>OY998264.1:48652500-49110000 GCA_963922045.1 Persicaria maculosa | reverse complement strand
AAATTATAAAAATAAAAAAACATTAAATTAAAGACATTTTATTTTGCATAAAAATATTTTTTCTAAAATTTTATATTACAATAAACTACAATTATAAATCCATCTCTATTTTGAAGAAAACTATACAACTTTGCCTTAAAATAATACAACTTAAAAAACTAATTAATTTATCATAAGTGCACATAAGAATAATGATGAAATATCAAAAAAAAATAGTTATGATCTCGGTCTTTTACTAATTTTTTTAGTGAGGGAAAATATGTTCTTCGTACAGATTAATATATTATATAAAAAAGGGTGAAAATCACATTTTATCTTTATGCAAGCTAATTTAGTGAAGCAAGTTGAAGATTTCCGGCCTTCGTACGGTCCGCCCTCGATCGATTACCGGCTCTGCATGGTTCGGTGCACGCAGTTCGGTACGAAACCCGCTCTGAAAAAGACCAAAAAGCTTGATCCGGACCAGCCTAAGCCGATCCCAACACTCTGTACCGATCTTTCTTATGTTGGCCTTAGGCCTCTACTTACACAGGGAGCCTTCAAAATCATACTTTCCTCCTACAATCGATGTGGGAGAGGATTTCCTTTGGTTTCATTTTTTTTGATTCGTTTATGTATGTATGTGTGTGTATATATATAATATTGTTCAGGGGTTTAATTTATATAGCGGGAAACTCTTATTTACTTATCCAATTTAAGATCGTATAATCTCCTTTTGGTCGAATCACTGTGTTAAATACTTAGCCCTAAATTTAGGGCATCGTTATAACTCCTCGGACATCAATCGTGTCTCGACCGATTGGGGTTCGACAAAACGATGCATTTACATATATTTTATGTCATCAATGATCTGAAAATACCATAAAAATGATACATTTTATTTATACTCTTTCTTATTTGCGATCCGGAATTGTTATAGACTTATGTTGTTATGATATTGTAATCTTGAATTGCCCGACGATCGCGATTGTGTTGTTATTGCGAGCTCTAACGTACTAGAATGAGCCACGCGAGCTATTTCGAGTTCTATTGTGCTCAACGGGGCACAAGGACTAACTTCACTCGAACTCCAGCGTGTTGAGATGAGCAACACGAGTTACTTTGAGTCGAGCTCTAGCATGCTGAATGAGCCACGCGAGCTATTTTGAGTTCTATCGTACCCAACGGGGCACAAGAACTAACTTGACTCAAACTCCAGCGTGCTAAGATGAGCAACACGAGTTACTTTGAGTCGAGCTCTAGCGTGCTGAATGAGCCACGCAAGCTATTTTGAGTTCTATCGTGCCCAACGGGGCACAATAACTAACTTGACTCGAACTCCAGTGATGTGCACGCAAATTGCCATATTTTCTATGCACATAAATCCATTTTATTGTCTTTTGCATGCACATTAATGGGAAAACATGGGAATAGTGTAGTTTATGCTTAAAATGTCAAATATATGGGTTTGCACGAGTTTCCATGTGATTTCGCAGAAAACAGGATGAAAATGGATGAATTCGGAAGAGCGGAAAAAGAACTCGAAGTCTTCTGAAGAGGTCGAAATCGACTGAAGACCTCGACATCGAGTACATCAGAGACATAGGAATCGAGCAGAAAAGGAAACAGAGCATATCGACACAGAAGAGGTCGATATCGACGTCTGGGGGGTCGATATCGAGGCTACCAGATCGACCAAGTTGATAGAAGTCGAGTGCCAGTTCGAGTAGGAGAAGGAGAAGCTCGAGATAAGATTTTGAAGGGGTCGATATCGAGGTCCAAGGGTCGATATCGACCATGCCAGCAGAGGAATTCGACTCCGATTTTGATAGAATGATATCCAATGCTTGCAATATCTATCCAAAGGTCGATATTTCCTATCATCAACACCAGATCTATCATGAGGAGGCTGATTTCACCATTGAGTTTTCACTTTTACTTTGTTTTAGTTTATCTTAGAGAATAAAGATAAGGTTTCGAGTCCTTATCGACATCTATAAATAGGGGCCAATAGGGCTGAGTTTAGGTATCCAATTTTCGCAGAGAATTTCAGTTGCAATAGAGAATAGAGAGAGAGAGAGAGGAGGCCAAGTGGAGTTGTAAAGCGAGAGCGGAGTGGCTTGTTCGATTGTACTTTCTTTCGGAGTTTTAATTCAAAGTAGCTTTCTTTCAATAACAAGGATGACGATGTGCATGATGAGGAGCAAGTAGTCAACCCACTTCTAGGGTCGGGGTGAGCCCGACGATAGCAATGTGAGGTAAGTGCATCAAAGGTATGACTTTTATGCGATTCCGTCTTCTACCCCATGCATGATCCTTTGCGAAAGTTAGGGAGATTCATTATTTGCACTATTGAAGCGAAATTCACTCATATTGCGAACTTGAATTGCTCATGAATTGGATAGTAACTCTTAGGAATTATGCGAGAGCCTCTAATCACCTAAGTGTTGATAACGAAAGTTATTTGACGGAAAGACATTAAAGTTCATATCTTTAGCATGAAACTTGCATTGTTATCGTTGTGGCATGATACCCCGACTTTGGAAGCCTTTTAATTAATTAAATTCTCCATAAAAGTCTTAGTTTTGTTTCTGTTCATCTTCCTTCTCCATTTTATTTTCTTCGGATCCTTTTCCGACAAATTGGTTACAAAAACAGTTTATGTGACAAGCATCGAAATCGACCAAAAGGGTCGATATCGGGTCTAACATCGATATCGAGGTCTCTGCTCGACGTCGACTTGCTGTTTTGTCTTCTGCAGGAACTGCGCTAGGAAATCGACCAGAACTGAGGTCGATATCGAACTGTATACTCGATATCGACGGTCTGCTGAGGTCGAAAGCCTTGATCGTGAGTACAATAAAGGAAGCACTGACATACCTCCTCGTGGATTCGATCCTGAATTACCCTACTACTACAAGGGAGGGGATTCTTGTATTATTTGTTTGGGACAGGGAGATAGTCTAGTTGTGCTTTATTTTATTCTCCTACTTTACATACACCTCCCGCCCCTCAGCGAACAAATTGGCGTCGTTGCCGGGGAGGCAATCAATCGCCACCTAAGTTAATCACGATCTTTTTCTAAGCTTATTCTGCAGGTTTATGCGACGGTCTGATCGCGGACCTATCCTGGAACCAATTGACGAGCCTGAACGTTTCTACCATCTTCGCAACAAGGCAATTCGCATCATGGCTGACAACGAGACGCAGACTGAGATCATAGAGCGGTTGAGAAAGGAGATCGAAGACCACAATGCTACAATCGCTGCTGAAAGGGCCGCTGCTGCTGCTGAGCGGGCCCGTGCTGATAGGGAGGAGGATGCGCGCAGACAAGCCCAAGAGCGGCTAAATCAGTATCCACAAACGGTGATGCAATACATGCATCCGCCGCTTCATGTTTCTGAATCTGCCATTATAATTCCTCACTCCAATTATGAATTGAAAATTAACTTCCTATCTGAGATTAAAAGAAATACTTTTGAAGGAAGACATAATGAATGCCCCCTGCAACACATCTCTACTTTTATGGACTTATGTGAAACAGTTGCTGATGGAATAAACTTAGAGTATGTGCGACTAAAATCTTTTCGATGGTCTTTGGCAGGAAAGGCATTACAATGGCTTGAAAGTTTGGCTCCACGATCGCTAAGGACATGGGCGGAGGTGAAAGATGCATTCTTGAACAAATTCTTCCCACCTTCTAAAACGGCGATGCTACGACAAAGGATCACAACTTTCAAACAAAAGCCAGGTGAAACCCTAGCACATGCGTGTGAGCGCTTTAAGGACTTGATGAGATCATGGCCGACGCATGGGCAACTTCCATATGTCATCCAAGAGATCTTTTATAACGCCCTTGATGCGCCGAATAAGGAGAGGATCAATTCATACACCTCCTATCGGTACATTGAGCTTACACCCACGGAGGCATGGGAGACCATTGAGAGGCTTGTGAACTTTGACAACACCTATGGGGCTGCTGCGGCCTATGATGCAAGGCCTGCCCCATCTATGCCACTATATGAGCCTCTGTTAAGGAGGTAAGTTGAGTACAAATAATAAGATGTAAATGTAAATCGACTCCTAGCCTAGGCAAATAATTACAAGACTTCCTCCCGTTGTAGTGGAAGGGCAGTCAGGATCGATCCACAAGGAGGCGTGTCAGCGGGATCCTAGTAGCTTTGGAAATCTCACGTCTGCGTCGACCAGTAGCCTCGATTTCGACCTTGGGCCTCGATGTCGACCTCGGCTGTCGATGTTCTCTGCAACAGAAGACCTGCAAAGACAAAAACAAGTGGTCGATATCGACTGATGGGGGTCGATATCGATGTCTGGTGTCGATATCGATGTTCAGCAAACTCCGCAGCGATGTTCGTCGTCGACTCAGAAAACTGTCGATGAACTCAATGGTCTATATCGACGTCTGGGGTCGATATCGATGTCTCCCTGCAGTGAGTTAGTTCTTTGTCTGCAAAGGAAGGCCGAAGATTTAAGAGTGTAGAGAGAAGCAATGAACAGAAATAACAGGGGGTTTTTGTGTGTATAAAATATGTAAAAGCAACTCATAGGATTAGGGTTTACCACAACGTTAACCAATGCATGCGATGAGATAAATAAGACGGACAATTGCGCTATTTCACCCGAGGGACAAACTTTCGCCGTACACCAACTCTTAGGATTACTCTTGCAAATAAACCTAATTGTCTCTACCAATTTTATGTTTATAACTCAAGTTGTTAGCATGAATCCCTTTTCTTTCGATTAGGACTAAACATAGAATCGTAGGAGGAGAGATAGACACAACGATATCAACATCAAATACTTACCTCAAGCGCGCATGGCTAACGTCGGGCTCACCCCGACCCTAAGAGCTTTGGGGAACTACTCGCTTCTCATTATGGAACTCATCGTTGTTTGAAAGGAAGAAACTTGCATTAAAATAAACCTCGAAGCTTTACAACTCAACGTCAACTTTTGCAAACGTCAAACCTTAAAACTTCTCTCTAACTCTAACTCTATTGATGGTATTACTTGCTTGTTGAAAGATGATTGTATGAAAAGATCATTGAATGCCAGCCCCCTAGGGCTTTATTTATAGGCTACTAATCCTCGCTATCCAAGGATTGTAACTCCTATCTAAACTATGAACTCTATCCGAACAATTAGGATATGTCTTTTTATTTTGATAAAACTTAATGGTAAAAGATAAATAAAACTTCAGCTGTCCTTTTATCTTGAAAGTATGAGATAATTCCGTGCCTCCTTGAAGATATAGTTCCAATCCGCATTCGAAATCGAGTCTATCTTCTGTCGAGATAAGGGGTCGATATCGACACCAGAGGTCGATATCGAGGTCTCTGTTCCTGCTCGACTTGTTCAGCTCTGGTCGATTTCTATGTTGAGGTCGATATGGGGTCGATATCGACACTGGGGGTCGATATCTGGGTCTAAAGTCGATATCTACCTCTTCTCAGCTTCACTTGATGTCTATGTTGAGGTCGATATCTATGTTGAAGGTCGATATCTACACCAGAGGTCGATATCTGGTTCTAGGGTCGATATCTACCTCTTCTCAGCTTCACTTGGCTTCTCCGTTTTGACTCCGTTTTCGCTCGAATTCCTGCATGGTTAGATCAAAACTTGTGCAGACTCTATTTCTTGCATTTTAGCCCATTCTTACACAAGTTTATATTCTTTTGAACCTTTTCTTTGGAAATCGAATGAAATATGAAGTCAAAAGATGCAATAAACAAAGGTGCAAATATGTACATCAAAATACCCCATACTTAGACTTGCTTGTCCTCAAGCAATAACCAAGCAATAACCAACACCTACAACACACCCTTCAAGTCTTTGCCTTTGTCAAAAGCAACATCATAAGTGGTAGCAAAGCAAATCAAGTGAATTTAACGTCATAGCACATATTTTGGCGATCCATAGGCATATGCAATTTTGATCCAACCTCACAGGGATAATGTGTTTGCACTCAACTCTCATGTGTTTAGGCTATGAGGATCAACTCTCAACTCAATTCCATATACAATCTCATAAACATTGTAATTTATAATAATCCACTTCGCAACCAATTATGAAAATGCAATAAGAATCATCAGGAGGACTTTCACTCAATGGAAGACTTCAAAGAAGACTCCATTCGGCGGGGTTGTAATGGGGCTTGGTATGAAATAAAGGGTATGGAATTATTTGGCTATGTGGTGCTTTTATAATTCGGGAATCAAGACTCCTAAATCTCAACACTTGCAATACCCAAACCATAACTCTTCATAATATGCTCTAAAGATGCATTCCATCAACCTTCTTCCAAGTTCTAATATACCTCTAAAAAATATAACACTTGTATGAATAAAAGACTTAAGGATTTTGGCTTATGCACTATATATAGATATCTTGATTTATTTTTTTCGGATTTTTTTTTGAAAGTAATAAGTAAATATGTGCATTTATAAGTTGAGCCATAAACCCTTTTACAAAATATGACAAAATGTAAATATGCGCCATCCTATAATTTCCTTGCTCAAAACTGGACATTATGCTCTTTTCTTTCCACAAGGCATTAGTCCAACCAATCTAAGTCTCAATTCCCAAATGGGGGTCAGGCTCAATTCGGCTAGGGATAATTTTGTGGAGTTTGCAATTTTAGGCTCAGGCTAATGTTCTGGCTTCAAGCAGGGATAATGCAGGGTAGGTAAAGAGAGGATAAAAATGGCTTAAAAGATGCCTCCATCATTTAATTCTCGTAAACATAAACATATATATGCATTGGTTTTGAATAACTATCACAACATTTAGAGATGCATAGAAAGAGTAAATTCACTCAAGAAAGCGGAGGGATTTTTGATGTTTTCCCTCTAGGTCAAAATTCTAACAAGGATAATTTTTGTTGGATTTGCTTTTTAGCATAGGATCATATGTGCTCAATTTCATCACAAGTTCACAATCTATAAAAAAATTTAAAGACTTAGGCTAAACCATCCAAATATGCCATAGGATTTACATGATCAAGTCAGCTATTGAGTTTTCATCATAGGACATCTAAGTAGGGTAAAGAAAAATAAACTTAAAAATAAACATGCATTTTTTTTTTGTATTTTGACATTTTTCTATTATTTATTTATTTTTTATAATTAAAGTGAAAACTAAGAACAAAAAAATTTAAACATGAATGCAATGCGAAGAAGAAAACCAAGTTATGACCATAAGACATATCTTTCCCCCACCCCATACTTAAAATATACAGTGTCCTCACTGTATTAAAAAGAAGAACAAGGGTAGAGAGAAACTCACAGCGCAACCTGCGGATTCAGGTCGATTTTAGGTGGAGTCGATGCCAGATGTCGATATCTAGGTTAGTGGTCGATGTCGACTGCATCTGTCGAAGTCGAGGAAGAAAATGAAGACGAGGGCTGCCTAATTGGGGTCGATATCGAGTATTAGGGTCGATATCGACCTCTGCTTTTTGCTCCTGAGTCCTCGATGTCGACTCTAGGAGATGGCTTGACCCTGGGGGGGTTGATTTCGACTGGCCTGGTCGATTTCGACTGCCTCTGTAGAAGCTTCTTTTCGTCTTCGTCGTTCCTTTTGCTTGATAACCTGAAATCTTGGTTAGGAATATAGATAAAGCACGAATTATCTCAGTTTTAAAAGTTTCAAACAGCCAAAAATTAAATCCTAAAAACCATCTATGCGAAATATAAATGTTTTATGTACATGCTCTAGATTTTTGAGTCGCTAGGCCGACTTCTCCGTCAATTCTTCATGACCCTTTTATGTAGGGACCCTTCGAGCGTGAGCCTTCTCCTGGATCATCTAGGTCCTTTTGGTAGTAGCGAAGTTCGGCGACCAAGGCTTCTTTGATGTTAGGTTCTTCTTTGGGCGCTTTTCTTCTCTTTCTTGACCTAACTTTAGCAATATAGGCAAACCATGGAACTTTGACCCTCTCTTTAGTAGATTTGTCAATAATTGGCTTAATTGATTCATCAATAAGGGACAGAGGAGGGTTAGGAGTCATACCTGGGCTTACTTGTTTGGGCCCGAAACAGAAATCTTCGGGCTGAGGGGTGGTCGATTTGGACCAAGAAGGGTTGATTTCGAGTGCTGGGGTCAATATCGACATATGGGGGTTGATATCGACCTCTGTGACCCCATACTTAAGTTCCTGGCAGCGATCTGGCATACTCGATTTCGACCAAGGGGGGTCGATTTCGATGCTTTTAGTCGATATCGACTGGTTCCAGTCGATGTCGACCCTGCTTGCTGTTTCCGTTCTTGCCAACAAAAATTTTCTAAGCTTCTCCTTAGCCGGCGAGAGGACTACTTGCTCCAGGTGCTTTGTTTCGCTCATGGTAGGGTTGAAAGAGAATTCTATCACTTCGTTTCCTATAGTAAAGGTTAGTAAAGGTTAGTAACCCTCGACGTACATTGATATTGGCATCTGCAGTAGCTAAGAAAGGCCTACCAAGTATAATAGGCACTACAGGATCTTCAGGCATCTCCAATACAATGAAATCAGTAGGTACAAAGAACTTACCTACCTTTACCGGAACGTCATCAACTATACATGTGGGCCTGACGAATGAGTTGTTAGCAATATAGAGCTTCATGTCCACAGGTTCAAGGGCGCCAATGTTCACCTTTTGCCAAATAGAAAGAGGCATGAGACTTACACTTGCCCCTAGGTCACATAGGGCTTTATAACGATGTTGGCCAAGTCCCACGGTGATTGCAAACTTAATTAGATCACTCTTCTTCTCAGGGAAGTCCATCTTTGAGCACTCCTCTGCGATCTCTGCCATGGATCTCTTCTTGCTCAGGATGTCTTTGAGGAATCGCACATAGGCGGACATCTCGCTTAGGGCTTCTATTAGAGGGATAGTGATGTTGAGTCCTTGAAGTATCTTTATAAAGCGCCTAAACTTGCCTTTGGTGGGATCCTCAAATGCTTTGGAAGGGAATGGCAACGTCTTCTTTGGTGGGGGAGCCAAAACGGTGGTCGGAGGGGCCTGCTGGACATCGATGTCGACTGGGCTCTGGTCGATATCGACTGGGATGGTCGATTTCGGACTCTGTTGAGGCTCTGATGGCTCTGCAGTGTCACCGACATCGACCAGGGGGTCGACATGGTGGTCGATATCGACCTCTGGGTCGACATCGACAGGTCTGTCGACGTCGACTGGGTCTGTTGCTTTCTCCTCCGTATCCGTCCGTGGCTTTTGTACTTTGGTGCAACTCCTTAATTGTATGGCTGCGATATGGCCTGTCCCGGATTGCCCCTTAGGATTTGTAGTGGGTTGCCCAGGGAGTGTTCCGGACGGCCTAGGGATTTGTGCCGCCAATTGACCCAGTTGGGTCTCTACGTTCTTCTTCCAAATATCTATCTCCCCAATCCTTGTGGTAAGGTGATTGAGTTGAGAGTGGATAGCAGTGTTGGATTGATCGTCCTTAGCTTGGTTCCGCCTTATCTCGTCCAACAAAAGTTGAAGATCATCCTTCTTTTGGTCTCTCTCCGGGTGCCCAAGAGCTCTATAAGGCGGAGGGTCCCTAGGGTTGACCTGGTTCCTTTGTGGTTGATGGAACCTTTGGTCTCCCCAATATTGGTGATTGGGACCCCTCATGTAGCGCGCCTCTTGGTGAGTCTCCGCTAGGTGTACCTGTTCAGCATGGGGGCACTCGATGGTGGTGTGCCGCTGCGATCCGCATTCTATGCAATCTTGGTTCACTGAAAGGAACCTTAGTTGCTTTTGGAGCTTTCGAAGTTGATCCCTATGAAATTGCTCCTTTACATCCGGATCGATTACATTGGAGGGTTCATATAAGGGCATAGATGGGGCAGGCCTCGACGATGATGGTGCGTCGGAAACCTCAGGAGTCCCATATGTATTGTCGAACTCCACCAACCTCTCTATGGTCTCCCAAGCCTCTTGTGGAGCGAGTTCAAGGTAGCCATAGGCGGTGTAGGTGTTGATCCTCTCCTTAGTTGCAGCGTCAAGAGCATTGGATATGATCTCCTGAATTACATACGGTGGTTGGCCATGCGTCGGACATGATCGTAGTAGGTCCTTAAACCTTTCCCAAACAGTCGCCAAAGCCTCACCAGGATTTTGTTTGAAAGCCGTGGTTTTTTGTCGGATCAACGCCGTCTTAGAAGGAGGAAAGAACTTGTTGAGAAACGCGTCCTTGACTTCATTCCAGGTGCGGAGCGATCTTGGGGCTAAGCTCTCCAACCACTGCAATGCTTTTCCTGTAAGAGACCAGCGAAAGGCTTTTAGTTGGACATACTCAAGACTTTGTCCATCAGCAATTGTATCACAGAGGTCTAAGAAGGTTGATATATGTGCCATAGGGCATTCGTTAGGTTTCCCTTCATATTGATGCCTTCTTATTTCAGTTTAAAAGTTTGGCTTAATTTCAAAATTAGAAGTAGGGATTAGAATAGCCGATTCAGGCACTGTGAGCGATGGGTGCATATATTGCTTGGAATTCCTAGGGAGGGCATTGATTTGGGGTTCTATTTGCCTTCGGCCTTCCTCCTCCCTATCCGCACGCTCATTAAGTGCCGCCTCTCTAGTCGTTAGGTCCTCAACCTGCCTCCTTAGTTGCTCAATAAGTTCAGCCTGGTTCGCGTTGTCCGCCATGATTCTTTGAGCTTGGGCCCTTAGATGGAAATAACGCTCAGGGTCGTCTACTCCTTCGAATTCAGGTTGGCGATCAGCACGTCGCATACACCTACAAAACCAAACTAGAAAGAGACGTGAGATAGACTACTAGGGCGCGATTGATTGCCTCCCCGGCAACGGCGCCAATTTGTTAAGGAGGTAAGTCGAGTACAAATAATAAGATGTAAATGTAAATCGACTCCTAGCCTAGGCAAATAATTACAAGACTTCCTCCCGTTGTAGTGGAAGGGTAGTCAGGATCGATCCACGAGGAGGCGTATCAGCGGGATCCTAGTAGCTTTGGAAATCTCACGTCTGCGTCGACCAGTAGCCTCGATTTCGACCTTGGGCCTCGATGTCGACCTCGGCTGTCGATGTTCTCTGCAACAGAAGACCTGCAAAGACAAAAACAAGTGGTCGATATTGACTGATGGGGGTCGATATCGATGTCTGGTGTCGATATCGATGTTCAGCAAACTCCGCAGTGATGTTCGTCGTCGACTCAGAAAACTTTCGATGAACTCAATGGTCGATATCGACGTCTGGGGTCGATATCGATGTCTCCCTGCAGTGAGTTAGTTCTTTGTCGGCAAAGGAAGGCCGAAGATTTAAGAGTGGAGAGAGAAGCAATGAACAGAAATAACAGGGGGTTTTTGTGTGTATAAAATATGTAAAAGCAACTAATAGGATTAGGGTTTACCACAACGTTAACCAATGCATGCGATGAGATAAATAAGACGGACAATTGCGCAATTTCACCCGAGGGACAAGCTTTCGCCGTACACCAACTCTTAGGATTACTCTTGCAAATAAACCTAATTGTCTCTACCAATTTTATGTTTATAACTCAAGTTGTTAGCATGAATCCCTTTTCTTTCGTTTAGGACTAAACATAGAATCATAGGAGGAGAGATAGACACAACGATATCAACATCAAATACTTACCTCAAGCGCGCATGGCTAACGTCGGGCTCACCCCGACCCTAAGAGCTTTGGGGAACTACTCACTTCTCATTATGGAACTCATCGATGTTTGAAAGGAAAAAACTTGCATTAAAATAAACCTCGAAGCTTTAGTACTCAACGTCAACTTTTGCAAACGTCAAACCTTAAAACTTCTCTCTAACTCTAACTCTATTGATGGTATTACTTGCTTGTTGAAAGATGATTGTATGAAAAGATCATTGAATGCCAGCCCCTAGGGCTTTATTTATAGGCTACTAATCCTCGCTATCCAAGGATTGTAACTCCTATCTAAACTATGAACTCTATCCGAACAATTAGGATATGTCTTTTTATTTTGATAAAACTTAATGGTAAAAGATAAATAAAACTTCAGCTGTCCTTTTATCTTGAAAGTATGAGATAATTCCGTGCCTCCTTGAAGATATAGTTCCAATCCGCATTCGAAATCGAGTCTATCTTCTGTCGAGATAAGGGGTCGATATCGACACCAGAGGTCGATATCGAGGTCTCTGTTCCTGCTCGACTTGTTCAGCTCTGGTCGATTTCTATGTTGAGGTCGATATGGGGTCGATATCGACACTGGGGTTGATATCTGGGTCTAAAGTCGATATCTACCTCTTCTCAGCTTCACTTGATGTCTATGTTGAGGTCGATATCTATGTTGAAGGTCGATATCTACACCAGAGGTCGATATCTGGTTCTAGGGTCGATATCTACCTCTTCTCAACTTCACTTGGCTTCTCCGTTTTGACTCCGTTTTCGCTCGAATTCCTGCATGGTTAGCTCAAAACTTGTGCAGACTCTATTTCTTGCATTTTAGCCCATTCTTACACAAGTTTATATTCTTTTGAACCTTTTCTTTGGAAATCGAATGAAATATGAAGTCAAAAGATGCAATAAACAAAGGTGCAAATATGTACATCAGCCTCCAAGGGAGATAGATCCTGAAGTACGGCAACAATTCCATAACGATCAAACACGCCGCCTTCAAAAGCAAGTAAGGTTCCTGAGCAACAATCAACCTTGTCAGGAGTGTGGTTCAATAAGGTATAACACCAGTTCCTGTCCACATACTGAGCAAGTATCCATGGCGGAACAACATGAGGAGGTCAAATGGACGAGAGGCCCCTATGGAGGGGGCAATCAACAAAATTGGGGCGATCAAAGGTTCTATCAAAGGGATCCCCCAACATATAGGGCACCAGGGCACCCTGAGCGGGAGACTAAGAAAGATGACCTGCAAATCATCCTTGATGAGATGCGGAGGAACCACGCTGAGTTCAAACAAGACAATAACTCCGTCCATACTCAACTGCAGGGCATCAATTCTAGACTTGGGGAGATCGACGTTTGGAAGCGCAACATGGAGACTCAAATGAGTCAATTGGCGGAAGCAATGCCCAAAGCGTCCGGATCACTCCCTGGATCCACTGTGCCCAACCAAAAGGGCAAAACCACAGGTCATATTGTGGCAGTAAACCTAAGGATTGGGCATCGATTACAAACGCCCGAGCAAAAAGCGGAGGAGAAGGAGCCAGAACAGACGTCGATATCGACCCCCCCTGTCAATATCGACCAAGGTGACATCGATGTCGACCCTCCTGTCGATGTCGACCCTAATTCTGCGTCACCACAGAAATCGACTCCTCCAGTCGATATCAACCCTACTGATGTCGATATCGACCTCACTGCAGCCGCGGGAAGGAAGAAGGTGTTGCCATTCCCAACTAGAAAGGTGACTAAGGACCCAGCGGAAAAGAAGTTCCAACGGTTCGAGAAGATGTTCCAAGGGCTTAATGTGTCTATACCATTCACAGAGGCACTTCACGAGATGCCATCTTATGTAAGGTTCCTTAAGGACATCTTGGGTAAGAAGCGATCGCTCTCTGAGATCGCAGAGGAATGCAACAGGTTGGAGCTACCACAAAAGCGGGCGGACCCAGGTAAGTTTTCTATCGCTATAGGTCTAGGTCAATTCAAATTTAATGCTTTAGTTGATTTGGGCGCTAGCGTTAGCATGATGCCACTAACCATTTGGCACAAGGTAAAGATAGGTCCTCTGGATCCCGTGGATGCAGGATTGTATATGGCTAACAATACGGTAGTGATTCCAACTGGGATAGTGACGGATGTGCCAGTACAAGTAGGTAAATTCTTTGTCCCTGCTGATTTCCTAGTTGTTGACATAGCGGACGACCCTACTTGTCCAATTATTTTAGGTAGGCCATTCCTAGCAACCGTCGATGCCAACATTAGCGTGAAGAAAGGATTGCTCTCACTCACAATTAGTGATGAAGTAATAGAGTATTCCTTCAATAAGACGGTGCAAAGTCAAGGGCCAATGGAGATAAAAGCCATCAATGAAGCCCAAGTAGAGGAAGTTGAAGCAATCTTGAACGAAGGAGCTCAACAGAACATCGAAATCGACCCAGGTAAGTCGATATCGACCACTAATGTTCAAGATTCTGTGACAGGTCATAAGTATGGGGTCGACGGAGGAAAAGAGGAAGCATCGAAATCGGGGTCAAGGGTCGATATCGACCACACCCTATCGAAATCGACCACCATCAGCGCTGAGAAGAGAGGAGAAAAGACCTCGATATCAACCTCCGAGGGTCGAAATCAACCTGATCATATCGAGTCAAAACTCCCCAAATCGACTGATCCTCCAGGTGTACAACAGGGGTCGATATCGACCCCCGAACATCGACATCGACCTGAGCCACAGATTGAGAAGAAGGTAAGTCAAGGTACGAATTCCTCTTGTTCAATTACAATTAAGGACTTATCATTATTTGAAAGAGGTGTGCCTTGGCATGTGCACTTATGTAGGGTATCCGATGATGATTCAAGCCAATATGAGATAGGAGACAAGGTCTATGTTGCCATGTCTAAGAACCATTGGTTCCCTACAAGATTCAAGGATAAGAACTTAGGTCCATTCACGGTGAATCAAATCAATCCCGGCGGAATGCAGCTGCGGGACAAGAAAGAAGTGATATTTGAGGCCCAACCCACATGGGCTCTGCAGATGCCACCTTGAGAAGCGCAAAGGAAGAAGTCGGCCTAGCGACTTAAAAATCTAGAGCTTGTAACAAAGACTTAGTTTTGGTTTTAGACAGCTTTTGTTTTGGTTTTAGACACTTTATTGTTTTGCATATTTTGTGTTTAGTTTTCAAATTACATGAGAGAGAAAAGCACACAGAAAGACATCGAAATCGATGTCAGACATCGAAATCGACCTTAAGGTCGACATGGATAGGGTTTGTGATCGAGGCCGAATCACCCTGAAGCCTGAGCAGAAATCAAGAGAGACATCGATATCGATGTAAAGGGTTGATATCGACCTTTCCTGTTGTCTTCTTCGACTCCTGAAATTTGTGACGGTTTAGTAAGTTTTCTTCTTAACCCTAGTTCTAATACAGTGAGGACACTGTAAATTTTAAGTATGGGGTGGGGGAAAGGCTTACTTGCATATTCATACTTAGTTTAGGGTTGCATATTTATTTTAATGCATAAAAAAAAGAGAGAAAAAATGACCCCCATCAAAAATTTTGGAAAAGAAAGAGTCATGGAAGTATAAAAAAGAGCTCTATGATGCAAAATTAGATTCATTAGAGATATAACATGAGATTGCCTAGTTAAGGGAAGTCCCAATGAAGTGCAAATTTTTAGAGAAAACCATAAAGGAGATGAAAATTTGAAGTTGCTCTTGACATGTGCATGATAAGATGATGGATGACTTTTTATAAAAATTCCATACAAGCAAAGTTCATATCCTAGCCTTACCTACGCATATTCACAAAGCCATATATGAGTCCTATCATGATCATTAATGCTCTACATATACATATATTGCCCATTTTTTTACCTTATACCCTATCCGGGGACAAAGTTTTTTGAATGGATGTCATCTTTGGAGTTATACGGAGTTGTGCATTTATAAAGTTGTTGGCAGGAATGATACAATTATGAAATATGGAAAATTAAATGAGCGAGAAAAAATCCGATCACCTCAGGAGATAAAGGTGGGTCGACCCTGCTTGCGTTGAGATAATAGTTCCGCAGGATGGGACACAAGGTGAGGAGTCTGAAGTACTAAGTATCCGGGGCCATTCATGACACCCATGTTTGCGACTCGCGAGAAGGCAGTGCTAAGGTTAGAGAGGTAAAAGCATTATATTGAAAAAAGCATTGAACGATGAGTGAAAGGTGAGACATTATGAAGAAGGAATGTGGAATATTTTGGAAAGAAAGTATGTTTCCCCGGATTTAACACCACATGGCCAAATATTAGCCCACCTTTAGCCTTTTACCAATCCACTTCTCACAAGCTTGAAAAAAGTCCTCTTGATTATTAATGCAATGTCGCTAAAAATTGTTTTTTGCATATTACCTCCGTTATGAGTATGAAATTGCTTTTATGCACAGGCATGGACTTGGTTGACATAAGTACCTTCTCGAGGATGGCAATTGATTGTAGGGACATATGAAAAATGAATCTATGATGTTGAGGGTTTACTTTCTTCCCCTGAATGACCATTAAGAGTATTGCTTGGGGACAAGCAAGCTTAAGTATGGGGTGTTTGATGTGCACGCAAATTGCCATATTTTCTATGCACATAAATCCATTTTATTGTCTTTTGCATGCACATTAATGGGAAAACATGGGAATAGTGTATTTTATGCTTAAAATGTCAAATATATGGGTTTGCACGAGTTTCCATGTGATTTCGCAGAAAACAGGATGAAAATGGATGAATTCGGAAGAGCGGAAAAAGAACTCGAAGGCTTCTGAAGAGGTCGAAATCGACTAAAGACCTCGACATCGAGTACATCAGAGACATAGGAATCGAGTAGAACAGGAAACAGAGTATATCGACACAGAAGAGGTCGATATCGACGTCTGGGGGTCGATATCGAGGCTACCAGATCGACCAAGTTGATAGAAGTCGAGTGCCAGTTCGATTAGGAGAAGGAGAAGCTCGAGATAAGATTTTGAAGGGGTCGATATCGAGGTCCAAGGGTCGATATCGACCATGCCAGCAGAGGAATTCGACTCCGATTTTGATAGAATTATATCAATGCTTGCAATATCTATCCAAAGGTCGAGATTTCTTATCATCAACACCAGATCTATCATGAGGAGGCTGATTTCACCATTGAGTTTTAGCTTTTACTTTGTTTTAGTTTATCTTAGAGAATAAAGATAAGGTTTCGAGTCCTTATCGACATCTATAAATAGGGGCCAATAGGGCTGAGTTTAGGTATCCAATTTTCGCAGAGAATTTCAGTTGCAATAGAGAATAGAGAGAGAGAGAGAGAGGAGGCCGAGTGGAGTTGTAAAGCGAGAGCGGAGTGGCTTTTTCGGTTGTACTTTCTTTCGGAGTTTTAATTCAAAGTAGCTTTCTTTCAATAACAAGGATGATAATGTGCATGATGAGGAGCGAGTAGTCAACCCACTTCTAGGGTCGGGGTGAGCCTGACGATAGCAATATGAGGTAAGTGCATCAAAGGTATGACTTTTATGCGATTCCGTCTTCTACCCCATGCATGATCCTTTGCGAAAGTTAGGGAGATTCATTATTTGCACTATTGAAGCGAAAGCCACACAATTCAGCGAACTTGAATTGCTCATGAATTGGATAGTAACTCTTAGGAATTATGCGAGAGCCTCTAATCACCTAAGTGTTGATAACGAAAGTTATTTGACGGAAAGACATTAAAGTTCATATCTTTAGCATGAAACTTGCATTGTTATCGTTGTGGCATGAAACCCCGACTTTGGAAGCCTTTTAATTAATTAAATTCTCCATAAAAGTCTTAGTTTTGTTTCTGTTCATCTTCCTTCTCCATTCTATTTTCTACGGATCCTTTTCCGACAAATTGGTTACAAAAACAGTTTCGGTGACAAGCATCGAAATCGACCATAAGGGTCGATATCGAGGTCTAACATCGATATCGAGGTCTCTGCTCGACGTCGACTTGCTGTTTTGTCTTCTGCAGGAACTGCGCTAGGAAATCGACCAGAACTGAGGTCGATATCGACCTGTATACTCGATATCGAGTGTCTGCTGAGGTCGAAAGCCTTGATCGTGAGTACAATAAAGGAAGCGCTGACATACCTCCTCGTGGATTCGATCCTGAATTACCTTACTACTACAAGGGAGGGGATTCTTGTATTATTTGTTTGGGACAGGGAGATAGTCTAGTTGTGCTTTATTTTATTCTCCTACTTTACATACACCCCCCGCCCCTCATTGAACAAATTGGGGCCGTTGCCGGGGAGGCAATCAATCGCCACCTAAGTTAATCACGATCTTTTTCTAAGCTTATTCTGCAGGTTTATGCGACGTTCTGATCGCGGACCTATCCTGGAACCAATTGACGAGCCTGAACGTTTCTACCATCTTCGCAACAAAGCAATTCGCATCATGGCTGACAACGAGACACAGGCTGAGATCATAGAGCGGTTGAGAAAGGAGATCGAAGACCACAATGCTACAATCGCTGCTGAAAGGGCCGCTGCTGCTGCTGAGCGGGCCCGTGCTAATAGGGAGGAGGATGCGCGCAGACAAGCCCAAGAGCAGCTAAATCAGTATCCACAAACGGCGATGCAATACATGCATCCGCCGCTTCATGTTCCTGAATCTGCCATTATAATTCCTCACTCCAATTATGAATTGAAAATTAACTTCCTATCTGAGATTAAAAGAAATACTTTTGAAGGAAGACATAAGGAATGCCCCCTGCAACACATCTCTACTTTTATGGACTTATGTGAAACAGTTGCTGATGGAGTAAACTTAGAGTATGTGCGACTAAAATCTTTTCGATGGTCTTTGGCAGGAAAGACATTACAATGGCTTGAAAGTTTGGCTCCACGATCGCTAAAGACATGGGCGGAGGTGAAAGATGCATTCTTGAATAAATTCTTCCCACCTTCTAAAACGGCGATGCTACGACAAAGGATCACGACTTTCAAACAAAAGCCAGGTGAAACCCTAGCACAGGCGTGGGAGCGCTTTAAGGACTTGCTGAGATCATGCCCGACGCATGGGCAACTTCCATATGTCATCCAAGAGATCTTTTATAACGCCCTTGATGCGCCGAATCAGGAGAGGATCAATTCATACACCTCCTATCGGTACATTGAGCTTACACCCACGGAGGCATGGGAGACCATTGAGAGGCTTGTGAACTTTGACAACACCTATGGGGCTGATGCGGCCTATGATGCAAGGCCTGCCCCATCTATGCCACTATATGAGCCTCCAAGGGAGATAGATCCTGAAGTACGGCAACAATTCCATAACGATCAAACACGCCGCCTTCAAAAGCAAGTAAGGTTCCTGAGCAACAATCAACCTTGTCAGGAGTGTGGTTCAATAAGGCATAACACCAGTGCCTGTCCACATACTGAGCAAGTATCCATAGCGGAACAACATGAGGAGGTCAAATGGACGAGAGGCCCCTATGGAGGGGGCAATCAACAACATTGAGGCGATCAAAGGTTCTACCAAAGGGATCCCCCAACATATAGGGCACCAGGGCACCCTGAGCGGGAGACTAAGAAAGATGACCTGCAAATCATCCTTGATGAGATGCGGAGGAACCACGCTGAGTTCAAACAAGCCAATAACTCCGTCCATACTCAGTTGCAGGGCATAAATTCTAGACTTGGGGAGATCGACGATTGGAAGCGCAACATGGAGACTCAAATGAGTCAATTGGCGGAAGCAATGCCCAAAGCGTCCGGATCACTCCCTGGATCCACTGTGCCCAACCAAAAGGGCAAAACCACAGGTCATATTGCGGCAGTAAACCTAAGGAGTGGGCGTCAATTACAAACGCCCGAGCAAAAAGCGGAGGAGAAGGAGCCAGAACAGACGTCGATATCGACCCCCCTGTCGATATCGACCAAGGTGACATCGATGTCGACCCTAATTCTGCGTCACCACAAAAATCGACTCCTCCAGTCGATATCAACCCTACTGATGTCGATATCGACCTCACTGCAGCCGCGGGAAGGAAGAAGGTGTTGCCATTCCCAACTAGAAAGGTGACTAAGGACCCAGCGGAAAAGAAGTTCCAACGGTTCGTGAAGATGCTCCAAGGGCTTAATGTGTCTATACCATTCACAGAGGCACTTCACGAGATGCCATCTTATGCAAGGTTCCTTAAGGACATCTTGGGTAAGAAGCGATCGCTCTCTGAGATCGCAGAGGAATGCAACAGGTTTGAGCTACCACAAAAGCGGGCGGACCCAGGTAAGTTTTCTATCGCTATAGGTCTAGGTCAATTCAAATTTAATGCTTTAGTTGATTTGGGCGCTAGCGTTAGCATGATGCCACTAACCATTTGGCACAAGGTAAAGATAGGTCCTCTGGAGCCCGTGGATGCAAGATTGTACATGGCTAACAATACGGTAGTGATTCCAACTGGGATAGTGACGGATGTGCCAGTACAAGTAGGTAAATTCTTTGTCCCTGCTGATTTCCTAGTTGTTGACATAGCGGAGGACCCTGCTTGTCCAATTATTTTAGGTAGGCCATTCCTAGCAACCGTCGATGCCAACATTAGCGTGAAGAAAGGATTGCTCTCACTCACAATTAGTGATGAAGTAATAGATTATTCCTTCAACAAGACGGTGCAAAGTCAAGGGCCAATGGAGATAAAAGCCATCAATGAAGCCCAAGTAGAGGAAGTTGAAGCAATCTTGAACGAAGGAGCTCAACAGAACATCGAAATCGACCCAGGTAAGTCGATATCGACCACTAATGTTCAAGATTATGTGACAGGTCATAAGTATGGGGTCGACGGAGGAAAAGAGGAAGCATCGAAATCGGGGTCAAGGGTCGATATCGACCACACCCTATCGAAATCGACCACCATCAGCGCTGAGAAGAGAGGCAAGGAGACCTCGATATCGACCTCTGAGGGTCGAAATTGACCTGATCATATCGAGTCAAACATCGACATCGACCTGAGCCACAAACTGAGAAGAAGGTAAGTCAAGGTTCGGATTCCTCTTGTTCAATTACAATTAAGGACTTATCATTATTTGGAAGAGGTGTGCCTTGGCATGTGCGCTTATGTAGGGTATTCGATGATGATTCAAGCCAATATGAGATAGGAGACAAGGTCTATGTTGCCAAGTCTAAGGACCATTGGTTCCCTACAAGATTCAAGGATAAAAACTTAGGTCCATTCACGGTGAATCAAATCAAGCCCGGTGGAATGCAGCTGCGGGACAAGAAAGGAGTGATATTTGAGGCCCAAGCCATATGGGCTCTGCAGATGCCACCTTGAGAAGTGCAAAGGAAGGAGTCGGCCTAGCGACTTAAAAATCTAGAGCTTGTAACAAAGACTTAGTTTGGTTTTAGACAGCTTTTGTTTTGGTTTTAGACACTTTATTGTTTTGCATATTTTGTGTTTAGTTTTCAAATTGCAGGAGAGAGAAAAGCACACAGAAAGACATCAAAATCGATGTCAGACATCGAAATCGACCTTAAGGTCGACATGGATAGGGTTTGTGATCGAGGCCGAATCACCCTGAAGACTGAGCAGAAATCAAGAGAGACATCGATATCGATGTAAAGGGTCGATATCGACCTTCCCTGTTGTCTTCCTCGACTCCTGAAATTTGTGACGATTTAGTAAGTTTTCTTCTTAACCCTAGTTCTAATACAGTGAGGACACTGTAAATTTGAAGTATGGGGTGGGGGAAAGGCTTACTTGCATATTCATACTTAGTTTAGGGTTGCATATTTATTTTAATGCATAAAAAAAAGAGAGAAAAAATGCCCCCCATCAAAAATTTTGGAAAAGAAAGAGTCATGGAAGTATAAAAAAGAGCTCTATGATGCAAAATTAGATTCATTAGAGATATAACATGAGATTGCCTAGTTAAGGGAAGTCCCAATGAAGTGCAAATTTTTAGAGAAAACCATAAAGGAGATGAAAATTTGAAGTTGCTTTTGAAATGTGCATGATAAGATGATGGAGGACTTTTTATAAAAATTCCATACAAGCAAAGTTCATATCCTAGCCTTGCCTATGCATATTCACAAAGCCATATATGAGACTTATCATGATCATTATTGCTCCAGATATACACATATTGCCCATTTTTTACCTTATACCCTATCCGGGGATAAAGTTTTTTGAATGGATGTCATCTTTGGAGTTATATGGAGTTGTGCATTTATAAAGTTTTTGGCAGGAATGATACAATTATGAAATATGGAAAATTAAATGAGCGAGAAAAAATCCGATCACCTCAGGAGATAAAGGTGGGTCGACCCTGCTTGCGTTGAGATAATAGTTCCGCAGTATGGGACACAAGGTGAGGAGTCCGAAGTACTAAGTATCCGGGGCCATTCATAACACCCATGTTTGTGACTCGCGAGAAGGCAGTGCTAAGGTTAGAGAGGTAAAAGCATTATATTGAAAAAAGCATTGAACGATGAGTGAAAGGTGAGACATTATGAAGAAGGAATGTGGAATATTTTGGAAAGAAAGTATGTTTCCCCGGATTTAACACCACATGGCCAAAAATTAGCCCACCTTTAGCCTTTTACCAATCCACTTCTCACAAGCTTGAAAAAAAAAGTCCTCTTGATTATTAATGCAATGTCGCTAAAATTGTTTTTTGCATATTACCTCCGTTATGAGTATGAAATTGCTTTTATGCACAGGCATGGACTTGGTTGACATAAGTACCTTCTCGAGGATGGCAATTGATTGTAGGGACATATGAAAAATGAATCTATGATATTGAGGGTTTACTTTCTTCCCCTGAATGACCATTAAAAGTATTTCTTAGGGACAAGCAAGCTTAAGTATGGGGTGTTTGATGTGCACGCAAATTGCCATATTTTCTATGCACATAAATCCATTTTATTGTCTTTTGCATGCACATTAATGGGAAAACATGGGAATAATGTAGTTTATGCTTAAAATGTCAAATATATGGGTTTGCACGAGTTTCCATGTGATTTTGCAGAAAACAAGATGAAAATGGATGAATTCGGAAGAGCGGAAAAAGAACTCGAAGTCTTCTGAAGAGATCGAAATCGACTGAAGACCTCGACATCGAGTACATCATAGACATAGGAATCGATCAGAAAAGGAAACAGAGCATATCGACACGGAAGAGGTCGATATCGACGTCTGGGGGTCGATATCGAGGCTACCAGATCGACCAAGTTGATAGAAGTCGAGTGCCAGTTCGAGTAGGAGAAGGAGAAGCTCGAGATAAGATTTTGAAGGGGTCGATATCGAGGTCCAAGGGTCGATATCGACCATGCCAGCAGAGGAATTCGACTCCGATTTTGATAGAATTATCCAATGCTTGCAATATCTATCCAAAGGTCGAGATTTCCTATCATCAACACCAGATCTATCATGAGGAGGCTGATTTCACCATTGAGTTTTAGCTTTTACTTTGTTTTAGTTTATCTTAGAGAATAAAGATAAGGTTTCGAGTCCTTATCGACATCTATAAATAGGGGCCAATAGGGCTGAGTTTAGGTATCTAATTTTCGCAGAGAATTTCAGTTGCAATAGAGAATAGAGAGAGAGAGAGGAGGCCGAGTGGAGTTGTAAAGCGAGAGCGGAGTGGCTTGTTCGGTTGTACTTTCTTTCGGAGTTTTAATTCAAAGTAGCTTTCTTTCAATAACAAGGATGATGATGTGCATGATGAGGAGCGAGTAGTCAACCCACTTCTAGGGTCGGGGTGAGCCCGACGATAGCAATGTGAGGTAAGTGCATCAAAGGTATGACTTTTATGCGATTCCGTCTTCTACCCCATGCATGATCCTTTGCGAAAGTTAGGGAGATTCATTATTTGCATTATTGAAGTGAAAGCCACTCATATTGCGAACTTGAATTGCTCATGAATTGGATAGTAACTCTTAGGAATTATGCGAGAGCCTCTAATCACCTAAGTGTTGATAACGAAAGTTATTTGACGGAAAGACATTAAAGTTCATATCTTTAGCATGAAACTTGCATTGTTATCGTTGTGGCATGAAACCCCGACTTTGGAAGCCTTTTAATTAATTAAATTCTCCATAAAAGTCTTAGTTTTGTTTCTGTTCATCTTCCTTCTCCATTCTATTTTCTTCGGATCCTTTTCCGACAAATTGGTTACAAAAACAGTTTCTGTGACAAGCATCGAAATCGACCATAAGGGTCGATATCGAGGTTTAACATCGATATCGAGGTCTCTGCTCGACGTCGAGTTGCTGTTTTGTCTTCTGTAGGAACTGCGCTAGGAAATCGACCAGAACTGAGGTCGATATCGACCTGTATACTCGATATCGAGTGTCTGCTGAGGTCAAAGGCCTTGATCATGAGTACAATAAAGGAAGCGCTGACATACCTCCTCGTGGATTCGATCCTGAATTACCCTACTACTACAAGGGTGGGGATTCTTGTATTATTTGTTTGGGACAGGGAGATAGTCTAGTTGTGCTTTATTTTATTCTCCTACTTTACATACACCTCGCGCCCTTCAGCGAACAAAATTGGCGCCGTTGCCGGGGAGGCAATCAATCGCCACCTAAGTTAATTACGATCTTTTTCTAAGCTTATTCTGCAGGTTTATGCGACATTCTGATCGCGGACCTATCCTGGAACCAATTGACGAGCCTGAACGTTTCTACCATCTTCGCAACAAAGCAATTCGCATCATGGCTGACAACGAGACGCAGGCTGAGATCATGGAGCGGTTGAGAAAGGAGATCGAAGACCACAATGCTACAATCGCTGCTGAAAGGGCCGCTGCTGCTGCTGAGCGGGCCCGTGCTGATAGGGAGGAGGATGCGCGCAGACAAGCCCAAGAGCGGCTAAATCAGTATCCACAAACGGCGATGCAATACATGCATCCGCCGCTTCATGTTCCTGAATCTGCCATTATAATTCCTCACTTCAATTATGAATTGAAAATTAACTTTCTATCTGAGATTAAAAGAAATACTTTTGAAGGAAGACATAATGAATACCCCCTGCAACACATCTCTACTTTTATGGACTTATGTGAAACAGTTGCTGATGGAGTAAACTTAGAGTATGTGCGACTAAAATCTTTTCGATGGTCTTTGGCAGGAAAGGCATTACAATGGCTTGAAAGTTTGGCTCCACGATCGCTAAGGACATGGGCGGAGGTGAAAGATGCATTCTTGAACAAATTCTTCCCACCTTCTAAAACGGCGATGCTACGACAAAGGATCACGACTTTCAAACAAAAGCCAGGTGAAACCTTAGCACAGGCGTGAGAGGCTTGTGAACTTTGACAACACCTATGGGGCTACTGCGGCCTATGATGCAAGGCCTGCCCCATCTATGCCACTATATGAGCCTCCAAGGGAGATAGATCCTGAAGTGTGGCAACAATTCCATAACGATCAAACACGCCGCCTTCAAAAGTAAGTAAGGTTCCTGAGCAACAATTAACCTTGTCAGGAGTGTGGTTCAATAAGGCATAACACCAGTGCCTGTCCACATACTGAGCAAGTATCCATGGCGGAACAACATGAGGAGGTCAAATGGATGAGAGGCCCCTATGGAGGGGGTAATCAACAAAATTGAGGCGATCAAAGGTTCTATCAAAGGGATCCCCTAACATATAGGGCACCAGGGCACCCTGAGCGGGAGACTAAGAAAGATGACCTGCAAATCATCCTTGATGAGATGCGGAGGAACCACGCTGAGTTCAAATAAGCCAATAACTCCGTCCATACTCAGCTGCAGGGCATAAATTCTAGACTTGGGGAGATCGACGTTTGGAAGCGCAACATGGAGACTCAAATGAGTCAATTGGCGGAAGCAATGCCCAAAGCGTCCGGATCACTCCCTGGATCCACTGTGCCCAACCAAAAGGGCAAAACCACAGGTCATATTGCGGCAGTAAACCTAAGGAGTGGGCGTCGATTACAAACGCCCGAGCAAAAAGCGGAGGAGAAGGAGCCAGAACAGACGTCGATATCGACCCCCCTGTCGATATCGACCAAGGTGACATCGATGTCGACCCTCCTGTCGATGTCGACCCTAATTCTGCGTCACCACAGAAATCGACTCCTCCAGTCGATATCGACCCTACTGATGTCGATATCGACCTCGCTGCAGCCGCGGGAAGGAAGAAGGTGTTGCCATTCCCAACTAGAAAGGTGACTAAGGACCCAGCGGAAAAGAAGTTCCAACGGTTCGTGAAGATGCTCCAAGGGCTTAATGTCTCTATACCATTCACAGAGGCACTTCACGAGATGCCATCTTATCCATCTTATTTAAGGTTCCTTAAGGACATCTTGGGTAAGAAGCGATCGCTCTCTTAGATCGTAGAGGAATGCAACAGGTTGGAGCTACCACAAAAGCGGGCGGACCCAGGTAAGTTTTCTATCGCTATAGGTGTAGGTCAATTCAAATTTAATGCTTTAGTTGATTTGGGCGCTAGCGTTAGCATGATGCCACTAACCATTTGACACAAGGTAAAGATAGGTCCTCTGGAGCCCGTGGATGCAAGATTGTACATGGCTAACAATACGGTAGTGATTCCAACTGGGATAGTGACGGATGTGCCAGTACAAGTAGGTAAATTCTTTGTCCCTGCTGATTTCCTAGTTGTTGACATAGCGGAGGACCCTGCTTGTCTAATTATTTTAGGTAGGTCATTCCTAGCAACCGTCGATGCCAACATTAGTGATAACTCCCTCCCTTGATGAAAATCGGAAAAAGGTTTCAAAGGCCTTGACAGTTTGTCTGTGTCAAAGGTCTTGGAGCTTTAACAGTATTGATGAAATACAAAACCTGTTCTATATATTATTATGTCCGAATATCATTTTATATTATTTCATGCTTCCATTATATTATTATATATACACTAACCTTTCAGGAAGTATTTTCGAATATTATTTCCTTCCTTATGTTGTAAACTGAGAAGATTCAAATCGGAAGATCATGGCCTCCGAAAGTTTCCAAAGATAGAAGATTCAGCTCAAGCCATGATCCTCTCTAGCCGTTGGTGAAGATCCTTAGGCGCCGATTTGTTTGAATAAAAAGAAAAGGAAGAAGAAGACAGTAGGACACCGGTTGAACACAAGCTTTCATACACTCAAGCCTTCAAGCGAAATCTGTCTTCTTCGTGTGCTCTCTGCTAGTCCTTAAGAGTCTGTAATTTCATTTCAAAGCATTTGAGAGTTACACTGTGAGCTTATAGGATATATTTCGAGAGAGTGTTATACTTAAGAGTTTGTAACTCAGGTAGTAGACACTAGGCGATTGATTCACTAAGTGTAAGAGGATTGTACTAGATAGCATAGAGAGGTGGGGCTCTTCTAGATTGGTCTAGGACTCCAAGGGAACGTGAGTTGACTAGATTGCAATTGTATAGGAGAGAGGCTTCTCGGGGAGCTACTAGGATCCTAAGTCTTGTGAATCAATAAAAGCCGGTTGAATCCTAGGGTTATGGAAGAACCCTAGGCGGGGACGTAGGCCAAGTTCGTGCCGAACCTCGTAAACAACTAATCGAGTCCTTTACTTATTGCTTTACCTTATTTCCGCACTTGGTTCTACTGTTTAACTTTGTGATTTAGGTTTTCAGAGAAAAGACTAAGTCTAAATCTCAAAGGATTTTGCACGAGCTTCAAAAGTCTTGATAATCTACGAAAAACCGGCATACTCTATTCAACCCCCCTTCTAGAGTATTTCTATATTACTTTGTTTTACATTATCGAACCTTCAATTGGTATCAGAGCTTTACTCATTGTTTTTTATCTAACAATCTTGTGAGTTTTCGATCATGTCTGGTGAAGGAAGTGGAGGATTTGCACAGGGAAGGTCCACGACCAGACTACCACTCTTTGTAGGAAACAACTTTGTCCACTGGAGATCCTTGATGAAAATGTTCATTATAGATCAAGATCTGGAACTTTGGAACATTATAGAGAATGGTCCGAAGATTCCAGAGAAAGACGGACCAAATGGAACCAAAGTCGCAAAGAAGGAGTCTGAATACATCCAAGCGGATCTTGAACTCGTCTCCAAAAACTACAGGGCTATTAACTTACTTTATTGTGGTCTTAGCACTGATGAGTTTAACCGTATTTCATCTTGTAGGTCAGCTAAAGAGATTTGGGACAAACTGGTCATCACCTATGAAGGAACGAGCCAAGTGAAAGACACCAAGATCAGGATCTTCCTTCGAAAATATGAGCTCTTCAAAATGAAGTCTGATGAGTCAATCAAGGCCATGTTCACACGATTCACAGAAATCACCAACAACCTTGACTCTCTCGGCAAGAGCTTTACCAACGTTGAGAAAGTGAGGAAGATACTGAGGTGCCTCCCAAAAGAAAAATGGGGTCCAAAAGTAACAACTATAGAGGAAGCACAAGACCTCACCACTCTACCCCTTGATGACCTTCTTGGGAAGCTGATCACGTATGAGATGATCCTTAATGAAGACGATGGAGAACTTCCAGCTAACACTAAGAACTTGGCACTCAAGTCTAAGAAGGATGAGCCTAAAGATGGATCTGATTCCGAAGATGAGGATGACGATGAGGATGATCCTTTTGCTCTTATCACAAGAGGCCTTGCTCGAATTCTCAAAATGAAGAAGCAATTCAACAACAAGGATGGATCAGAGTCTTCAAAATTTTGAGGTAAGCCTCAATACAACAAGTATGAAAAGAAGACTAAACCGTTGTCTTGTTTTGAATGTGGTGAAACAGATCATCTCGTGAAGGACTGCCCTCAAAAGACAAAGAGCCAGTCCAAGAAGGGTGAAAAATGGAAGAAGAAAGCCATGGTGGCAACTTGGAGCGATTCTAACTCTGACTCTGATGATGAGAAGGCCAATATTTGTCTTATGGCCTCAGAAGATGAATCCCACGATGAAAAGCTTGAAGCTACTGTAAGAGAACTTATGGCAAGTCCAAAAGAGGTATTATCGGAATTCCTTTCCAATATGATTGCCAATGAAGAGAAACTTATTGCCCAAACTAACATTCTTATTAAGAGAACTGTGGATCAGGAAAGAACTATTGAGGATCTGTCTATGAGGGTTGAAAGTCTTGAAGCTTCTTATTCAGGTCTTGACATTAAAGTCAAGACGCTTGACTCAGAGAAATCTGAACTCAAGCAAGATCTCTCCTCTCTAAGAAATGAGCATCATGACTTAGAGAACGAGAAGATCTCCCTGAATAATAAGATTCAAGACCAACAGACAGCCCTCATAAGTTTTACCAAATCCAAAGGCACTCTTGATAGGATGTTGGGTGAGCAACAAAGTTCTCTAAACAAAAGTGGTATTGGTTACAATCCAAGGTTTTTAAAGAAGCAACACATTACCACCTTTGTAAAGGCAAAAGGAAGCAGAACCTCTCCTATATGTCACCATTGTGCTCGAAAGGGACATGTAAAAGAGACCTGCCCCTATAGAAGAAAGGATCCATATATTTTTCGCAATACATTTCCTGTTCATTTGAGAGAAGAATGGATAACACAAGTTTGGGTCCCAAAAGGCACTATTTTACCAAATATGGTTTATCCCAATAATGGATCCAAATTTGCTTATTGGTCTAGCCACAAAGGTTGATGTTTGTTTTGCAGGAGATCACCAAGGTGAAGGAACATAAATGGATCATTGATAGTGGGTGCTCGAGGCATATGAGTGGAAAGAGTTCTCTCTTTCATGATCTAAAGGAGCAATCTACGGGAACAATCACTCTTGGTGACAAAGGAAAATGTGACATCGTCGGTATTGGTAGTGTTGGAAGTGATTCCAGCCATAGTATTAAAAATGTCTATCTTGTTAATGGTTTAAAGTATAATTTGCTTAGTGTCTCTCAACTATGTGATAATGGCAACTATGTTAGATTTAACAAGAAAAGATGTCTAGTGTGCAGAGAAGATACAGGTGAAGTTATATTGACTGCATATCGTTACAACAATATATACGCTGTAAATGCTGATCAAGTGGCACAAGGAAGCTTAAACTGTCTAAAGGCTTTGACGGACGATCCAAAGCTCTGGCACAGGAGACTCGGTCATGTGAGTCCACATACACTACAGAAGCTTGTGTCCAAAGGGCTTGTAAGAGGGCTACCTGAGATGGACTTCAAAGGTATTGATATGTGCAATGCATGCACACGAGGTAAACAAACACGTAGCTCTTTCAAACCCAAAAAGGTTGTATGTTCTTCTAGACCCCTTGAACTTTTACATATGGATTTATGTGGTCCTATGCGGGTCAAATCTCCCAATGGTAAAAAGTACATGCTAGTTGTTGTTGATGATTTCTCTAGATATACTTGGGTTGCATTTTTAAAAGAAAAATCAAAGGCCTTATTTGAGTTTTCAAAACTTTGTAAGGAGTTGCAAACTTTAAGAAATGAGCCCATAGTGTCAATTCGGAGTGATCATGGTAGGGAGTTTGATCAACTTCAGTTTGATTTGTTTTGTGCTAAATATGGCATCTCCCATAACTTTTCTGCTCCTAGGACACCTCAACGAAACGGGGTTGTGGAACGCAAGAACCACACCTTAGAGGATATGGCCAGGACTATGCTTTTAGAAAATGCATTACCTAAAACCTATTGGGCTGAAGCTGTTAACACAGCTAACTACATTTTGAATCGTTGTCTTATTCGTTCCATCTTAAAGAAAACTCCTTATGAACTTTTCAAAGGCCGCAAACCACTTATATCTTATTTTAAACCCTTTGGCTGTACTTGTTTTGTTCATAACAATGGAAAAGATAACCTTGGGAAATTTGATGCGCGTAGTGATGAAGGTATATTTCTTGGCTACTCCACAAGTAGCAAAGCTTATAGAATCTTCAATAAAAGGACCCAGTTAGCTGAACAAAGTATACATGTTATATTTGATGAATGCAATGACGGTTCTTTGAGTGAAAGTGTTGCAGATATAGATCTTAACATCCATGCAGAGAACGAGGAAGGTGATGATGCTGCTACCAAGAACACAGAGAAGAGGAACATGCAGGAACAGATTCTTAACACTGAAGAATTGGCCCAAGGTGTTGAAGATTCGTCCAAAGCCCTTGGTGTCCAAACCAACAGTGTTGAGATGTTAGAAACTGCTGTAACTGAACCTAACAGGATCACGGAGTCAGATGTACCACAAGTCAATCCTACTGGTGTGACGAATCAAGGAGCTGAGACTAGCAAAAGGAAATTCAAATACTCCTCATCACACTCATTAAAGGATATCATCTCTGACCCTACTTCTAGTGTTCAAACTCGTTCTAAACTTAAAGATCTTTGTGCTTTTCACGCGTTTGTTTCTCTTATTGAACCAAAGAAGGTAGATGAGGCACTTCAAGAGCCAGACTGGATCATTGCTATGCAAAGCGAGCTTAACGAATTTGACAGAAACAAAGTCTGGACCTTGAAGCCAAGGCCAAAGCATCAATCAGTCATTGGCACACGATGGGTATTTCGAAACAAGCTAGATGAGAATGGTAAGATCGTGAGGAACAAGGCAAGGCTTGTTGCTCAAGGCTACAATCAAGAGGAAGGTATTGACTACGAGGAGACCTTTGCTCCCGTAGCCAGGCTTGAAGCCATTCGCATATTATTAGCATTTGCATCTTTTATGGGCATAAAACTATATCAAATGGATGTCAAGTGTACATTTCTCAATGGTTTCTTAGAAGAAGAAGTTTATGTGGCTCAACCCCCAGGTTTTGAAAGTTTGGAATTTCCTAATCACGTTTATAAACTTGACAAAGCGCTTTATGGTTTGAAACAAGCCCCAAGAGCTTGGTATGAGCGCTTGTCAAAATATCTTTTAGAAAATGATTTTAAAAGGGGGTTGATCGACAAGACTCTTTTTATCAAGACCAAAGGAAAGGACATTTTGATTATTCAAATTTATATTGATGATATATTATTTGGTGCTACTAACACATCTTTGTGCAAGGAATTTTATGACATCATGTGCAGCGAATTTGAGATGAGCTTGATGGGTGAACTCAACTTCTTTTTGGGATTACAAGTTCACCAATCCAAGAAAGGGATCTTTGTCAACCAAAGCAAGTACACTAAGGATCTCTTGAAGAAGTTCAAGATGGATCAATCCAAAGCAGCCAAGACTCCCATGAGCTCAACATTATCTCTAGATCAAGACAAGACTGGGAAAAGTTCAATCAAAAGAAGTATCGAGGAATGATTGGATCTTTATTATATCTCACGGCTAGTAGACCTGACATCATGTTTAGTGTTTGCACGTGTGCTAGGTTTCAAGCTGATCCTAAAGAATCTCACCTCGTGGCTGTGAAAAGGATCTTTCGATATCTCAATGGCACTAAGGAGCTTGGACTATGATACCCAAAGCAAAAGGATTTCACATTAATCGGGTATTCTGATGCAGATTTTGCAGGCTATAAGGTGGATAGGAAGAGCACATCAGGATGTTGCCAATTCTTAGGAGCATCTTTGATCAGTTGGCATTCTAAGAAACAAAACTCAGTTGTCCTATCCACTGCAGAAGTCGAATACATAGCAGCTGGAGCATGCTGCTCCCAAATCCTTTGGATAGCTCAACAAATGCGAGATCTTGGCATCAACCTCAAAGGCATTCCTATTAAATGTGACAATACAAGTGCCATCTCCATCACTAAGAATCCTGTTCAGCATTCAAGGACCAAACATATTGATAGGACAGGTTCACCTTCATAAGACGAGAGATTGGGATGCTTAACAAGGATGCACTTTCGTAGGGGGAGCTTTCCCTTTACGAAAGATAATATCTACTTAGTGTCAAGACCTTTGAGAATTATGTCAAGGTTTGTGAACTAAATGGTAGATTACATACATCGGATCACATATTTTTGGTTAATATCTTTCTAGATATTTAATCAATTATATTTTTATCGGATTTCAAAATTGCCCATTTATGTTATATTTTCTTTCCGTTGAGATATCTTAATTTTGGAACTAAATATTTCGGTTATTCAGTCCTATTTTAATGGAATAGTTTGAATTTTGAATTGGAAATTTTTCAAATTTGGCAATGATATCATTACCCTCCCTTGGAACGCTAAACCTGTCCCATCACTCCATCATCTTCTCTCTCTACTTAAACCCAATTCTGTACCCGATTCCCTCACAAACTCTGAACCTCTCCAAACCCTTTCACCTTCTTCTTCTTCAACCTCTCAACCTGCTCTAAGAAAACCCTAACCGATTTCCTCCATGGCTCCCAAATCATAGAAAGCTTCCACACCCAAAAGACTCGGCGCCACCCCCAAGGGACGCCAGGACACTGCTACTTCTCCTACACCTGAACCCACTCCTCAAGCCATCGTCCCCACTACTGTCCAGAGCACCATCACTGAGAGCACGACTACAGCAACCAAGGGCTCTAAAAAACGCTCTGCTAAGAAGCCTCTCAGTGCAAAGCAGAAAGGGAAAAAGAAGGTCATCGCTGAGGAGGTGGATGAGGAAGAAGAAGAGGAGGATCTTGATGCTATTCTGGAAAAGGATGCAGCCAAGGATGCCGAAGAAGAAGCTTTAAGGACGAAAAAGGCCGAGGAGGAGGCCGATCTTGCAAAGAAGTTGATCGAGGAGGAAGCTGAGAGAATCCGGAAGGAAGCCGAGGCGGAGGCTCTCAAGGAGGTTCCTTCTGAAGAGGAGCCTGAGGAAGAGGACGAGGAGCAAGACGAATCCGGAGAGGACGAAGAGGATACCGATGGAGACAACGCTGAGAACTCGGGGTCAGAGGAAGAGGAGGAAGAGGAGCCCGAGCATGCTCCCTCTCCTTCTCCTCCTCCTCCTCCCCTGTCTCTAAAGAAGCGGAAAGCCTCTACAGCCAAGCCTCCTTCTCCCAAGCGCACCAGGAAGGGCACCCTAAAGAGCCTTGAGGCACTTGCCAAGAGGTCCGCTCCAACGATTTCTCGCAGGAAGAACGCCGATCCACCTGCCTACATCCAGGTAAACCAATCCTTGCCCTCCTCTTGGTTTGAAAATGCTGAGACTGCTGGTAAGTGGGTAGATGAGTTTCGAACTCGTAGGATTTGTTGTTCTGATTTTTTGGATATTGAGTTCTTCGAAGCTTCGAAGCTACCCTGCATTGATCTTCTCAAAAAATCCCCAACCTGGACCCTTCTCAATCTTGAAACCGTTTACTATCCCCAGCTTACCAGTCTGTTCTACATAAACCTAAAAGCCAAACACGACGCCAATGGTTGGTCTTTGGATTCTGTTGTCAAAGGGGTTAGAATCTCTTTCAACTCCAATGACTTTGCAGATTTCCTTGGCCTACCTAGCCCATGTCCACCCTCTGAAATACACCCCTCAAAAGAAAACTGCATCAACTTTGCCCGAGCCAAGTACCTCCTACCCGAAGCATCTAACAACACCTCAAAGCAACTCACCCACTCATCCCTTACCCTTGAGGCAAAAATCATATTTAACATCATTGTTCGATGCCTCTTACCCCGTCTTAACTCTGGCTCGCTCCTTACTGACAATGCCATGGTCCTCCTTTACCGTATCCTCAATGGCCTTGATCTTGATCTGGCCAACACTATTTTAGGATCCATGGCTCACACAAGAAAAGCCAGGAAAGGATCCCCCCTCCCCTTTGCTACCCTTTTGACCCCACTCTTCAAAGCTTCTGGAATTGATTTCAAAAATGAAGAACAACAGCGTCATATGGGTAAGTTCGACTCCAAGAGCCTTGAAAAGATTGGCATCACTCGGTCTCCCCAAGGGACCTTGAGTCTTGCCACTCCTTCAAAAGCTCTTCCCACTGCTTCAGCCGTTGATGAACGCATGGACAACCTGGAGTTGGGCTTGGAGGAAGTTCGCCTGGATATCAAGGAGCTGCACAAGGAGGTTATGACGGAGATGAGCGGGATAACCAAGATGCTGCAAGGACTGTGGATGCGGCTCACTGATGATGCTCCGGACGATGAAGCTTAAACTCTATCCCATCCCTGAAATCTGATACATTGCTGGTTTTTGGAAACTTTTTCAAACCTTTTGGTAACTGGTACCTCCTCCCTTTGTTGAAAGACAAAAAGGGGGAGATGATCTGTGGTTGTTTAGACTTGAAAACCTTTCTGCTTGAAGGTCTTGAAAGACCTTGGTTTTTGATTTTTGGTTTTCGGTTGGATGGCTTTTTCATGCTTTAAAAATTTTGATCCAACATTTGTCTAACCCATGCAGGTACTTAGTCCGATTTCACTTATATTATTTATGCTTGACTAAGTTGCAGGGATGCACAGGTTTTGTCTTTCATCAAGGGGGAGATTGATAACTCCCTCCCTTGATGAAAATCGAAATAAGGTTTCAAAGGCCTTGACAGTTTGTCTGTGTCAAAGGTCTTGGAGCTTTAACAGTATTGATGAAATACAAAACATGTTCTATATATTATTATGTCCGAATATCATTTTATATTATTTCATGCTTCCATTATATTATTATATATACACTAACCTTTCAGGAAGTATTTTCGAATATTATTTCCTTCCTTATGTTGTAAACTGAGAAGATTCAAATCGGAAGATCATGGCCTCCGAAAGTTTCCAAAGATAGAAGATTCAGCTCAAGCCATGATCCTCTCTAGCCGTTGGTGAAGATCCTTAGGTGCCGATTTGTTTCAATAAAAAGAAAAGGAAGAAGAAGACAGTAGGACACCGGTTGAACACAAGCTTTCATACACTCAAGCCTTCAAGCGAAATCTGTCTTCTTCGTGTGCTCTCTGCTAGTCCTTAAGAGTCTGTAATTTCATTTCAAAGCATTTGAGAGTTACACTGTGAGCTTATAGGATATATTTCGAGAGAGTGTTATACTCAAGAGTTTGTAACTGAGGAAGTAGACATTAGGCGATTGATTCACTAAGTGTAAGAGGATTGTACTAGATAGCATAGAGAGGTGGGGCTCTTCTAGATTGGTCTAGGACTCCAAGGGAACGTGAGTTGACTAGATTGCAATTGTATAGGAGAGAGGCTTCTCGGGGAGCTACTAGGATCCTAAGTCTTGTGGATCAATAAAAGCCGGTTGAATCCTAGGGTTGTGGAAGAACCCTAGGCGGGGACGTAGGCCAAGTTCGTGCCGAACCTCGTAAACAACTAATCGAGTCCTTTACTTATTGCTTTACCTTATTTCCGCACTCGGTTCTACTTTTAACTTTGTGATTCAGGTTTTCAGAGAAAAGACTAAGTCTAAATCTCAAAGGATTTTGCACGAGCTTAAAAAGTATTGATAATCTGCGAAAAACCGGCATACTCTATTCAACCCCCCTTCTAGAGTATTTCTATATTACGTTGTTTTACATTATCGAACCTTCAATTAGCGTGAAGAAAGGATTGCTCTCACTCACAATTAGTGATGAAGTAATATAGTATTCCTTCAACAAGACGGTGCAAAGTCAAGGGCCAATGGAGATAAAAGCCATCAATGAAGCCCAAGTAGAGGAAGTTGAAGCAATCTTGAACGAAGGAGCTCAACAGAACATCGAAATCGACCCAAGTAAGTCGATATCGACCACTAATGTTCAAGATTCTGTGACAGGTCATAAGTATGGGGTCGACGGAGGAAAAGAGGAAGCATCGAAATCGGGGTCAAGGGTCGATATCGACCACACCCTATCGAAATCGACCACCATCAGCGCTGAGAAGAGAGGCAAGGAGACCTCGATAACGACCTCTGAGGGTCGAAATCGACCTGATCATATCGAGTCAAAACTCCCCAAATCGATTGATCCTCCAGGTGTACAACAGGGGTCGATATCGACCTCTGAACATCGACATCGACCTGAGGCACAGACAAAGAAGAAGGTAAGTCAAGGTACGAATTCCTCTTGTTCAATTACAATTAAGGACTTATCATTATTTGGAAGAGGTGTGCCTTGGCATGTGCGCTTATGTAGGGTATCCGATGATGATTCAAGCCAATATGAGATAGGAGACAAGGTCTATGTTGCCAAGTCTAAGGACCATTGGTTCCCTACAAGATTCAAGGATAAAAACTTAGGTCCATTCACGGTGAATCAAATCAAGCCCGGCGGAATGCAGCTGCGGGACAAGAAAGGAGTGATATTTGAGGCCCAAGCCACATGGGCTCTGCAGATGCCACCTTGAGAAAGCGCAAAGGAAGAAGTCGGCCTAGCGACTTAAAAATCTAGAGCTTGTAACAAAGACTTAGTTTTGGTTTTAGACAGCTTTTGTTTTGGTTTTAGACACTTTATTGTTTTGCATATTCTGTGTTTAGTTTTCAAATTGCAGGAGAGAGAAAAGCACACAGAAAGACATCAAAATCGATGTCAGACATCGAAATCGACCTTAAGGTCGACATGGATAGGGTTTGTGATCGAGGCCGAATCACCCTGAAGCCTGAGCAGAAATCAAGAGAGACATCGATATCGATGTAAAGGGTCGATATCGACCTTCCCTGTTGTCTTCTTCGACTCCTGAAATTTGTGACGGTTTAGTAAGTTTTCTTCTTAACCCTAGTTCTAATACAGTGAGGACACTGTAAATTTTATGTATGGGGTGGGGGAAAGGCTTACTTGCATATTCATACTTAGTTTAGGGTTGCATATTTATTTTAATGCATAAAAAAAAAGAGAGAAAAAATGACCCCCATCAAAAATTTTGGAAAAGAAAGAGTCATGGAAGTATAAAAAAGAGCTCTATGATGCAAAATTAGATTCATTAGAAATATAACATGAGATTGCCTAGTTAAGGGAAGTCCCAATGAAGTGCAAATTTTTAGAGAAAACCATAAAGGAGATGAAAATTTGAAGTTGCTCTTGACATGTGCATGATAAGATGATGGAGGACTTTTTATAAAAATTCCATACAAGCAAAGTTCATATCCTAGCCTTACCTACGCATATTCACAAAGCCATATATGAGACCTATCATGATCATTATTGCTCCACGTATACACATATTGCCAATTTTTTACCTTATACCCTGTCCGGGGACAAAGTTTTTTGAATGGATGTCATCTTTGGAGTTATATGGAGTTGTGCATTTATAAAGTTATTGGCAGGAATGATACAATTATGAAATATAGAAAATTAAATGAGCGAGAAAAAAATCTGATCACCTCAGGAGATAAAGGTGTATCGACCCTGCTCGCTGAGATAATAGTTTGGCGAGATGGGACACAAAGGTGAGGAGTCCGAAGTACTAAGTATCCGGGGCCATTCATGACACCCATGTTTGCGACTCGCGAGAAGGCAGTGCTAAGGTTAGAGAGGTAAAAGCATTATATTGAAAAAAGCATTGAACGATGAGTGAAAGGTGAGACATTATGAAGAAGGAATGTGGAATATTTTGGAAAGAAAGTATGTTTCCCCGGATTTAACACCACATGGCCAAATATTAGCCCACCTTTAGCCTTTTACCAATCCACTTCTAACAAGCTTGAAAAAAGTCCTCTTGATTATTAATGCAATGTCGCTAAAATTATTTTTTGCATATTACCTCCTTTATGAGTATGAAATTGCTTTTATGCACAGGCATGGACTTGGTTGACATAAGTACCTTCTCGAGGATGGCAATTGATTGTAGGGACATATGAAAAAATGAATCTATGATGTTGAGGGTTTACTTTCTTCCCCTGAATGACCATTAAAAGTATTGCTTGGGGACAAGCAAGCTTAAGTATGGGGTGTTTGATGTGCACGCAAATTGCCATATTTTCTATGCACATAAATCCATTTTATTGTCTTTTGCATGCACATTAATGGGAAAACATGGGAATAATGTAGTTTATGCTTAAAATGTCAAATATATGGGTTTGCACGAGTTTCCATGTGATTTCGCAGAAAACAGGATGAAAATGGATGAATTCGGAAGAACGGAGAAAGAACTCGAAGTCTTCTGAAGAGGTCGAAATCGACTGAAGACCTCGACATCGAGTACATCATAGACATAGGAATCGAGCAGAAAAGGAAACAGAGCTTATCGACACGGAAGAGGTCGATATCGACGTCTAGGGGTCGATATCGAGGCTACCAGATCGACCAAGTTGATAGAAGTCGAGTGCCAGTTCGAGTAGGAGAAGGAGAAGCTCGAGATAAGATTTTGAAGGGGTCGATATCGAGGTCCAAGGGTCGATATCGACCATGCCAGCAGAGGAATTCGACTCCGATTTTGATAGAATTATATCCAATGCTTGCAATATCTATCCAAAGGTCGAGATTTCCTATCATCAACATCAAATCTATCATGAGGAGGCTGATTTCACCATTGAGTTTTAGCTTTTACTTTGTTTTAGTTTATCTTAGAGAATAAAGATAAGGTTTCGAGTCCTTATCGACATCTATAGATAGGGGCCAATAGGGCTGAGTTTAGGTATCCAATTTTCGCAGAGAATTTCAGTTGCAATAGAGAATAGAGAGAGAGAGGAGGTCGAGTGGAGTTGTAAAGCGAGAGCGGAGTGGCTTGTTCGGTTGTACTTTCTTTCGGAGTTTTAATTCAAAGTAGCTTTCTTTCAATAACAAGGATGATGATGTGCATGATGAGGAGCGAGTAGTCAACCCACTTCTAGGGTCGGGGTGAGCCCGACGATAGCAATGTGAGGTAAGTGCATCAAAGGTATGACTTTTATGCGATTCCGTCTTCTACCCCATGCATGATCCTTTGCAAAAGTTAGGGAGATTCATTATTTGCACTATTGAAGCGAATGTCACTCATATTGCGAACTTGAATTGCTCATGAATTGGATAGTAACTCTTAGGAATTATGCGAGAGCCTCTAATCACCTAAGTGTGTATAACGAAAGTTATTTGACGGAAAGACATTAAAGTTGATATCTTTAGCATGAAACTTGCATTGTTATCGTTGTGGCATGAAACCCCGACTTTGGAAGCCTTTTAATTAATTAAATTCTCCATAAAAGTCTTAGTTTTGTTTCTGTTCATCTTCCTTCTCCATTCTATTTTCTTCGGATCCTTTTCCGACAAATTGGTTACAAAAACAGTTTCTGTGACAAGCATCGAAATCGACCATAAGGGTCGATATCGAGGTCTAACATCGATATCGAGGTCTCTGCTCGACGTCGACTTGCTGTTTTGTCTTCTGCAGGAACTGCGCTAGGAAATCGACCAGAACTGAGGTCGATATCGACCTGTATACTCGATATCGAGTGTCTGCTGAGGTCGAAAGCCTTGATCGTGAGTACAATAAAGGAAGCGCTGACATACCTCCTCGTGGATTCGATCCTGAATTACCCTACTACTACAAGGGAGGGGATTCTTGTATTATTTGCTTGGGACAGGGAGATAATCTAGTTGTGCTTTATTTTATTCTCCTACTTTACATACACCTCCCGCCCCTCAGCGAACATCCAGCATGGTGAGATGAGCAACGCGAGTTACTTTGAGTCGAGCTCTAGTGAGCTGAATGAGCCACGCGAGCTATTTCGAGTTCTATCGTACCCAAAGGGGCATAAGAACTAACTTGACTCGAACTTCAGCGTGCTGAGATGAGCAACGCGAGTTACTTTGAGTCGAGCTCTAGCGTGCTGAATGAGCCATGCGAACTATTTGGAGTTCTATTGTACCCAACAGGGCACAAGAACTAACTTGACTCGACCTCCAGCTTGTGAGATGAGCAACGCAAGTTACTTTGAGTCGAGCTCTAGCGTGCTAAATGAACCACGTGAGCTATTGTAACGGCCCGGGATTATATTTCCCGGGTTACGTTTTGAGGGATGAAACCCCTCGATGGGATCTTGCGTCCCGATTACAGGTTAAAGGTTTGAAACCAACAATTGCGCTTTGAACGTGGGATTTCATACCCAAAAACCAAGAGGGACCATTAGAATCCCCGGGGTAAGTCCCCTGTACCTTCCCTATGGCCTAACTCGTGAAATTCATTGATCATACAACCAAGACAGATTCCAAATTCATACATAAGGTTGCCACGGCGGAGCCGGGTCAAAACGTGATCAAAACATCTAAAACCAAATCATTAAATAATTGGTGAAGTCGGAGTCTCGACTCTCTCTTTCCGCCATGTTAGACCCCACGATCATGGAGCCAAATCAGCAGCAATAATGATAAGCATAATGGATACCTAAAAACATTAATAGTGGACGGGATCAGATCGATGCCCACTTGGGTCTGTCCCTTCCTTAAGGGTGCTGTCCCCACAATATGTACACACATACGCTATACCTAATAATCATGCTTCTAGATGCAATGCGGAATGTTAACACACTAACATGCCCCTAAGATCAAGTGCATAATAATAATAATAATAATAATAATAATAATAATAATAATAATAATAATAATAATAATAATAATAATAATAATAATAATAATAATAATAATAATAATAATAATAATAATAAGGCCTTATCACAGAATACCAAGTGGTATATTCCTCTCCTACTCCCGCACCCATGCTCGTTAGTGCAGGAATGAGCCGCGTTTTCTACTCCCGCACCCATGCTCGTTAGTGCGGGAACCGGTCGCGGTTCAATATCATAACATCATCATATGACTCAGTGTTCGTAGGGGAGGGGTATCACTCAAATAAAATATTCAATTCAAACTAAGCTAACTCCCTTATCCAAGCAAATAAAATACAAGAATCCCTCCAGATGTAGTGGTAGGGTAATTCAGGATCGAATCCACGAGGAGGTATGTCAGCACTTCCTAAGCTTGCAATCACGATCAAGTTTTGACTCTAGAAGACACTCGATATCGAGGTATCTGGTCGATATCGACATTAGTTGTGGTCGATTTCCAGTAATTTCCTACAGAAGACAGAAGCAAGCAGTCGACGTCGAGATGGAACCTCGATATCGATGTTAGCACTCGATATTGACCTCTGCAGTCGAATTCGAGTCTTGAAACAGTAACTCTAAAACGTAACCTATTTTGTCGGAAAAGTAGTCCGAAGAACGTAGAATGGTGATGGAAGAGTGGACAGAAATAAAAACACAAACTTTGTATATGAATTCAATAAACTAAAGGCTTCCAAGGTCGGGGATTCATGCCACAACGATAATCATGCAAGTATGATGCTAAAGTTATGAAATTTAATGTCTTTCCATCAAATAACTTTTGTTACCAACTTTTAGGTGATTAGAGGCTCTCGTATAAAACCTAAGAGTTACTATCCAATTTCATGAGTAATCCAAATTAACAATATGATTGGCTTTCGCTTCAATAATGCAAATAATGAATCTCCTTAACTCTCGCAAAGTATCATGCATTGGATAGAAGACGGAATCGCATAAAAATCATACCTTTGATGCACTAACTTACATTGCTATCGTCGGACTCACCCCTACCCTAGAAGTGGGTGAACTACTTGCGCTTCATCGTTGAACTCATCATCATCATGTAAAAGAAACTACTTTGATTAAACAAAAGAAAGAAAGTACACCGAACAAAGCCAACTCTCCTCTCTCGCTTCCACTCAACTCCCTCGGCCCCTCTCTCTCTCTCTCTTAACTATTCTGCGTGTATAACTAAAACTCTTGTTGTTCTTGGATGATTGAAACCAGCCCTAATGGCCTCTAATTATAGATCTCTCACCTTGCTATCCAAGGATTCGAAAACCTATCTTTATTCTCTAAGATAAAACTTAATAAAGTAAAACAACTAAATTACTTAGGTTAAACTCATAAAATGATAAGTCTGGTATTTAATGATAGAAGATCTCGACTTTAGGATAATCTCGAACGCTTCGGATAGAATTCTATCAAAAACAGCGTCGGATCTTTTATGTAGCAGACATCGATATCGACCTCAGACCTCGATATCGACCTTATCTTCATCTCTATCTCGAGCACTCCTACTCGACCTCGGATTGGCACTCGACTTCTATCAATATCATTGATTCAGGCCACTCGATATCGATCATGCAACATCGATATCGACCTTGTTGTGTCGACATGCTTTGTTCTTCCTCTGCTCGATTTCTGGTTGCTCTGTTTCACTCGATGTCGAGTCTATAGGTGGATTTTGACTCTTCAGTAGACTTCGAGTTCTTTTTCCGCTCTTCTTCTCTTGTCAAAATCCGTCCATTTTTGTCTCGATTTCTGCAAAATCACATAAAAACTCGTGTAGACCTCTATATTTTACAAATATGCATAAACTACACTAATCTTATGATTTCCTCCCCCTAATATGCATGCAAATAACGTCAAAATGGACATAAATGTGGATAGAAAATATGGCAATTTGCGCGCACATCACTCTAGTTAACTTCACAGATAACGGCCGTTCTGTTTACATACGCATACAGAAATAGAATGCTCAATGTTCAATGCAACCTAGCATGATACTACATGGCATGTTGATCATGATATGCAAGCACCTAGTATATCATGCACATATAGCGGGGAGATCTATTCAATCTGAGTAAGCTCCGAAGAGACTTACCTGGCTACCAGAACAGCAAAATAGGAACCCGACACATAGCAAGCACAATCACTGAATATCACTGATGTGCGCGCAAATTGCCATATTTTCTATGCACATATGAATCCATTTTATTGTCTTTTGCATGCATATTAATGGGAAAACATGGGGATTAGTGTAGTTTATGCTTAAATATCAAATATATGGGTTTGCACGAGTTTCCATGTGAATTCGCAGAAAACAGGATGAAAATAGATAAATTCGGAAGAGCGGAAAAAGAACTCGAAGTCTTCTGAAGAGGTCGAAATCGACTATAGACCTCGACATCGAGTACCTCAGAGACATAGGAATCGAGCAAAAAAGGAAACAGAGCATATCGACACAGAAGAGGTCGATATCAACGTCTGGGGGTCGATATCGATGCTGCCAGATCGACCAAATTGATAGAAGTCGAGTGCCAGTTCGAGTAGGAGAAGGAGAAGCTCGAGATGAAGTTTTGGAGGGGTCGATATCGATGTCTAAGGGTCGATATCGACCATGCCAGCAAAGGAATCCGACTCCGATTTTGATAGAATTATATCCAAAGCTTGCAATATCTATCCAAAGGTCGAGATTTCCTATCATCAACACCAGATCTATCATGAGGAGGCTGATTTCACCATGAAGGTTTAGCTTTTACTTTGTTTTAGTTTATCTTAGAGAATAAAGATAAGGTTTTGAGTCCTTATCGACATCTATAAATAGAGGCCAATAGGGTTGAGTTTAAAAATTCAATTTTCAGATCCATTTTTTCGCAGAGAAATTCAGTTTCAATAGAAAGTAGAGAGAGAGAGGAGGCCGAGTGGAGTTGTAAAGCAAGAGTGGAGTGGCTTGTTCGGTTGTACTTTCTTTCGGAGTTTTAATTCAAAGTAGCTTTCTTTCAATAACAATGATGATGATGTGCATGATGAGGAGCGAGTAGTCAACCCACTTCTAGGGTCGGGGTGAGCCCGACGATAGCAATATGAGGTAAGTGCATCAAAGGTATGACTTTTATGCGATTCCGTCTTCTACCCCATGCATGATCCTTTGCGAAAGTTAGGGAGATTCATTATTTGCATTATTGAAGCGAAAGCCACTCATATTGTAAAACTTGAATTGCTCATGAAATTGGATAGTAACTCTTAGGAAATATGCGAGAGCCTCTAATCACCTAAGTGTTGATAACGAAAGTTATTTGATGGAAAGACATTAAAGTTCATAGCTTTAGCATAAAACTTGCATTGTTATCGTTGTGGCATGAAACCCCGACTTTGGAAGCCTTTTAATTAATTGAATTCTTCATAAAAGTCTTAGTTTTGTTTCTGTTCATCTTCCTTCTCCATCCTATTTTATTCGGACTCTTTTCCGACAAATTGGTTACAAAAACAGTTTCTGTGACAAGCATCGAAATCGACCATAAGGGTCGATATCGAGGTCTAACATCGATATCGAGGTCTCTGCTCGACGTCGACTTGCTGTTTTGTCTTCTGCAGGAACTGCGCTAGGAAATCGACCAAAACTGAGGTCGATATCGACCTGTATACTCGATATCGAGTGTCTGCTGAGGTCGAAAGCCTTGATCGTGAGTACAACATAGGAAGCGCTGACATACCTCCTCGTGGATTCGATCCTGAATTACCCTACTACTACAAGGGAGGGGATTCTTGTATTATTGTTTTTGGATAGGGAGATAGTCTAGTTGTGCTTTGTTTTATTTTAAATATTTGAATCTCCTACTATACCACCCCCCGCAGCGAACAAATTGGCGCCGTTGCCGGGAAGGCAATCAATCGCCACCTAAGTTAATCACGATCTTTTTCTAAGCTTATTCTGCAGGTTTATGCGACGTTCTGATCGCGGACCTATCCTGGAACCAATGAACGAGCCTGAACGTTTCTACCATCTTCGCAACAAAGCAATTTGCATCATGGCTGACAACGAGACGCAGGCTGAGATCATAGAGCGGTTGAGGAAGGAGATCGAGGACCACAATACTACAATCGCTGCCGAAAGGGCCGCTGTTGCTGTTGAGCGAGCCCGTGCTGATAGGGAGGAGGATGCGTGCAGACAAGCCCAAGAGCGGCTAAATCAGTATCCATAGACGGCGATGCAATACATGCATCCGCCGCTTCATGTTCCTGAATCTGCCATTATAATTCCTCACTCCAACTATGAATTGAAAATTAACTTCCTATCTGAGATTAAAAGAAATACTTTTGAAGTAAGACATAATGAATGCCCCCTGCATCACATCTCTACTTTTATGGAATTATGTGAAACAGTTGCTGAAGGAGTAAACTTAGAGTATGTGCGACTAAAATCTTTTCGATGGTCTTTGGCAGGAAAGGCATTACAATGGCATGAAAGTTTCGCTCCACGATCGCTAAGGACATGGGCGAAGGTGAAAGATGCATTCTTGAACAAATTCTTCCCACCTTATAAAACGACGATGCTACGAGAAAGGATCACGGCTTTCAAACAAAAGCGAGGTGAAACCCTAGCACAAGCGTGGGAGCGCTTTAAGGACTTGTTGAGATCATGCCCGACGCATGGGCAACTTCCATATGTCATCCAAGAGATCTTTTATAACACCCTTGATGCGCTGAATAAGGAGAGGATCAATTCATATACCTCCTATCGGAACATTGAGCTTACACCAACGGAGGCATGGGAGACCATTGAGAGGCTTGTGAACTTTGACAACACCTATGGGGCTGCTGCGGCCTATGATGCAAGGCCTGCCCCATCTATGCCACTATATGAGCCTCCAAGGGAGATAGATCCTGAAGTGCGGCAACAATTCCATAACGATCAAACACGCCGCCTTCAAAAGCAAGTAAGGTTCCTGAGCAACAATCAACCTTGTCATGAGTGTGGTTCAATAAGGCATAACACCATTGCCTGTCCACATACTGAGCAAGTATCCATGGCGGAACAACATGAGGAGGTCAAATGGACGAGAGGCCCCTATGGAGGGGGCAATCAACAAAATTGGGGTGATCAAAGTTTCTATCAAAGGGATCCCCCAACATATAGGGCACCCTGAGCGGGAGACTAAGAAAGATGACCTGCAAATCATCCTTGATGAGATACGGAGGAACCACGCTGAGTTCAAACAAGCCAATAACTCCGTCCATACTCAGCTGCAGGGCATCAATTCTAGACTTGGGGAGATCGACGTTTGGAAGCGCAACATGGAGACTCAAATGAGTCAATTGGTGGAAGCAATGCCCAAAGCATCCGGATCACTCCCTGGATCCACTGTGCCAAACCAAAAGGGCAAAACCACTGATCACATTGCGACAGTAAACCTAAGGAGTGGGCGTCAATTACAAACGCCCGAGCAAAAAGCGGAGGAGAAGAAGCCAGAACAGGCGTCGATATCGACCCCCCTATCGATATCGACCAAGGTGACATCGATGTCGACCCTCCTGTCGATGTCGACCCTAATTCTGCGTCACCACAGAAATCGACTCCTCCATTCGATATCGACCCTACTGATGTCGATATTGACCTTGCTGCAGCCGTAGGAAGGAAGAAGATGTTGCCATTCCCAACCAGAAAGGTGACTAAGGACCCAGCAGAAAAGAAGTTCCAACGGTTCGTGAAGATGCTCCAAGGGCTTAATGTCTCTATACCATTCACAGAGGCACTTCACGAGATGCCATCTTATGTAAGGTTGCTTAAGGACATCTTGGGTAAAAAGCGATCGCTCTCTGAGATCACAGAGGAATGCAACAGGTTAGAGCTACCACAAAAGCGGGCGGACCCAGGTAAGTTTTCTATCGCTATAGGTCTAGGTCAATTCAAATTTAATGCTTTAGTTGACTTGGGCGCTAGCGTTAGCATGATGCCACTAACCATTTGGCACAAGGTAAAGATAGGTCCTCTGGAGCCCATGGATGATAGATTGTACATGGCTAACAATACGGTAGTGATTCCAACTGGGATAGTGACGGATGTGCCAGTACAAGTAGGTAAATTCTTTGTCCCTGCTGATTTGCTAGTTGTTGACATAGCGGAGGACCCTGCTTGTCCAATTATTTTAGGTAGGCCATTCCTAGCAACCGTCGATGCCAACATTAGCGTGAAGAAAGGATTGCTCTCACTCACAATTAGTGATGAAGTAATAGAGTATTCCTTCAACAAGACGGTGCAAAGTCAAGGGCCAATGGAGATAAAAGCCATCAATGAAGCCCAATTAGAGGAAGTTGAAGCAATCTTGGACGAAGGAGCTCAACAGAATATCGAAATCGACCCAAGTAAGTCGATATCGACCACTAATGTTCAAGATTCTGTGACAGGTCATAAGTATGGGGTCGACAGAGGAAAAGAGGAAGCATCGAAATCGGTGTTAAAGGTCGATATCGACCAAGCCCCATTGAAATCGATCACCATCAGCGCTGAGAAGGGAGGAAAGGAGACCTCGATACTGACCTCTGAGGGTCGAAATCGACCTGATCATATCGAGTCAAAACTCCCCAAATCGACTGATCCTCCAAGTGTACAACAGGGGTCAATATCGACCTCCGAACATCGACATCGACCTGAGCCACAGACTGAGAAGAAGGTAAGTCAAGGTACGAATTCCTCTTGTTCAATTACAATTAAGGACTTATCATTATTTGGAAGAGGTGTGCCTTGGCATGTGCGCTTATGTAGGGTATCCGATGATGATTCAAGCCAATATGAGATAGGAGAAAAGGTCTATGTTGCCAAGTCTAAGGACCATTGGATCCCTACAAGATTCAAGGATAAGAACTTAGGTCCATTCACGGTGAATCAAATCAATCCCGGCGGAATGCAGCTGCGGGACAAGAAAGGAGTGATATTTGAGGCCCAAGCCACATGGGCTCTGCAGATGCCACCTTGAGAAGCGCAAAGGAAGAAGTCGGCCTAGCGACTTAAAAATCTAGAGCTTGTAACAAAGACTTAGTTTTGATTTTAGACAGCTTTTGTTTTGGTTTTAGACAATTTATTGTTTTGCATATTTTGTGTTTATTTTTCAAATTGAAGGAAAGAGAAAAGCACACAGAAAGGCATCGAAATCGATGTCAGACATCGACATCGACCTTAAGGTCGACATGGATAGGGTTTGTGATCGAGGCCAAATCACCCTGAAGCCTGAGCAGAAATCAAGAGAGACATCGATATCGATATAAAGGGTCGATATCGACCTTCCCTGTTGTCTTCTTCGACTCCTGAAATTTGTGACGGTTTAGTAAGTTTTCTTCTTAACCCTAGTTCTAATACAGTGAGGACACTGTAAATTTTAAGTATAGGGTGGGGGAAAGGCTTACTTGCATATTCATACTTAGATTAGAGTTGCATATTTATTTTAATGCATAAAAAAAAGAGAAAAATGACCCCCATCAAAAATTTTGAAAAAGAAAGAGTCATGGAAGTATAAAAAAGAGCTCTATGATGCAAAATTAGATTCATTAGAGATATAACATGAGATTGCCTAGTTAAGGGAAGTCCCAATGAAGTGCAAGAAGAGAAAAAACATAAAGGAGATGAAAATTTGAAGTTGCTTTTGACATGTGCATGATAAGATGATGGAGGACTTTTTATAAAAATTCCATACAAGCAAAGTTCATATCCTAGCCTTACCTATGCATCATTGCAAAAGCCACAAAGCCATATATGAGACTTATCATGATCATTATTGCTCCACATATACACATATTGCTCATTTTTTATACCTTATACCCTATCCAGGGACAAAGTTTTTTTGAATGGATGTCATCTTTGGAGTTATATGGAGTTGTGCATATATGAAGTTGTTAGCAGGAATGATACAATTATGAAATATGGAAAATTAAATGAGCGAGAAAAAAATCCGATCACCTCAGGAGATAAAGGTGGGTCGACCCTGCTTGCGTTGAGATAATAGTTCCGCAGGATGGGACACAAGGTGAGGAGTCCGAAGTACTAAGTATCCGGGGCCATTCATGACACCCATGTTTGGGAGTCACGAGAAGACAGTGCTAAGGTTAGAGAGGTAAAAGCATTATATTGAAAAAAAAAAAGCATTGAGCGATGAGTGAAAGGTGAGACATTATGAAGAAGGAATGTGGAATGTTTTGGAAAGAAAGTATGTTTCCCCGGATTTAACACCACATGGCCAAATATTAGCCCACCTTTAGCCTTTTACCAATCCACTTCTCACAAGCTTGAAAAAAGTCCTCTTGATTATTAATGCTATGTCGCTAAAATTGTTTTTTGCATATTACCTCCTTTATGAGTATGAAATTGCTTTTTATGCACAGGCATGGACTTGGTTGACATAAGTACCTTATCGAGGATGGCAATTGATTGTAGGGACATATGAAAAATGAATCTATGATGTTGAGAGTTTACTTTCTTCCCCTGAATGACCATTAAAAGTATTGCTTGGGGACAAGCAAGCTTAAGTATGGGGTGTTTGATGTGCGCGCAAATTGTCATATTTTCTATGCACATATGAATCCATTTTATTGTCTTTTGCATTCATATTAATGGGAAAACATGGGGATTAGTGTAGTTTATGCTTAAATATCAAATATATGGGTTTGCATGAGTTTCCATGTGATTTCGCAGAAAACAGGATGAAAATGGATAAATTCGGAAGAGCGGAAAAAGAACTCGAAGTCTTATGAAGAGGTCGAAATCGACTGGAGACCTCGACATCGAGTACCTCAGAGACATAGGAATCGAGCAAAAAAGGAAACAGAGCATATCGATAGAGAAGGGGTCGATATCGACATCTGGGGGTCGATATCGATGCTGCCAGATCGACCAAATTGATAGAAGTCGAGTGCCAGTTCGAGTGGGAGAAGGAGAAGCTCGAGATGAAGTTTTGGAGGGGTCGATATCGATGTCTAAGGGTCGATATCGACCATGCCAGCAGAGGAATGCGACTCCGATTTTGATAAAATTATATCCAAAGCTTGCAATATCTATCCAAAGGTCGAGATTTCCTATCATCAACACCAGATCTATCATGAGGAGGCTGATTTCACCATGAAGTTTTAGCTTTTACTTTGTTTTAGTTTATCTTAGAGAATAAAGATAAGGTTTCGAGTCCTTATCGACATCTATAAATAGAGGCCAATAGGGTTGAGTTTAAAAATTCAATTTTTAGATCCATTTTTTCGCAGAGAAATTCAGTTTCAATAGAAAGTAGAGAAAGAGAGGAGGTCGAGTGGAGTTTTAAAGCGAGAGTGAAGTGGCTTGTTCGGTTGTACTTTCTTTCGGAGTTTTAATTCAAAGTACCTTTCTTTCAATAACAATGATGATGATGTGCATGATGAGGAGCGAGTAGTCAACCCACTTCTAGGGTCGGGGTGAGCCCGACGATAGCAATATGAGGTAAGTGCATCAAAGGTATGACTTTTATGCGATTCGTCTTCTACCCCATGCATGATCCTTTGCGAAAGTTAGGGAGATTCATTATTTGCATTATTGAAGCGAAAGCCACTCATATTGTAAAACTTGAATTGCTCATGAAATTGGATAGTAACTCTTAGGAAATATGCGAGAGCCTCTAATCACCTAAGTGTTGATAACGAAAGTTATTTGACGGAAAGACATTAAAGTTCATAGCTTTAGCATAAAACTTGCATTATTATCGTTGTGGCATGAAACCCCGACTTTGGAAGCCTTTTAATTAATTGAATTCTTCATAAAAGTCTTAGTTTTGTTTCTCTTCATCTTCCTTCTCCATCCTATTTTCTTCGGACTCTTTTCCGACAAATTGGTTACAAAAACAGTTTCTGTGAAAAGCATCGAAATCGACCATAAGGGTCGATATCGAGGTCTAACATCGATATCGAGGTCTCTGCTCGATGTCGACTTGCTGTTTTGTCTTCTGCAGGAACTGCGCTAGGAAATCGACCAGAACTGAGGTCGATATCGACCTGTACACTCGATATCGAGTGTCTGCTGAGGTCGAAAGCCTTGATCGTGAGTACAACAAAGGAAGCGCTGACATACCTCCTCGTGGATTCGATCCTGAATAACCCTACTACTACAAGGGAGGGGATTCTTGTATTATTTGTTTGGGACATGGAGATAGTCTAGTTGTGCTTTGTTTTATTTTAAATATTTGAATCTCCTACTATACCACCCCCCGCAGCGAACAATCACCTAAATACATCACGAGAATACACTGAGTATATTTCTATAGCTACTCCGAATATATATATCACACACTCATACAAGCAATAAATAAACAAAATCGCATCTGTCATACTTTCAATTCATCACGATCAATCATCTCTTGTCTCATACCATATTCATCTTAATTTGTCAACTCATTAACTTAGACAACCTCCAAATCATACTTAGCCAAATCCGCATATTACCATTTAATACTCACACTTAGCATAAATATATATATATATATATATATATATATATATATATATATATATATATATATATATATATATATATATATAGGGAAGAGTTCCAATGAAACGAATAATACGGTATAACGGTGAAACGAATGAATATTACATCATATTCATATGAATATTACTTTATATGAATATGAAAATATGAATTTTATGTTGTGTGATTATGAATATGATGTAAATATGAGTATATGAATATAATGTTATTTATATTCAAATAATATAAAATGAATAACGTCATATTCATATTGACACACCATAATATTCACACATTCATATCCACAAAATGTCATATTCATATAAATATAACATAATATTCATTCGTTTCACCGTTACACCGTATTATTCGTTTCATTGGAACTTTATAGGCAAGAGTTCCAATGAAACAAAGAATACGGTGAAACGGTGAAACGAATGAATATTGTGTTATATTAATATGAATATGGCATTATGTGGATATGAATATGTGAATATTGTGGTGTGTGGATATGAATATGGTGTTATTCACTTTATATTATTTGAATATAAATAATAACATATTCATATACCCATATTTAAATCATATTCATATTCACACAACATAATATTCATATTTATATATTCATATAACATAATATTCATATGAATATGACTCAATATTCATTCGTTTCACCGTTACACCGTATTATCCGTTTCATTAGAACCTTTTCCCTATATATATATACATCATGATCATCATCAAAAGTAACTAATATTAATCTGCTTATAATAAATCACCACAAGTCATGCTATCAGTCACGCATATCATACCATCAGTCAACCGATCATATCATCACGCTAGTTAGTCATCGAACAAGTTGGATTCCCAAGTTTCCGACCCATGAAATCGCTCACAAAATTTCTTTTTCAATTCATTTATTAAATCATGTTTCAACCTTGCAATTATTTGCCAAATTTCTCTTTAAAACTTCAAGTCTCAATCTATATATTTTAAATCCCAAATTATATTATATGATATTTTAAATACCATTTATTAAGTACTTTCGAAAAAATATTTCCAAATCCATTAAAGTCCCAACTGCTTTTATTTAATGAAACCGACCTTTTATAAAATCTCTAAAATAATATTTTATTATATATTTTTATTAATCCTCAAATAATATTAATTAATTAAATACATAATTTAAATAACAAAACCGACCCAAGAAATCGTGCCCAAACCGGTCCAGGTGAACAGTGCCGCGGCCGCTGGGTAGATTGTTGCGGCCGCAGCTTGGCCGCGCCCGCGGCCTTCATCTCCTACCTCCGTTTTGAGGAACTGGTTTGTCCTTGTCATTGGAGCTCGGGTTTCCCCCATTTCAGCCCCTTCTTATCCTCTTCGACACTCATTCCCGACCCTTAAGAATGTACAACAATGGATCAAATGCAAGGAATGGAACGAACGAAGCTCACTGAGATATTCGCGGGTGTCAAAGCTTCGATCGGAGGTGTGGGCATCGTCGGAGGCTCTCGATGGCTCGTCGAACCTGCGACGGGGATGGGTGAGCGTGACGGTGAAGCTCGGGAATGATTTTGATCGAAAACGGAGGAGAATGGCTTACCGAACGGAGATCACGCTCAAACAGGGGAGGTGGAGCTCTGATGGCCCGATGGCGGCTCCGGTGGTCCCTGGGCGGAGCTGGGGGCTCATCAGGGCTTCAATGAGGCACAAGGACGCTGCTATCGGAGTCTCAGGGAGGAAGGGTGATGGAGGAGGAGGTGGTGATGATGAAGATACAGAGGAGCGGTGGTGGTGATGTGAACAGGTGACGGAGGAGGAACATGGGGATGGTAATGGTGCGTGGGAGGGGTGGCCATGGAAAGATGAGTGGGAGCGATGACGTGAGATGTTGATGATGGTTATTTGATATGGTGATGGTGTGGGTATGGTCAAAGAGGGAGTAGGTGATGGTGAATGAATGGTGATGTCGATGGGTGATGGTGCTGAATGACGGGGAGTGGGGGTGAATTTGAAGGGTAGGGTGAGGGATTAATTGTTGAATTGGCTAATTAATACCCAAAAATAAATCTCGAATACTAGTTTCCCCGAATTAGTTCCCGAATGTTAGTTTCTCCGAATCCCGCTTTCTCGATCGATTAATTTTTTTAAAACCGAAAAGGATATCGCCATCCGAAATTATTAAATTCTCGAGGTAAAAAGATGGAATCGTTCGTTAATTTTTAAATTTAGGCCGGAGTCCACTAGACGAGTTTTAAATTCGATTTAAATTCATTTTTAATTTTCTTCTTCCGAAAAAATTAGGATTAAAAAATCCGAGCCTTTACATCATCCACCTCTAAAAACAAGTCTCGTCCCCGAGACTAAAATCATTTTGAAACAGGGGATGAAGTTTGAAACTGGTGAGTCCAAGGATCAGGCCATTGATCTCGTAAGCACCTCATAAGTACCCCATGAGATCTCACAGTATCGTTGCCGTGATCATAATATCCCCAATAGGTCGTAGCAAGAATGTGATATGGGCCCCTACCTGATGTGCGCACAAATTACCATAATTTCTATGCACATTTATATCCATTTTGTCGTTATTTGCATGCATATTGGTTGGGAAATCATAAGATTAGTGTAGTTTATGCTTATTTGCAAAATATAGAGGTCTACACGAGTTTTTATGTGATTTCGCAGATATCGTGACGAAAATGGATGAATTTGGACAAGAGAAGAAGAGCGGAAAAAGAACTCGAAATCTACTAAAGAGTCGAAATCGACCTAAAGGCTCGACATCGAGTGGAAACAGAGCACCAGAAATCGAGCAGAGCAGAGAACAGAGCATGTCGACATGAAGAGATCGATATCGATGTTACAAAGTCGATATCGAGTGGCCGAGATCGAGATGAAAGATAGAAGTTGAGTGCCAATCCGAGGTCGAGTAGAACTGCTCGAGATAGATAAGAGATAAGGTCGATATCGAGGTTCTTGGTCGATATCGACTACTGCTGCAGACAGATCCGACGCTGTTTTTATAGAATTCTATCCGAAGCTTTGCATCTATCCTAAAGTCGAGATCTTCTATCCATCTACATCAGACTTGTTATCCCTTATGGTGAATGTGTTATTTATCTAAGGAGTTTGAGTTGTTTTACTTTATTTAAGTTTTATCTTAGGAATAAAGATAGGTTTTCGAATCCTTTGGATAGCGAGGTGAGAGATCTATCATTAGAGGCCATTAGGGCTGAGTTAGGCATTCAGTTTTCAATCCACATCCAAGCAATTAGTTTTCAATACAGTAGTAGCGAGTTAGAGAGAGAGAGAGCCGAGTGAGTTGGAGGGAAGCGAGAGCGGAGAGTTGGCTTTGTTTGGTGTAATCTTTCTTTTGCAATTTGAATACAAGTAGTTTCTTTTACACAATGATGACGAGTTCAATGATGAAGCGCGAGTAGTTCACCCACTTCTAGGGTCGGGGTGAGTCCGACGATAGCAATGTAAGTTTGTGCATCAAAGGTATGATTTTTATGCGATTCCGTCTTCTATCCTATGCATGATCGTTTGCGAAAGTTGAGGAGATTCATTATTTGCATTATTGAAGCGAAAGCCAATCATATTGTGAATTTAGATTAAACATGAAATTTGGATAGTAACTCTTAGGTTTTATACGAGAGCCTCTAATCACTTAAGTGTTGGTAACGAAAGTTATTTGACGGAAATGCATCATATTTCATGAATTTGGCATAATACTTGCATTGTTATCGTGGTGGCATTAATCCCCAACCTTGGAAGCTTTTAGTTTATTGATTCATATAAAATGTTATGTTTTTATTTTGTCCATCCTTCCATCATCATTCTACGTTCTCCAGACATCTTTTTCGAAAAATTAGGTTTGTTTACATTTTCTGTTGAAGACTCGATTTCGACTGCAGAGGTCGATATCGAGTGCTGACATCGATATTGAGTACCCAACTCGACGTCGACTTATTGCTTCTGTCTCCTGTAGGAAACTTAGTTGGAAATCGACCAGAACTAAGGTCGATATCGACCAGACACCTCGATATCGAGTGGTCTTCTGGAGTCAAAACTTGATCGTGGTTGCAAGCTTAGGAAGCGCTGACATACCTCCTCGTGGATTCAATCCTGAATTACCCTACCACTACATCGGGAGGGATTCTTGTATTTATTTACTTGGATAAGGGAGTCGATTTAGTTGATATTTATTTGAGTATTTTATTTTAGCGATCCCTTCCCTTACGAACACTACCACATCCTCATTCCGACTTCTCGGCCATATCATAACTCAAAAGCATTGTAGCGTCCCACTAGGTCTTAGCAAGCAACCTATAGGTGCGCCCATAAAATGTTTGTATCCACTTCGTGGGGCGTTACAATGAAAAGCTCGGGTTGTTTTAGTTTTCTTCAAAAATCCAAATTAACTCTTTATAAAGCAACATTCCAAAACATCAAGTTTGACGTTAGTCAAATCATTCTAAACCTTCCAATAATCCTACCATCCACCTCTAAAGGCTAAGCCCATATTTTCTTCCTAGGTTCCACGTCAGAATCAAGTTTTAATAATTTCGGCTTCAAAACCTCATAAAATATCACAATCATATAACACATTCAACAACATGCCATAGTTAAATCGATAATAGCCACGCACCACAACACATCTAGCACATTATCACACATAGTAGGATCACATCACATCACAAAAGTTGTACGTCATAACACTCAGATAGATCACATCATACCTGCACTAATTGCGAGAGTCATACAAGTACCGTTGCACCTCAGCATTCCATCAAGTTCAAGGAGGAACTATGTTAGTACTATTGTCCATGGAAATACATCAGAGAGTCAACATTGCATATAACATAGAATTGCACAACATTCGGTCCCAAGTACTGCATAACCATAGATCACATCATCGAGAACACTCGCCTATAATTATCAACCATAACAAGACACGCCCACTATCCATCATCTTTCGCATTAAGATTAACCTCACTTTGGTCTACCAACTCAAATTCAATACTAGGTCTAACTACAATTGCATCTCGCTCATATACGAATTTCCTAGTCGCACAACTATCCGCAATTCAAGACCTCATCTTAAGCTAATTACTACGTATCTCAACTCTTATGCCATCCAGCCATCTAAAACCCATATACCGGGGTTCTCAATCACCCAATTTCCCTATTGCGCCAAGCTTCACACCTCGACCATCTACCAAAACTCCCTGTCAAACACAACCTCATCCCAGGGTTTCCTACCAGACCCATCACTACCCTTAAAGAGGAATCTCAAGTCGCCTCAATACTCGAATCTCACCTCACTATCTCAAACTCCAATCCGCAACTGAACCCCTATTACGATCGATCTAGGTGTCCCTTAACAGTCTCACTTACTCTTCCTAGGCTCTCAAGCATCCATCTGACTATCATCTCTCAAGAGACATCTCGAATCACCTTGCTACTCTGATCACACTTCCTACCCCACTAAGCACTCTCACCAAATCATCCACCTCTAAGAATCCAACTCCTACTAACCAACTTTACACATGACATTCTCACCCCTATATCCTCGACGTTCCTGAAAAAGGGTTCACCTCCTAAGCCACTGTCTTACTTCAAGCATTTTACCTTGCTAGAATCTACTCAGTCGTCTACTCCCGACAAGCTCTAACATAGAAAACCATCTAGTGCTAACTCCCAACCATGAATCACCAAGTTCCTCATCACCCGTGTCTATACCACGTAATCCACAACACCTCCTACCTATCTAGCTCTCAAGACCCAATCGATGCAAACCATAGCAATTTATTTCCCAAAAGATCAAGACGGGCCTTGGTGCACCATACCGATTTCCCATTCCAAATCTTACTAAACCCTAACCATTCAAAATCCTCAAATCATCCTACTATGAAATCCTCATCTCAGGATATTCCTAAATTACCTCAAGTTACCAATTCTTAACCATGACACTCTAGGCTTAAATCCTCTATTTATCGATCATTATTCCCAAGGAAACTCGATGTCACCATGATCCAAATTACCCACAACATTGTAATTTTACCAAAAATCCCACAATTCTCCAACCTATAAAATTCCCAATCTCCGCTACTTGGACTAGTGTTCACATTTCTGCACATTCCCAATTGCCCCAAATCACGTTACCTCGAACCTCGACATCTCACCACCCTAAGCCTCCTTTTACCTATCATCATGTCCATAGAATCTCTATATCATCCTCACTCGAATTTCCCAAGTACCGTAATTTCACCAATTCTCTAAGATCCTCCATCTTGCCTACTTCCCATATTCATTACTAATAACATCCCTATTTCGAACCTCAAGTAATCAGTTCTACTAGCAACCTCCACGGCATTCTTGCCTACCTACCAGCCTTTCCTCGAAGGTTCATCTTACATCCTCAAATACATCAATAAGCAAAACGATTCCCACACATCAAGCTCGACTCCTTCCCTATGCTAAAATCCTCTGACAACGCATCTAGAATCCTTCACTCCCAATTTCGCCAAACATTCCCCATCTTACCTAAACAGTCCAAAAATAATTATCTCATATACAGTCCCGATATCGCACAATCTAATCTCCAAGATCTACGATTTTCCCGAGCAACCTTGTACTACTCATCTTTAACAATTCCTCAACCTCATTCCTTACCCAATCGTTAAAAATCACAACACATATAGCCTAGTCCCAAATTTTACGATTTCTCACACATTCCTTAGTTCATCATCCTCAACGCTGCCTGTTCGGTTTAGGGGAGGTGATTCGCTTAAACTCAATATCAAATAAATATCACAACTATGCCAACTCCCTTATCAAGCAAATAAATACAAGAATCCCTCCCGATGCAGTGGTAGGGTAATTTAGCATCGAATCCACGAGGAGGTATGTCAGCGCTTCCTTAGTTATAATCACGATCAACCTTTCGACCTCAGGAGACACTCGATATCGAGGTGTCTGCTCGATATCGACCTCAATTCTGGCCGATTTCCAGTGAGTTTCCTGTAAAAGACAAAAGCAAAGCAGTCGACATCGAGATGAACCTCGATATCGATGTTAGTGCTCGATATCGACCCTTTCCAGTCGATTTCGATGTCAACAACAGAAACTGTAAAGCGTAACCTATTATCGAAAAAGTAGTCCGAAGAGCATAGGATGGTTATGGAAAGATGGACAGAAATAAAAACTCAACTTTTTATAAAAATTCAATTAACTAAAAGCTTCCAAGGTCGGGGATTCATGCCACAACGATATTCATGAAAGTATGATGCTAAAGTTATGAATTTTAATGTCTTTCCATGAAATAACTTTCGTTCCCAACATTTAGGTGATTAGAGGCTCTCGCATAATTCCTAAGAGTTACTATCCAATTCATGAGTAATCCAAGTTCACAATATGATTGACTTTCGCTTCAATAATGCAAATAATGAATCTCCCTAACTTTCGCAAAGGATCATGCATAGGATAGAAAACGGAATCGCATAAAAATCATACCTTTGATGCACTTACCCTACATTGCTATCATCGGGCTCACCCCGACCCTAGAAGTTGGTTGAATACTCGCGTCTCATCATTGAACTCATCATTCTGATGGAAAGAAAACTACTTTGTATTGCAAAAGAAAGAAATTCCAACCGAACAAAGCCACTCCGCTCTCGCTTACACAACTCCACTTGGCCTCTCTCTCTCTCTACAAATTCTCTGCGATATAATGTAAAACTGATTGAAAACTTAATGCTTAACTCAGCCTTAATGGCCTCTAGATATAGATCTCAAATCTTGCTAGCCAAGGATTCGAAAACCTATCTTTATTCTCTAAGATAAAACTTAATAAAGGTAAAAACTAAAAACTCCATGGGTAAAACTTATAAAAGATGAAGTTTGATGTATTAAATAGAAGATCTCGACTTTAGGATAGACGTGTAAGCTTCAGATAGAATTCTATCAAAATCCGAGTCGGACTTCTTCTGCTGGCAACATCGATATCGACCTTGGTCCTCGATATCGACCTCTGTTTATCTCTATCTCGAGCACTCCTTCTTCTCCTCGGATTGGCACTCGACTTCTATCAATAACTCGATGTAGGCCACTCGATATCGACCTTCAAACATCGATATCGACCTCTTTTGTGTCGACATGCTCTGTTCTTCCTCTGCTCGATTCTTGGTTGCACTCGATGTCGAGGTTCATAGTCGATTTTAACCTCTTCAGTAGACTTCGAGTTCCTTTTTCCACTCCTCTTCTCTTGTCCAAATCTGTCCATTTTAGTCTTGTTTTCTGCGAAATCACATAGAAACTCGTGCAGACCCATATATTTGATAATGATGCATAAACTACACCAATCTTATGATTTCCCACTAATATGCATGAAAATGATGATAAAATGGACTTAAATGTGCATAGAAAATATGACAATTTGCGCGCACATCAAACACCCCGTACTTAAGCTTGCTTGTTCCCAAACAATACTTTTAATGGTCATTCAGGGGAAGAAAGTAAACCCTCAACATCATAGATTCATTTTTCATATGTCCCTACAATCAATTGCCATCCTCGATAAGGTACTAATGTCAACCAATTCCATGCCTGTGCAATAAAAGCAACATCACACTCATAAAAGGAGGTTTATATGCATAAAACAATTTCATAACATAGCATTAATAATCAAGAGGACTTTTCAAGCTAATAAGAAGTAGATTGGTAAAAGGCTAAAGGTGGGCTAATATTTGGCCATGTGGTGTTAAATCCGGGGAAATAAAAATTTCTTTCCAAAACATTCCACATTCCTTCTTCATAATGTTTCTCACCTTTCACTCATCGCTCAATGCTTTTTTCATTATAATGATTTTACCTCTCTGACCTTAGCATTGCCTTCTCACAAGTCGCAAACATGGGTGTCATGAATGGCCCCGTATACTTAGTACTTCGGACTCCTCACTTTGTGTCCCATCTCACTGAACTAACATCTCAACGAGCAGGGTCGACCTACCTTTATCTCCTGAGGTGATCGGATTTTTTCTCACTCATTAAATTTTCCATAATTCAAAATTTCTTTCATTCCTGCCAACAACTCCAATAATAATGCACAAACTTCATATAACAACTCCAAAGATGACATCCATTCTCAAATTTGTCCCCGGATAGGGTATAACGTATAAAAAATGGGCAATATGTAATATATGTGGAGCAATAATGATAATGATATGTAATAAGGCTCATATATGGCTTGTGACTTTTGAAAATATGCATAGGTAAGGCTAGGATATGAACTTTTGTAAGCATATGTATGGAAATTTCTTAAAGTCCTCCATCATCTTATCATGCACATGTCAAAAGCAACTTCAAAATTTACCTCTACTTCATGTTTTTTTTCTTTTTGCACTTCATTGTGACTTCCCTCAACTAGGCAATTTCACGTTATATCTCTAATGAATCTAATTTTGCATCGTAGAGTTCCTTATTTATGCTTCCATGACTCTTTTCTTTATTTTCACAATTTTTTATGGGGGTCATTTTTTTCTCTTTTTTCTTTTTTTTTCGAAAATATAAATATGCTAAAGATAAATATGCAATGTTAACTATGTATGATTAATTCACTACGTATGAATATGCATCAACTATGTAAAAACTATGCACTAACTTATGAAAAATGCTCAAAATATGCTAAAATATGCAAGTAAGCCTTTCCCCCACCCCATACTTAAAGATTACAGTGTCCTCACTTTATTAGAACTAGGGTTAAGAAAGAAACTTACTAAACCGTCACAAATTTCAGGAGTCGAAGAAGTCTGCAGTGGTGGTCGATATTGACCTTTAACATCGAAATCGATCTCTTTCGTCGATTTTTGGCTCAAGCTTCAGGGTGATCCGGCCTCGACCACAAGCCCCTCGGAATCAACCTTAAGGTTGATATCGAGCTTTGCACTCGATTTCGATGCTTGTCTTGCACTCTTTCTCCTTCCTGCAACTTGTTATAAAACGAAACCAAAACATGCATAATGTAGAGTCTTAAAACAAAGTAAAAAAATGTCCAAAACCAAAAACTAAGTGTCTTCATTACAAGCTCTAGACTTTAAAGTCGCTAGGCCCACTTCTTCTTTCGTACTCTCAAGGAGGCATCTGTAGAGCCCATGTGGCTTGGGCCTCAAATAACAATCCTTTCTTGTCTCTCAGCTGCGTTCCGCCTGGATGGATTTGATTCACCGTGAATGGTCCCATCCTTTTATCTTTGAATCTATTAGGGAACCAGTGATCTTTTGACTTCGTGACGTAAACCTTGTCTCCTATCTTATAATGGCTCGGATCATCATTAGATACCCTACACAAATGCACAGGCCAAGGCACACCTCTTCCAAATAATGATAAATCTCTAATAGCGAAGGAAAAGGAGGAATCTGTACCTTGACTTACCTTCTCTTCTTTATGTGGCTCAGGTTGACATCGATCATCAGTTGTCGATATCGAGCTCTGTTGTGCTCATGGAGGTTCAGTCAATTTGGAGTGGTTCTACTCGACATGATCAGGTCAATTTCGTCCTTCAGGGATCGTTATTGAGTTCTTTGCTCCTTCTTTCTCAGCTTCTATGGCAGTCGATTTCGGCAATGGTTTACGATCGATATCGACCTTTATGCTCGATTTCGAGATTCATTCTCCTCTTTCGACCCCATACTTATAACCTGGCATAGAATCTTAAACTTTGTTAGTCGACATCGACTTACCTGGGTCGATTTCGATGTTCTTTCTAGCTCCTTCATTCAAGATTGCCACGACCTCCTCCACTTGGGCTTCTATGGCCCTCTTTCCAAGCCGGTGTCATACTCCTTACCTTTGCTTCCCCGCATGTGATGTAGACACCATTGATGGACTTTATCTCCATTGGCCCTTCATGCTTGCTCACTGTCTTGTTGAAGGCGTACTCTATCACTTCGTCACTGATGGTGAATGAGAGCAATCCTTTCTTCACGCCTATGTTGGCATCGACGGTTGCTAGGAATGGCCTACCTAAAATAATGGGATAAGCAGGGTCCTCTGCCATATCAACAACTAAGAAATCAGTAGGGACAAAGAATTTACCTACTTGTATTGGCACATCATCTACCATCCCTGTTGGAATCACTATCGTATTGTTTGCCATGTATAAATTTGCATCCACGGGCTCCAGAGGACCTATCTTTACCTTGTGCCATATGGTTAATGGCATTATGCTAATGCTAGCACCCAAATCAACTAAAGCATTAAAGCGATATCGACCTAAGCCTATAGCGATAAAAAATTACCTCGGTCCACCCGCTTTTGTGGTAGCTCCAATATGTTGCACTCCTCTGCGATCTCAGCAATTGATCGCTTCTTACCCAATATGTCCTTAAGGAACCTTACATAAGATGGCATCTCATAAAGTGCTTCGGTGAATGATATTGAGACATTAAGTCCTTGAAGCATCTTCACGAACCGCTATAACTTCTTTTCTGCCGAGTCCTTAATCACCTTCATTGATGGGAATGGCAACACCTTCTTATTTCCTGCGGCTGGAGTTAGATCAACATCGACTGGATGGGGGTCGACATCGACTGGAGGAGTTGATTTTTATGGTGACTCATCAGCAGTGTCGACATCGACTACAGGAGGGTCGATATCGACGTCACCTTGGTCGATATCGATATGGGGGGTCGATATCGACGTCTGTTCTGGGGCCTTCTCCGCTTTTTGCTCATGCGTTTGTAATTAACACCCACTCCTTAAGTTCATGGCCGGTATGTGTCCAGTAGTTTTGCCCTTTTGGTTGGGCACAGTTGATCCAGGCAATGCTCCTGACGCTTTGGGTATTGCTTCCGCCAATTGACCCATTTGGTTCTCCATGTTGCGCTTCCAAACGTCTATCTCCCCAAGTCTAGAGTTGATGCCCTACAGCTGAGTATGGACGGAGTTATTTGCTTATTTGAACTCAGCATGGTTCCTCCGCATCTCATCAAGAATGATCTGCAGGTCATCCTTCCGTGTTTCCCACTCAGGGTGCCTTGGTGCTCTATATGGTGGGGGATCCCTTTGTTGATAGAACCTTTGATGTCCCCAATATTGTTGATTGCCCCCTCCATAGGAGCCTCTCGTCCATTTGGCTTCCTCATGTTGTTCCGCCATAGATACTTGCTCAAGATGTGGTCAGGCACTAGTGTTATGCCTTGTTGAGCCACATTCCTAACAAGGTTGATTGTTGCTCAGGAACCTGACTTGCTTTTGAAGGCGGCGTGTCTGATCGTTATGGAATTGTTGCTGCACATCAGGATTAATCTCCTTTGGAGGCTCATATAGTGGCATAGATGGGGCAAGCCTTGAGTCATAGGCCACAACAGTCCCATAGGTATTATCAAAGTTGACGAGAGTCTCAATTATCTCCCAGGCCTCCGTTGCTGTAAGCTCAATGTACCGATAGGAGGTATATGAATTGATCCTCTCCTTATTCGGCGCATCAAGGGAGTTGTAGAAGATCTCCTGGATGACATATGGAAGTTGCCCATGCTTCGGGCATGATCTCAGCAAGTCCTTAAAGCGCTCCCACGCATGTGCCGATGTTTCACATGGCTTTTGTTTGAAAGTCGTGATCCTTTGCCGCAGCATCGCCATTTTAGATGGTGGAAAGAACTTGTTTAGGAACGCATCCTTCACCTCTGCCCATGTCCTCAGCGAGCGTGAAGCCAAACTCTCTAGCCATTGCAATGCCTTCCCTGCCAAAGACCATCGAAAAGATTTTAGTCTCATATACTCTAAGTTCACACCATCAGCAATAGTTTCACACAAATCCATTAAAGTAGAGATATGTTGCAGTGGGCATTCATTAGGTCTTCCTTCAAAAGTGTTTCTTTTAATCTCAGATCGGAAGTTAATTTTAATTTCATAATTGGAAGGAGGAATTAAGATAGCGGATTCAGGAACATATATCGGCGGATGCATGTATTGCATCGCCGTCTGTGGATACTGATTGAGCCGCTCTTGGGCTTGTCTGCATGCATCCTCCTCCCTATCAGCACGGGCTCCCTCTGCAGCAGCGACGGCCCTTTCAGCATCAATTGTAGCATTATGGTCCTCAATTTCTTTCCTCAACCGCTCTATGGTCTCAGCCTGTGTCTCGTTATCCGCCATGATTTGAATAGCTTTGTTGCGAAGATGGAAGAAATGTTCAAGCTCGTCTATGCTTTCCAGGATATGTCCGCGATCCGAACGTCGCATAAACCTGCAAAATAAGCACTAAGAAAAGATCGAGAGAAAACTTAGGTAGCGATTGATTGCCTCCCCAGCAACGGCGCCAATTTGTTCGGTTTAGGGGAGGTGATTCACTTAAACTCAATATCAAATAAATATCAAAACTATGCCAACTCCCTTATCAAGAAAATAAATACAAGAATCCCTCCCGATGCAGTGGTAGGGTAATTCAGGATCGAATCCACGAGGAGGTCTGTCAGCGCTTCCTTAGTTGCAATCACGATCAAGCTTTCGACCTCAGGAGACACTCGATATCGAGGTGTCTGGTCGATATCGACATCAGTTCTAGTCGATTTCCAGTGAGTTTCCTGCAGAAGACAAAAGCAAAGCAGTCGACGTTGAGATGAACCTCGATATTGATGTTAGTGCTCGATATCGACCCTTTCCAGTCGATTTCGATGTCAACAACAAAAACTATAAAGTGTAACCTATTGTTGGAAAAGTATTTGACGGAAGTTATTTGACGGAAAGACATTAAATTTCATAACTTTAGCATCATACTTGCATGAATATCGTTGTGGTATGAATCCCCGACCTTGGAAGCTTTTAGTTAATTGAATTTACATAAAAAGTTTGAGTTTTATTTCTGTCCACAGTTCCTTCACCATTCTACAATCTTTGGACTACTTTTCCGACAAATAGGTTACGAATAGAGTTTCTGTCACAGACATCAAAATCGACTAGCAAGGTCGATATCGAGCACTAACATCGATATCGAGGTTCAAGTCGACGTCAACTGCTTTGCTTTTGTCTTTTGTAGGAAACTCACTGGAAATCGACCAGAACTGAGGTCGATATCGACCAGACACCTCGATATCGAGTGTCTCTTGAGGTCGAAAGCTTGATCGTGATTGCAACTAAGGAAGCGCTGACATACCTCCTCGTGGATTCGTTCCTAAGTTACCCTACCACTGCATCGGGAGGGATTCTTGTATTTATTTGCTTGGATAAGGGAGTTGGCATAGTTAGAGTTTATATTTGAATATTTTATTTGAGCAGAATCACACCTCCCCTAAACGAACAAATTGGCGCCGTTGTCGGGGAGGCAATCAATCGCCACCTAAGTTTTCTCACGATCTTTTAGAGCTTATTTTGCAGGTTTATGCGATGCTTTGATCGCGGACCTATCCTGGAAAGCATAGATGAGCCTGAACGTTTCTTCCATCTTCGCAACAAAGCTATTCAAATCATGGCGGATAATGAGACACAGGCTGAGACCATGGAGCGGTTGAGGAAGGAAATTGAGGACCATAATGCTACAATCGCTGCTGAAAGGGCCACCGCTGTTGCAGAGCGAGCCCGTGCAGATAGGGAGGAGGATGCGCGTAGACAGGCCCAAGAGCGGCTCAATAAGTATCCACAGACGACGATGCAATACATGCATCCGCCGCTACATGTTCCTGAATCCGCTATTCTAATTCATCCTTCCAACTATGAAATTAAAATTAACTTCCTGTCTAAGAGTAAAAGAAACACTTTTGAAGGAAGACCTAATGAATGCCCACTGCAACATATCTCTACTTTTATGGACTTATGTGAAACTATTGCTGATGGTGTAAATCTAGAGTATGTTAGACTAAAATCACTTCGATGGTCTTTGGTAGGGAAGGCATTGCAATAGCTAGAGAGTTTGGCTCCACTCTCGCTGAGGACATGGGCAGAGGTGAAGGATGCGTTCCTAAACAAGTTCTTTCCACCATCTAAAACGGCGATGCTGCGGCAAAGGATCACGGCTTTCAAACAAAAGCCAGGTGAAACATTGGCACAGGCGAGGGAGCAACAATCAACCTTGTCAGGAATGTGGGTCAACTAGGCATAACACTAGTGCCTGCCCACATCTTGAGCGCGAAACAAGGAAGGATCCCCCACCATATAGAGCACCAAGGCACCTTGAGCACGAAACAAGGAAGGATGACCTGCAGATCATTCTTGATGAGATGCGGAGGAACCATACTGAGTTTAAACAAGCCTACAACTCCATTCATACTCAGTTGCAGGGCATCAACTCTAGGCTCGGGGAGATAGACGTTAGGAAGCGCTGACATACCTCCTCGTGGATTCGATCCTGAATTACCCTACCACTGCATCGGGAGGGATTCTTGAATTTATTTGCTTGAACTGGGAGTTGGCTTAGTTGTGATATTTAATTGATATTGAGTTTAAGCGAATCACCTCCCCTAAGCAAATCAACTCTAGACTTGGGGAGATAGACATTTGGAAGCGCAACATGGAGAACCAAATGGGTCAATTGGCGGAAGCAATACCCAAAGCGTTAGGAGGATTGCCTAGATCAACTCTGCCCAACCAAAAAGGAAAAACTACTGGACACATAGCGGCCATGAACATAAGGAGTGGGCAGCAATTGCAAATGCCCGAGCAAAAAGCGGAGGAGAAGGCCCCAGAACAGACGTCGATATCGACCCCCCTATCGATATCGACTAAGGTGACGTCGATGTCGACCCTTCTGTAGTCGATGTCGACAATGCTGATGAATCACCACAGAAATCGACTCCTCCAGCCAATATCGACCCCCATCCAGTCGATGTCGATCTAACTCCAACCGCCGGGAAGAAGAAGGTGTTGCCATTCCCATCAAAGAAGGTGATTAAGGACCCAGCGGAAAAGAAGTTCCAGCGGTTCATGAAGATGCTTCAAGGACTTAATGTCTCAATAACATTCACAGAAGCACTTCATGAGATGCCATCATATGTAAGGTTCCTTAAGGACATATTGGGTAAGAAGCGATCGATTGCTGAGATTGTAGAGGAGTGCAACAGATTGGAGCTACGACAGAAGCGGGCGGACCCAGGTAAGTTTTCTATCGCTATAGGCTTAGGTCGATATCGCTTTAATGCTTTAGTTGATTTGGGCGATAACGTTAGCATGATGCCACTAACCATATGGCACAAGGTAAAGATAGGTCCTCTGGAGCCCGTGGATGCAAAGTTATACATGGCGAACAATACGGTAGTGATTCCAACAGGGATGGTAGACGATGTGCAAGTGCAAGTAGGTAAATTCTTTGTCCCTGCTAATTTCTTAGTTGTTGACATGGCAGAGGACCCTGCTTGTCCAATTAGTTTAGGTAGGCCATTCCTAGCAACCATCGATGCCAATATAAGCGTGAAGAAAGTATTGCTCTCCTTCACAATCAGCGACGAAGTGATAGAGTACACCTTCAATAAGATGGTAAGGAAGCATGAATGGCCAATAGAGATAAAGGCCATCAATGGTGTCTACATCACATGCGGGGAAGCTAAGGTAAGGAGTATGACACTGGAAGAGCTTGAAAAGAAGGCCATAGAAGCCCAAGTGGAGGAAGTAGTGGCAATCTTGAACGAAGGAGCAAAAGAGAACATCGAAATCGACCCAGGTAAGCCGATATCGACTAACAAAGTTCAAGATTCTGTGTCAGGTTATAAGTATGGGGTCGACGGAGGAGAAGGAACCTCGAAATCGAGCATAAAGCTCGATATCGACCATAAGCAAATGCCAAAATCGACTGCCATAGAAGCTGAGAAAGGAAGAGCAAAGACCTCGATATCGATCTCTGAAGGTCGAAATCGACCTGATCATGTCGAGCAGAACCACTCCAAATTGACTGAACCTCCACGAGCACAACAGAGCTCGAGATCGACTACTGATGATCGATGTCGACCTGAGCCACAGAAAGAAGAGAAGGTAAGTCAAGGTACGAATTCCTCCTTTTCTATTTCTATAATAGATTTATCATTATTTGGAAGGGGTGTGCCTTGGCATGTGTGCTTGTGTAAGGTATCTGATGATGATCCGAGCCATTATGAGATAGGAGACAAGGTTTATGTCGCGAAATCAAAAGATCATTTGTTTCCTAATAGATTCAAAGACAACAGGATGGGACCATTCACGGTGAATCAAATCCATCCAGGTGGGATGCAGCTGTGTGACAAGAAAGGAGTTCTATTTGAGGCCCAAGCCACCTGGGCTCTGCAGATGCCGCCTTGAGAGCTTGAAAGGAAGAAGTCGGCCTAGCGACTTTAGAGCCTAGAGCTTGTAACGAAGACACTTAGTTTTTGGTTTTGGACAGTTTTTTACTTTGTTTTGAGACTTTACATTATTATTGTTTTGGTTTTAGTTTTTTTATTTTTCTAACAAGTTGTAGGAAAGAGGAAAGAAGAGACAAAAAGAGACATCGAAATCGAGTATGAAGCTCGATATCGACCTTAAGGTCGATTCCGAGGGGCTTGTGGTCGAGGCCGGATCACCCTGAAGCTTCAGCTAGAAAATCGATGAAAGAAGTCGATTTCGATGTTAAAGGTCGATATCGACCATCACTGCTGACTTCTTCGACTCCTGAAATTTGTGACATTTTAGTAAGTTTTCCTTCTTAACCCTACTTCTAATACAATGAGGACACTGTAATCTTTAAGTATGTGGTGGGGGAAGGGCTTACTCACATATTTTTGCATATTTTTAGCATGTTTTGAAAATTTTCATAAGTTATTGGATAGTTATTACATGTTCATACATAGTTAGTCATATTTATTTTTAAGCATTGCATACTTAGTTTATATTTTCGATAAAGAAAAAAAAAGGACCCCCATCAAAAATTGAAAATAAAGAAAAGAGTCGTGGAAGCATAAAAAAGGAACTCTACGATGCAAAATTAGATTCATTAGAGATATAACATGAAATTGCCTAGTTAAGGGAAGTCACAATGAAGTGAAATTTTTAGAAAAAAAACCATGAAGGAGAGAAAAAATTTGAAGTTGCTTTTGACATTTGCATGTTAAGATGATGGAGGACTTTATATTTTCCATACAAGTGCTTACAAAAGTTCATATCCTAAGCCTTACCTATGCATATTTGCAAAAGTCACAAGCCATATATGAGCCTTACTATATCATTATCATTATTGCTCCACATATATTACATATTGCCCAATTTTTATACCTTATCACTAGTAGAAAAAAGACATTTTAGCCCAGATATAGGAGAAATAGGGTCCGGGCATCAGAGTGGTGTGATAATAGGTATAGAGCCCGGACCTAAAAACACACGCCCGGGTTATTAGAGTGGGCCAAGTTTTGCCTTGAAGTTTAAAATAGGTAATATAACCCGGATTTCATTTTGACGCCCGGGCTATTTGGTCAGTATATAGCCCGGATATATGTAGATCCGGGCTATTATGTCCCTCTTATTTCAAAAAAAAAATCAGACATTTAGCCCGGATTTAGGTGGTCAAGGCGCTTTTGTCCTCCTTTTATTAAAAAAAAAAATCTGTTTTTTTTGCAGTACAGTACGTATCAGCTTCTGTACACCTTATTTCAGCACACAAACACAAGCATAATTCACAAATGTGCATGTTTAAAGCCCATGCAGTTTGCAACCACAAACATATACAAAAACCCAATAACAATAACTAACGATTCCACACATAATCAACTAAGATCATGATACCAAAAAAAGGATAATTCAATCACAAGTCTTGCTAAATCACAAGTGTTCACACTTGTCCAAAAATAAGTTCTTTAGTTCACTCTAAAATGGACTCAACCACCCAAAAATTGTCACAAGCCAAATGGAAGTGACATGCTAACTACGTTGCTTGGATGTTCCAATAAATCTAGATACCTGTGCGAACTTCACGTAAGTGAGTTAGTAAGCCCTGTCCTTTAAGATAAAAAAAATATTCTTCTGTCTTGGAACCAAACGATGAAGCAGAAGCAGCAGAATCTAGACCATCTTCGATAAGCAAGGCACCAAGCTGCTCCAGACAATTTGCACTTTCATTGACATTCAATTAAAACCTTGAGCAGCTTGGGATCCTTCAGGAAGTTAAGGCATGGTTCAGCAACAATAATTCAGTTAACAAGCACAATAGCAATACCAAACAAATATTTGTACAAAGCTACTTCGAGAATCTTGTCATACTAGTACCACTTCACATGAAAATAAAGACTTTAGACAACCATAGATGGATTTTGAAATAGCTAAGCTATCTACTTAAGATAGCAATTAGGATTGTACCACTTCATATAACCTTAATTCTAGTGGATATTCCTTTTTCTAAATCTAGAAAACAGTACCATGACCATACCTTGCAAATATTCAATTCAAAGTTAAGGTTCTTGAGAGTTAAGTATGTTAGTTCATCTTTCAAAATGCAGTCCACATAAAAAATGATTAATAAGGCATAATGTTAGTAATAAAGAAAATATACACAAGCAAGGAAGCCCGCATTTCTAAGAACATTTGCAAAACATTACTCAAGAGCAAAGGAAATAGTAAACTTGTGGCGATAATGTGAAATAATGAACATAGGTGATTTTTTTTAGAAGCCAGGAGATGTAATAAAGAGGAGTAACTCACCTTGTGCAATTCCAAAGAAACTCAAATGTTGTTCTAGAAGTGGATCAAAAACAGTTTGGTCTTCCGGATAAGAATATGCAAACATCTGAGCAGCCACGAAACGTCCTCTCCAGCATCTCTGAACACATTAACACAAATATTTAGTCCAGAAGATATTTCATTTTTTATCACTAGTTTCAGTCCAGAAGGTATTTTTGAGTTGTATGACTTGTCTCACAATGAACAAAAGAACAGTTGCAGTAATTTTACAAGGAATGAAACTACCTCATCAAAGAGAGTACACTGCGGAGATAACAAATGACCCTGAACTCGTTCGTTCTCGTGGTGACAACATGCAAAGCCTGAACTCTTTCCTCTAGGAGCTGTAACCTGTAGGGACGGGAAGCAAATGGATGTGTAATATTCAGTGCTAGACTGCTAGATCAAGACAGTATTAAAAGTCAAAATTATTTATAGAACCAAGCAGCCAATAAAGGGTTTCTTTGTTAATAATGAACTAGACATTTCAGGCATACAAGTGGGAAACACGAGACATTATACCCGTTCTCACACAGAAACATGCATAATGCATATGGCCTGTGATAACATGAACCTCAGCTCCACAGGCAAAGCAACACAAGCATAAAATGCAGCAATGCTAATAGAGAGAAACCATTAAACCCCAACTAGTGAAGATAAATCTAGAAGCCACTAAAACAGATTACACTTCCACTCTGCACAGCTACAAATATTGTGAAAGAACAAGCTCTGCCAACATCATTTTTGATGACTGCAGAAGGGTTGATATTATTTCAACTATAAGAAAATTGAACTGCCTTTATTATTTGCAACATAGTCCACAAAGGAGGCTAAACATGAATATCATGATGAAAGAAAGGTACCAAGAGGCTAAACATGAATAACATGTAAGCAAATGGATAACGATAAGCATGAATACCAAATATCCTGGAAAGAGCCTTTGAAATGAGAAAAAAGATGGATTTGTTAGTAGACTACTCGTTTAAAGAGATTAAAGGGCATGCAGCATAGCAGTTATGAGCAAAGCACCTCCAACAAGACGCTTGAACACAGTTCCCCCAAACTCATCACAAACACCAAGTCCATAAACTGCCGCCTGACAAGTGACAAATCTTTATCAGTTTAAGATTGTAAATGCAAAGGAAAAATAATAAGATAGAGATTATTGCCAATTGAACCTGTCAAACATCAGGATTTTCATTATTACATGCTTCCAATAGGAAAGGAAGGTAGGTATCATAATACCTGCACAACAAGCAAATCAAACATCTTGAGGGAACATGGAAAAACAATAGCTCAAACTAGGTTCATTTTCATGAAAGCTGACCTAAGTGATGCTTCCCGATAGTGTTCTAATACAACATAAAAGATACATATCGATTTATCCTTGCCCTAGAGATCAAAATATTGCTTTTGTAAGGTCTACCGTGCCAAGAAAGATCATATACAAACTCGGTACTTGCATGATGAACATTTAAAATTCCTTAATGTCAAAGGTTGTAATTACTTACCCATATGGGTGTCAAGTATGTTGAGATTTCATCAAAGAATGGCAAGAAAACTGCCTTGCATGTTTTGATCAAGGTTCCCAGGCAATCACCAATCTGTTTTAAGAGGTCAAAAAATAGGATGCGCAATTGCAAATTAATTGATAACTTAGTCACATATAAAAGAAATGGAGTTCAGTTCAACAATGTTTTTTTCCCTTTTCAACAGCCCCGTGATCCTATTAATGCCACTTAAGCTTACCTGATAAAAAAGCTCCTCTTCTTACACATTTTCTTCACAAATAAGTTCTCCTTCTTCGGCGTCAAAGTCTTCAGCTTTGGCTCTATCATCTCTTTCTCTTTTTCTTGACGAACTTGCAGTAATAACTTCCTTTATCTCATCCACAATTGATCTTACTTGAGCTTCTTCAAGGAGTGGCCCAGAAATCTAAAAGATAGACATAAATTTGCAATTAAATCTTAGATAACCAACTTAGATTATTACCCTTGAAAACCCCTACAAGTTTTCAGAAAGAAGAGCAAGCATAACAGATAAAAATACGTTAAAAGATATCTGTACACATTGATTTAGTGAATCCAACATACTTGAACATCAAGATCAAGACACATCCATCAAATAGATTTATTGCTGAAGTTAGAACCATATAACATCAAAATCAAGGGCTATACAACAAAAAATTGGCAACAAAGATTGATTAAGGGAAGAAAATAAGAAAAATCATGCAGTAATAGACTTGGATTTGGTGTTAGTCAGTTGACTGTTCAGATTAGAGCATGCTGAGTATCTAAATGATTTGGTCTTTCAATTAAAAAAAATTAAACTATAGCCAAACTTCACAGTCCCACAACCTCAATAGAGAGTTTTTTTTTTCTTCCAGGCTAAAAACAACCCAAGGAAAAAAAAAAACACTAAACGAATAGATAACCTAATTTTAAGACTCAAAATCAAAGAACCAGTTCAAAAACGAATTGAACACCTAATTCTAAGACTCAAAATAAAAAACACTAAAAAAGTGAATTGAACACCTAAATTTATAACTCTATGGACCAAAATCAAAGAACCAGTTCAAATACTTCAAAGTGAAAAGAGCAGTAACCCCAATTGAAAGAGATAAGAAATACCGAGTCTTGTTGTAGAGAACTGGAGCACAATAACCCCGATTCAATAGCAACGAAACTCCAACGAGGGAATGGGTGAATAGATCGGTGCTAATTCAGGCAGAATCGGGGGGGCAATCCACGTGAGCGCAGAGACTTCCAGTTCTTCGTCGAACCGGTCATGTGGCCTGTGGCACTTGCTCTTGTTAACCCTAACCACAATTCGAGAAATTGAGAACTACAGAAGTCTACAAGAGAAGAAAATTGGAAATAAGAGAAACAAATTGGAGATACTGATCGAAATGAATGAATTGTAATGGGCTAGGGGTCGGGAGAACCTTGAGAAGGTCAAGGGTTGTTAGAGGCAAGACAAGTGACAACCGTGGAAATACGATAGCACAATACGGGGAGACGGCGAGTAGAGAGAGGTGGCGAGACGGCGAGACGGCGAGACGGTGAGATGGCGAGTTGACGAGAGGTGGCGAGTCGGCGAGACCACCCTCCTCCGTTGCTACTTCCTCTGAGCTCTCAATTTTGGAATGAATGGTGCGTTGACAAGGCGGTGGCAAGGTGATGAGAAGTGAAGACGACGAGATCAACCTTCCTGCTCCATTTCTACTTGCTCTGAGCCATCGCTTTGGGGACGAAAGCTCTCTGCTTTCAATTTGGGAATTAATGAAACCCTTGTTCTATTTCTATTTAGATTTAGATTTCTTTTTAATTTAAAAAATATTATCACGAGGCTTAAAATCCGGGATATTTGAAGGACATGACATAAGAACCCGAAGGTGAGAGGGGTAGAGAAACGCCCGGGATATTAGGACGAAATAATAACCCGGATATTTTAACTCCGGGGTATTTGGTGCGACGGGAGAAAACTCAATCAACATATAATAGCCCCGGCGTGTTTGGATATCCGGCTTATATACCTATTTTTAGTTTTTTTTGGAAAATAAAAATACATAACTTTCATTTTAAGTCATATTATATCCCGGTTATTCCACTTCCGGGCTATTATATACCGTGTTAAAATGTCATTTTTCTACTAGTGTATACCCTATCCGGGGACAAAGTTTGAGAATGGATGTCATCTTTGGAGCTGTTATATGGAGTTTGTGCAATTATTATATAAAGTTGTTGGAAGGAATGAAAACAATTTTGAAATATGGAAAATTTAATGAGTGAAAAAAAAAATCCGATCACCTCAGGAGATAAAGGTAGGTTGACCCTGCTCGTTGAGATGTTAGTTCATCGAGATGGGACACAAGGTGAGGAGTCCGAAGTACTAAGTATCTGGGGCCATTCATGACACCCATATTTGCGACTCGCGAGAAGGCAGTGCTAAGGTTAGAGAGGTAAAAACATTATAGTGAAAAAAGCATTGAGCGATGAGTGAAAGGTGAGAAACATTATGAAGAAGGAATGTGGAATATTTTGGAAAGAAAGTTTTATTTCCCCGAATTTAACACCACATGGCCAAATATTTGCCCATCTTTAGCCTTTTACCAATCTACTTCTCTATAGCTTGCAAAAGTCCTCTTGATTATCAGTGCTATGTTACGAAATTGTTTTATGCATATAAACCTCCTTTTATGAGTATGAAGTTGCTTTATTGCACAAGCATGTATTTGGTTGACATTGGTACCTTATCGAGGATGGCAATTGATTGTAGGGACAAATGAAAAATGAATCTATGATGTTGAGGGTTTACTTTCTTCCCCTGAATGACCTTTAAAAGTATTGCTTGGGGACAAGCAAGCTTAAGTATGGGGTGTTTGATGTGCGCGCAAATCGCCATATTTTCTATGCACATTTATGTCCATTTTAATCATCATTTGCATGCATATTAGTGGAAAATCATAAGATTAGTGAAGTTTATGCATAATTGCCAAATATAGAGGTTTGTACGAGTTTCTATGTGATTTTGCAGAAAACGAGACCAAAAAATGGACAAATTTAGACAAGAGATGAAGAGCGGAAAAAGAACTCGAAGTCTTCTGAAGAGGTCAAAATCAACTATGAACCTCGACATCAAGTGAAACAGAGCGACCAGGAATCGAGCAGAGGAGAAACAGAGCATGTTGACACAAAAGAGGTCGATATCGATGTCTGAAGGTCGATATCGAGTAGCCTAAGTCGAGCATATTGATCGAAGTCGAGTGCCAATCCCAGGAAGAGAAGGAGTGCACGAGATAAGAGATAAAGAGAGGTCGATATCGAGGACCAAGGTCGATATCGACGTTGCTGCAGAGGAAGTCCGACTCAGATTTTGATAGAATTCTATCCGAATCGTTCGAGATAATCCTAAAGTCGAGATCTTCTATCATTCTACGCCAGACTTCATCTTTTATTAGTTTTACCATGGAGTTTTTAGTTTTTACTTTATGAAGTTTTATCTTAGAGAATAAAGATAAGTTTTCGAATCCTTGGCTAGCAAGATTTGAGATCTATATCTAGAGGCCATTAGGGCTGAGTTTATTCATCCAGACACATCCAAGCACACAGAATTTCAGTTTTACATAGGGAGTAGCGAGTTAGAGAGAGAGAGAGAGGCCGAGTGGAGTTGTGTAAGCGAGAGCAAAGTGGATTTGTTCGGTGTAATCTTTCTTTCGAAGTTAATCAAAGTAGTTTCTTTTCAATGATGATGATGAGTTCAACGATGAGACGTGAGTAGTCAACCCACTTCTAGGGTCGGGGTGAGCCCGACGATAGCAATGTAGGGTAAGTGAATCAAAGGTATGATTTTTATGCGATTCCGTCTTCTATCCTATGCATGATCCTTTGCGAAAGTTAGGGAGATTCATTATTTGCATTATTGAAGCGAAAGCCAATCATACTGTGAACTTGGATTATTCGTGAATTGGATAGTATCTCTTAGGATTTATACGAGAGCCTTTAATCATCTAAGTGTTGGTAACGAAAGTTATTTGACGGAAAGACATTAAATTTCATAACTTTAGCATCATACTTGCATGAATATCGTTGTGGCATGAATCCCCGACCTTGGAAGCTTTTAGTTAATTGAATTTACATAAAAAGTTTGAGTTTTATTTCTGTCCACAGTTCCTTCACCATTCTACAATCTTCGGACTACTTTTCCAACAAATAGGTTACGAATACAGTTTCTGTCACAGACATCGAAATCGACTAGCAAGGTCGATATCGAGCACTAACATCGATATCGAGGTTCAACTCGACGTCAACTGCTTTGCTTTTATCTTCTACAGGAAACTCACTAGAAATCGACCAGAACTGAGGTTGATAATGACCAGACACCTCGATATCGAGTGTCTCCTGAGGTCGAAAGCTTGATCGTGATTGCAACTAAGGAAGCGCTGACATACCTCCTCGTGGATTCGATCCTGAATTATCCTACCACTGCATCGGGAGGGATTCTTGTATTTATTTGCTTGGATAAAGGAGTTGGCATAGTTAGATTTTATATTTGAATATTTTATTTGAGCTGAATCACACCTCCCCTAAACAAACAACCCCGTCTCACACAACTAACGACTTAATACGAAGAATTCAACCTACCCACCACTTTCCAGCCTAGCTTACCGACGAATATGACATCTCACGTTCTTGACAGAAGGACCATCTAACATATACCTCATACCTTATTTTCTAGCAAGTCAGTATACTCAAGCATCAAGGCATCTCATTCTAAGCCCAAACAATCAGGTAATCATTCACTACCAGCTCAGCATATTAGCCATCACACATCCCGTTAGCTCAGTTCTAGGCCTATCGCCCTATGCCAATTCCAATTGATATAGAAGAATCCACGATTTGAATGAAGAACGCCCTTCCTTGAGTCATCCAAGAGAATCACGTCCACTACTACCATCTTTGAAATGTGTCCGTCCTTTTCATACCTTTGGCGACGTCTGTCCCGCGGTCTATGGGTCCAGGACCCATCACACTTCCGCTGCGCCGCTCTAGTGTCACTCGGTTGTACGCTCTCTCTTCTATGTCGACGCTTATAAAGGGATCGCAAGGGTTAGAAGTTACGGAGATAGGGGAGAGACAAGGGCGGACAAAATGACTTACTTATGGATTTAGACATGAACCAAGACTAAAGATGACGAGACCATAGATAAGATCTCAACCCAAGAGTTACAGCGATGCCCTTAGGTCATTCTATGAGGTTATAACAGCGGCAAGCAATACATAGCAATCTCGAAGCATCTAAATCATATTATTCCACACTAGCATGTACCTATCTCAAGGAATAGCGACCTATGCCTTCATAACATGTTCATATAATTAACTTCACATGCACGCGAAACAAGCCAACAACCTATTATCTCATTTACTAATCATGCTTGACATATTAATGTATGCACAAACCGACAATAGACATATGCAACATAAGTTATGCATGACATAGCGAGCATTATAGGGTATCACATGTATGATTCATCACTCATTTTAGGTACACACGTAAGCAAGTCGAGACAACGCAAAATCAATTACGAGCATGCTGAGATGCACCCTAGTAATCATGTTAGGGGATATGGTTAGATCATATGGGCATATCAACTATCACATCAGATATAACCATGTTCATATAGCAAGACAAGTATGGCACACAATCATGCGAGAGACTATAATTAGAATGCATACATCCTACATGACGCTAGCAACACTCATTAAGCATGTACATAGTCAACGAGGTTCAATTTGATTAACTTAACATGCTAACAAATTCATTTTATATGTTAATCATACAACGAGGGTAGATCACACTATCATGGACCTAATGGGGAGGCAATAGTCATGGAAATTCCATACTTACAACACATACATCTACTCATAAGGGCAATCATGCAAGATATCAAGCAAGTCATGTTGAAGTACACCAACACATCATATCTTGCAATCACAAGAAGGCCACTATTATAACTGGACATAATTCTCAAAGGGCAAACACCGACTCATTACCCCGTTTCCCTGTGGGACGCTAGTATGACTTATTTGGTAAAACTGAAAGACATTCACACTATTTTTCTGAGAGAAGATGGTGGGGTTCGTGTTTAGACCCTCGTGGTAAGAAGACACGGTCGATCATTACGGAATTCGGGAGGTATGACTCCATAAGACAACTCACTCCTAGACTCGGATTCAGGTCGATAATCATCCTTACATTCGAACACATTTCCTGGAAGCAATTAGCTGACCAACCAAACTTTCCATAGAGGACGTCGACATCAAGTAAGAGACTTAATTGGGACAGCTATGGTTGAGACACTGATAGGACTCCAAAAGGGGGGGGGGGAAGGCGAATACTTTTTGACCTTTACTAACATGTCTAAATGTTATGTGGAACGGACAACGAAATGGGTGATTATCAAGGAGGGTTGAACCATGGGAGAGACAATGCTGACAAGACGGGGTCCTGATCATATAAGGATACGGTTTTCTCCCACTATCCCGTTTGCACCGACACGCATTACATGTTCCAGTTAAGGCATACTCATTAGTTCTCTATCCTAAGCACAATATCACTCATCGCGGAAGCAATCAACAAGATAATATGATCCCCTTCGAGGAGGATCGCCCTCGAGCCCAATTGAATATATAAACACATAGATGATCTATGGACGGCTGACCGGAGGGAAAAATACCTCACGGCATCCTAACCCATGCTACTCCAACCTCCGTGGTTCCTTGGAGTCTTCTAAGCCCACCTGTAACAAAAGCTAGTATTTTGCCTACCATTCCCCGAGTTCTACATCCATAAGGGATGTCTATCGCTTGGGTCTCTACCCACGAGTTCGATCCTAAAGGCCGATTAGTCGAAGGTTATGTCCAATTAAATTCATTTTTCCCCTTGAAAACATTTGCAAAACCATTTGAAATTATTGGGTGATTTTCAAAACCATCTTCAACCTATCATACTCGGATTGCAAAACCTGGCTCTGATACCAACTTTGTAACGACCCGGGATTATGATTCTCGGGTTACGTTTCGAGGGATGAAACCCCTCGATGGGATCTTTTGCCCCACCCCGAGTACAGGTTGAAGGTTTGAAACCAACAATTACGCTTTGAACGTGGGATTTTATACCCAAAAACCGAGAGGGACCGTTATAATCCACGGGGTAAGTCCCTTGTACCTGCCTGATACGTTTGGAATCCCCGATCTTTCGTCTGTGGGCTCATAATGAAGAACCACGCCGTATATTTGCCCGATCTTGCAATGCTCTTTGATATCTCCTGATTTGGAACAATTTAAACAAGTGAGTGAAATATGATGTATAGTGACGGATTCAAACTTAGAAAAATTCAGCAACTAGAAACACAGCAGTAGCGACAGAAAGAGAGAAGGGAAGCGACAGAAGGAGGCCGTGGACGCAGCGACGGATGCTGTGGGCTGGCAGCAAGATGGCCGCGGCCGCAGCAAGGGATGGGGCGGCCGCCGCTTGTGCCCAGGGGCGCTGGTTCAGCGACAGAGTCCCCTTCTTTTGCGACGGCAGCGCTAGGGTTTTAGCGACGTTTCTCTGCAGGAATTGTGTTGTGTTTGTTGGGTTGTGTTTGAGATTAGGGTTTTGAAAGGTAATTGTTTGGATGATTAAAAGGATGAAGAACAATCTGAAATTATGAATCAAAGTGTTTGGATTGAAGATTAAAACCCTAGATTTAGTTTGAAAAGTCAAACCTTAGTTGTTAAGGAAGAATCTAAGTAGATAGACTTTCCCTTTTACCTTATTTATCTAATATGACATAAATAAAATAAAAATAGGTAAAATTCTGAAAATTTCCACCAGCTCTAAGAGTAGGCACAAAATGGGCCTCATGGTGGATTGGGCCTCGCCTTCATTAGCTTGGTCTGAGGTCGCAAGCTCAATTCTTGGACTGGTGGTCTAGTTTTGAGCAAAGTGATCCAAGGTGGCCTGAATCCTTGCTCCATAGCTCATTGGTAATGAATGAGAAGTGCTTGGGTAGAATCTTGAATCTTCTTAGCCCTCGCACGAGTGATAAAACCATCAAATGGCACCTTCATGTTGTCCTCAATGTCACCAGGAGTCGTCGCCGATTGCACTGCATCACTGCCCTATGGCCTAAGTCGCAAAATTCATTGATCATACAACCAAGACAGATTCCAAATTCATACATAAGGTTGCCACGGCGGAGCTGGGTCAAAACGTGATCAAAACATCCAAAACCAAATCGTTAAATAATTGGTGAAGTCAGAGTCTCGACTCTCTCTTTCCGCCATGTTAGACCCCGCGGTCATGGAGCCAAATCAGCAACAATAATGATAAGCATAATGGATACCTAAAAACATTAATAGTGGGCGGGATCAGATCGATGCCCACTTGGGTCTGTCCCTTCCTTAAGGGTGCTGCCCCCACAATATGTACACACATACGTTATACCTAATAATCATGCTTCTAGATGCAATGCGGAATGTTAACACACTAGCATGCCCCTAAGATCAAGTCAATAATAATAATAAATAATAATAATAATAATAAGGCCTTATCACAGAATACCAAGTGGTATATCCCTCTCCTACTCCCACACCCATGCTCATTAGTGTAGGAACCGACCGCGTTTTCTACTCCCGCACCCATGCTCGTTAGTGCGGGAACCGACCGCGTTCAAAATCATAACATCATCAATCTCATCAATAGAAATAAAGTGTTGCTCAAGACTCATAGGACTCAGGACAAGACCCGATGGGACTGGGCTGTCCTATGACCCTAGCAAAGACTCTAGTTAACTTCACAGATAACGGCCGTTCTGTTTACATACGCATAAAGAAATAGAATGCTCAATGGTCAATGCAACCTAGCATGATACTACATGGCATGCTGATCATGATATGCAAGCACCTAGTATATCATGCACGTATAGTGGGGAGATCTATTCAATCTGAGTAAGCTCCGAATAGACTTACCTGGCTAGCAGAACAGCAAAATAGGAACCCGACACATAGCAAGCACAATCACGGAATATCACCTAAATACATCACGAGAATACACTGAGTATATTTCTATAGCTACTCCGAATATATATATATATATATATCACACATTCATACAAGCTATAAATAAACAAAATCGCATCTGTCACACTTTCAATTCATCACGATCAATCATCTCTCGTCTCATACCATATTCATCTTAACTTGTCAACTCACTAACTTAGACAACCTCCAAATCATACTTAGCCTAATCCGAATATTACCATTTAATACTCACACTTAGCATAAATATATATACACATCATCATCATAAGTAACTAATATTCATCTGCTTATAATAAATCACCACAAGTCATGCTATCACTCACGCATATCATACCATCAGTCAACCGATCATATCATCACGCTAGTTAGTCATCGAACAAGTTGGATTCCCAAGTTAGTTTCAAAACCGTTTCAAAAACCGCGGCAAGTAGTTAAGAATTCCGACCCTTGAAATCGCTCACAAAATTTCTTTTTCAATTCATTTATTAAATCATGTTTCAACCTTGCAATTATTTTCCAAATTTCTCTTTAAAACTTCAAGTCTTAATCTATATATTTTAAATCCCAAATTATATTATATGATATTTTAAATACCATTTATTAAGTACTTTCGAAAAAATATTTCCAAATCCATTAAAGTCCCAAATGTTTTTATATAATAAAACCGACCTTTTATAAAATCTCTGAAATAATATTTTATTATATATTTTTATTAATCATCAAATAATATTAATTAATTAAATACATAATTTAAATAACAAAACCGGCCCAAGAAATCGCACCCAAACTGGTCCAGGTGAACAGTGCCGCGGCCGCTGGGTAGATTGTTGCGGCCGCGGCTTGGTCGCGCCCGCGGCCTTCATCTCCTACATCCGTTTTGACGGACTGGTTTGTCCTTGTCGTTGGAGCTCGGGTTTCCCCCATTTCCTCCCCCTCTTATCCTCTTCGACACTCATTCCCGACCCTTAAGAATGTACAACAATGGATCGAAAGCAAGGAATGGAAGGAACGAAGCTCACCGAGATATTCGCGGGTGTCGGAGCTTCGACCGGAGGTTTGGGCATCGTCGGAGGCTCTCGATGGCTCGTCGGACCTGCGTCAGGCATGGGTGAGCGTGAGGGTGAAGCTCGAGAATGATTTCAATCGAAAACGGAGGAGAACGACTTACCGAACGAAGATCGCGCTCAAATAGGGGAGGTGGAGTTCCGATGGCCCGATGGCGGCTTCGGTGGCACAAGGATGCTGCTATCGGAATCTCGCGGAGGAAGGGCGATGGAGGAGGAGGTGGTGATGATGAAGATACGGAGGAGCGGTGGTGGTGATGTGAACAGCTGATGAAGGAGGAACATGGGGATGGTAGTTGTGCATGGGAGGGGTGGCCATTGAAAGATGAGCGGGAGCGATGACGTGAGATGGTGATGATGGTTATTTGATATGGTGATGGTGTGGGTATGGTGAAAGAGGAAGTTGGTGATGGTGAAGAAATGGTGATGTCGATGGGTGATGATGCTGAATGACGGGGAGTGGGGGTTAATTTAAAGGTTAGGGTGAGGGATTGAGTGTTGAATTGGCTAATTAATACCCGAAAATAAATCTCGAATACGTAAATTTTAAATCCCGCAATTAGTTCGCGAATGTTAGTTTCCCCGAATCCCGCTTTCTCGATCAATTAAATTTGTTTTTTAAACCGAAAAGGATATCGCCTTCCGAAATTATTAAATTCTCGAGGTAAAAAGATGGAATTGTCGTTAATTTGAAATTCAGGTCGGAATCCGCTAGACGAGTTTTAAATTCGATTTAAATTCATTTTTAATTTTCTTCTTCCGAAAAAATATGGATTAAAAAATCCGAGCCTTTACAACTATTTTTAGTTCTATCGCGCTCAACGGGGCACAAGAACTAACTTGACTCGAACTCCAACGTGCTGAGATGAGCAACGCGAGTTACTTTGAGTCGAGCTCTAGCGTGCTAAATGAGCCACGCGAACTATTTCGAGTTCTATCGTGCCCAACGGGGCACAAGAACTAACTTGACTTGAACTCCCGCGTGGCTCATTCAGCACACTAGAGCTCGACTAAATGAGCCACGCGAGCTATTTCGAGTTCTATCGTGCCCAACGAGGCACAATAACTAACTTGACTCGAACTCCAACGTGCTGAGATGAGCAACCCGAGTTACTTTGAGTCGAGCTCTAGCGTGCTGAATGAGCCACACGAGCTATTTCGAGTTCTATCGTGCCCAACGAGGCACAATAACTAACTTGACTCGAACTCCAGCATGATGAGATGAGCAATACGAGTTACTTTGAGTTGAGCTCTGCCGTGCTGAATGAGCCACACGAGCTATTTCGAGTTCTATCGTGCCCAACGGGGCACAATAACTAACTTGACTCGAACTCCAACGTGCTGAGATGAGCAACGCGAGTTACTTTGAGTCGAGCTCTAGTGTTTTTAGGATGGCAAGTTTTTTATTCATCTTCTCTTGGGAGATGCTGTTTTGCTTTGCAATGCTGATCGCGAGTGGGGGCGTCTGTTCGTCAGCGCTTATAGGGGCATTGTTCTCCACGAGTCTCCGATTGCGATTTTGGGTCATTGTTCTCTGCCAAGTCCTCGCAACGTGTTTATATATAGTGAACCTCCTATTCTCCACTTGCCAAAGTCGAGTCACCGTTGATATTCTGCAAGTTAGTTTGTAATATGCCAAAATCTATGTGTAAACATAGACATGCCAAGGAGAAAACCAACAGGTGTATATATATACACCTGTTGGTTTTCTCCTTGGCGTGACCACAAAATGCCCTTGGATCACCCAAATTTTGGGTCATCGAATCAACCTCCCTTAGAATATCCAAGTACCATAATTAATGGTGGTACTCCAAGTACCATACCAATTAGAAAAAAAAAATGTAAAAAAAATAAGATTTTTTTAAAGAATCTAAAAGAAAAAGTGAGCTCAAGTATCATACATATGGTACTCTATATGACACAATACCATAGAATATTACCCAATCAAACATTAATAGTGCATCCCATTTTATTTTTATTTCCAAAAAAAATTGCAAAAAGCAATTTTGATGTAAAAAGTGAAATAAGATACTCATTTCAAATACCATGGTTGTGGAGTACCAAATATTAAAATGAGGTGGATGAGAGAGAAATGGCAAAAAGCAAGTTATGATACTCAATATAAGTCTCATGGTTAAAGATGCTCTTAAATTTTCATCCTCGAAATCTCCTCAAAGCTCTGGTTATAGGTAGGGTTGATGAAAAAGCGAATCAGTTTGAAAATTAAACCGAAACTGAATCAAAAAATCGATTTCAATTCAGCCCAAAAGTTATTTGATTCAGATTATGGGTCCGTATGGGACAGAGTTGAAAAAGTGACTAAAATTTTAAAACAGTTGAAATTGAAAAATTGTGTAAAATAAACTTTGAAATATTATGGAATAATATAAACTTCGTATGAGGCGAAAAAGAGTTAATTTGTAAAAAAAAGTGAAATTTATTTGGTTGTTATTAGGAGTATTATGGTAATTTCAAACTAAATAAACCACATAAACTCAAAAAAAGCTTCAAAAGATAGCTTTTTTTAAACTAAAATTTCAACAACAAACACTTTTCTTTTTACAGTGGGTAAAAAGTAGAGCGTCTTCTAGAGAGGAGAATGATCTTGATCATCCTTACAGATTCTGTTACAAAAATACCTATTTATAGGGAGGGAATTGAGATTACAATCAGAATCAAATCTAACAACAAACACCTTTTTAAATTGCCCCCATACAAAGCTATTTTTTAAACAGTGTTTTTAGTAGTTTAAAAACTACTTCTACATGCCCCATACACACCCTATGGTCCGAAAAAATTTTAATTTTAGTTTCAGGCCGAAAATCGGAATCGAAACAAAAAATTCGATTTCGGCCGGAATGAACCATATCTATTTTTTTTGAGGGGGGGATTACTACTAAATACCCCACTTTGATAATTGGTTTGCAAAAATACTTAGGTTTGTAAACAATTGCATCAATATATGAAAATTTTCAAAAATACCTTATTTAATTATCAAAACTACCCACCACCCCGAAAAATAAGGAAAAAAAAGGTTAAATATTTTTTTATTTATCATTTTTCTTATATTTTTTTTATATTATTTTAAATTATATGAAATAATTAAATAATAAAAAAATCCCAATCCCAATCTCTAACAGCTAGCCCCAACTTAAGGTTATGATTTAGGTCAAAACCGTATCTTTACTCAACCTCCCGCCGTTATTGATCATATCTTGTCAATGTTCATATTTGGGACTGTCGAGAATGATATTCATCCTGTCAATGTGATAATATTATGGTTTCAAGATATATATTAATAATCCTTTTGTAAATATGGTTAATAATCCTGAAGATATGATTTATTGTATCTTCAGTGATTTTCTCCCCGATTATCGCTTCCATCCTGTCAAAGTAAACCTACAGTCTTGTCACTATGCACATTACTCCTGTCGTTTGGAACAAATAACTTTGTCATCTTGGACATGCCTTTAATTTCTAGTTATGATATGGATAAAATCGTATCTTTATTCTCTTCCCTATTATAGACTCCACCCTATGAGTATTAATTATCAGCTTTGTCATAAAGAACTTATATCCTGTCAAAAAGAAATTTTATTCCTGTCAGTAATAATTATCTTACTAAGGCAATGTTTTTCATCCATTTAGTTTTATTATTTTTAAATTTCTGAGAAAAAAATATTAAAACATTATTTTAATATATTTTTTATTTGTTTATATATATATATATATATTTTACTTTTCTTTTATTTCATAATTCTCCTTTAAAGATTCTTACATTTAAATTTAAAGGTAAAATCAGTCATTATTTTTTAGCACAAATGACCAACCTATCCTATTTTTGTTATTCTAAAAAAAACAGGTATACTTTAGCAAACCGAGCACCGATTTGGTGTATTTCTGTAAATCGGTCTTTTTATATGACGAGGAACCCACCTTTAGTGGCAAACCCCGGGCACGTGACCCATCCAGCAAGAGCTACAGACCAATTAAACCGACTTGCGCCGACCAACTCGACCCATTAGTAGGGAGCAAGGCACACCTTGGATTTTCACCCAAGGAAATGGGCGAAGATAGGGATCGAACCCGAGACCTCTTGACTCCCTTCCTTGCTCCTCACTAGTGAGCCACCCTGACTAGGGCAAAACTTTGGTAGGGTAAAATTTTTATAGTGACTAGTGAAATATCCCAAAATATTTTTGGGTATTTCTGTTTTACACTTTCCGAAGGGAATCGCAAGACAGTGGGCCGTTTGGCTGAAGTCCAAGACACCAAAGCCAGCCCATCAGCCTAGCTGTCTTTGGCTGAGGGAGGGGTAGACAGAATAAAAACACAGATTTGTTAACTTCATTAAACTAAAAGCTTCCAAGGTCGGGGATTCATGCCACAATGATAACCATGCAAGTGTTATGCCAAATTCATGAAAGATGATGCATTTCCGTCAAATAACTTTCGTTACCACCTATTAGGTGATTAGAGGCTCTCGCATAAAACCTAAGAGTTACTATCCAGTTTCATGTTTAATCCAAATTCACAATATGATTGGCTTTCACTTCAATAATGCAAATAATGAATCTCCTCAACTTTCGCAAAAGATCATCCATAGGATAGAAGACGGAATCGCATAAAAATCATACCTTTGATACATAAACTTACATTGCTATCGTCGGGCTCACCCCGACCTAGAAGTGAGTGAACAACTCGCGCTTCATCATCTTTGAACTCATCATCATTGAAAAGAAACTACTATGTATTAAAATTGCAAAGAAAGAAAGTACACCGAACAAAGCCAAATCTTAGCTCTCGCTTCCCTCCAACTCAACTCGGCTCTCTCTCTCTCTCTCTCTCTAAATCGCTACTACTGTATTGAAAACTGAAATTATGTGTGCTTGGATGATTGAAACTCAGCCCTAATGGCCTCTAATTATAGACTTCTAACCTCGCTATCCAAGGATAAGAAACTCTATCTTTATTCCTAAGATAAAACTTAAATAAAGTAAATAACTAAAACTCCTTAGGTAAATAACAAATTCAACATAAGGGATAACAAGTCTGGTAGTATATGATAGAAGATCTCGACTTTAGGATAGATGCAAAGCTTCAGATAGAATTCTATCAAAAACAGTGTCGGATCTGTCTGTAGCACATGTCGATATCAACCAGGAACATCGATATCGACCTCCTCTTTTTTTATCTCGAGCAGTCCTACTCAGCCTCGGATTTGCACTCGACTTCTATTTTTCACTCGATTCAGGCCACTCGATATCGACCATGTTCAGTCGATATCGACCTCTCTGCTCGATTTCTGGTACTCTGTTTCCACTCGATGTCGAGTCTATAGGTTGATTTCGACTCTTTAGTAGACTTTGAGTTCTTTTTCCGCTCTTCTTCACTTGTCCAAATTCGTCCATTTTGTCTCAATTTCTGTGAAATAACATAAAAACTCGTGTAGACCTCTATATTTTGTAAATAAGCAAAAACTACACTAATCTTATGTTTTCCCAACCAATATGCATGCAAATAACGACAAAATGGACATAAATGTGCATAGCAGATATGGAAATTTGCGCACATCAAACACCCCATACTTAAGCTTGCTTGTCCCCAATCAATACTTTTAATGGTCATTCAGGGGAAGAAAGTAAACCCTCAACATCATAGATTCATTGTTATATGTCCCTACAATCAATTGCCATCCTCGAAAAGGTACTAATGTCAGACATCGAAATCGACCTTAAGGTCGACATGGATAGGGTTTGTGATCGAGGCCGAATCACCCTGAAGCCTGAGCAGAAATCAAGAGAGACATCGATATCGATGTAAAGGGTCGATATCGACCTTCCCTGTTGTCTTCTTCGACTCCTGAAATTTGTGACGGTTTAGTAAGTTTTCTTCTTAACCCTAGTTCTAATACAGTGAGGACACTGTAAATTTGAAGTATGGGGTGGGGGAAAGGCTTACTTGCATATTCATACTTAGTTTAGGGTTGCATATTTATTTTAATGCATAAAAAAAATGAGAAAATGACCCCCATCAAAAATTTTGGAAAAGAAAGAGTCATGGAAGTATAAAAAAGAGCTCTATGATGCAAAATTAGATTCATTAGAGATATAACATGAGATTGCCTAGTTAAAGGAAGTCCTAATGAAGTGCAAATTTTTAGAGAAAACCATAAAAGAGATGAAAATTTGAAGTTGCTTTTGACATGTGCATGATAAGATGATGGAGGATTTTTTTTATAAAAATTACATACAAGCAAAGTTCATATCCTAGCCTTACCTACGCATATTCACAAAGCCATATATGAGACTTATCATGATCATTATTGCTCCACATATACACATATTGCCCATTTTTTACCTTATACCCTATCCGGGGACAAAGTTTTTTTGAATGGATGAAATCTTTGGAGTTATATGGAGTTGTGCATTTATAAAGTTGTTGGCAGGAATGATACAATATGGAAAATTAAATGAGCGAGAAAAAAAATCCGATCACCTCAGGAGATAAAGGTGGGTCGACCCTGCTCGCTGAGATAATAGTTTGGCGAGATGGGACACAAAGGTGAGGAGTCCGAAGTACTAAGTATCCGGGGCCATTCATGACACCCATGTTTGCGACTCGCGAGAAGGCAGTGCTAAGGTTAGAGAGGTAAAAGCATTATATTGAAAAAAGCATTGAACGATGAGTGAAAGGTGAGACATTATGAAGAAGGAATGTGGAATATTTTGGAAAGAAAGTATGTTTCCCCGGATTTAACACCACATGGCCAAATATTAGCCCACCTTTAGCCTTTTACCAATCCACTTCTCACAAGCTTGAAAAAAAAGTCCTCTTGATTATTAATGCAATGTCGCTAAAATTGTTTTTTGCATATTACCTCCTTTATGAGTATGAAATTGCTTTTATGCACAGGCATGGACGTGGTTGACATAAGTACCTTCTCGAGGATGGCAATTGATTGTAGGGACATATGAAAAATGAATCTATGATGTTGAGGGTTTACTTTCTTCCCTTGAATGACCATTAAGAGTATTGCTTGGGGACAAGCAAGCTTAAGTATGAGGTGTTTGATGTGCGCGCAAATTGCCATATTTTCTATGCACATATGAATCCATTTTATTGTCGTTTGCATGCACATTAATGGGAAAACATGGGAATGGTGTAGTTTATGCTTAAATGTCACATATATGGGTTTGCACGAGTTTCCATGTGATTTCGCAGAAAACAGGATGAAAATGGATGAATTCGGAAGAGCGGAAAAAGAACTCGAAGTCTTCTGAAGAGGTCAAAATCGGCTGAAGACCTCGACATCGAGTACATTAGAGACATAGGAATCGAGCAGAAAAGGAAACAGAGCATATCGACATAGAAGAGGTCGATATCGACGTCTGGGGGTCGATATCGAGGCTGCCAGATCGACCAAGTTGATAGAAGTCGAGTGCCAGTTCGAGTAGGAGAAGGAGAATCTCGAGATGAGATTTTAGAGGGGTCGATATCGAGGTCCAAGGGTCGATATCGACCATGCCAGCAGAGGAATTCGACTCCGATTTTGATAGAATTATATCCAATGCTTGCAATATCTATCCAAAGGTCGAGATTTCCTATCATCAACACCAAATCTATCATGAGGAGGCTGATTTCACCATGAAGTTTTAGCTTTTACTTTGTTTTAATTTATCTTAGAGAATAAAGATAAGGTTTCGAGTCCTTATCGACATCTATAAATAGAGGCCAATAGGGCTGAGTTTAGGTATTCCATTTTACACACAATTCAGTTGCAATAGAGAATAGAGAGAGAGAGAGGAGGCCGAGTGGAGTTGTAAAGCGAGAGCAGAGTGGCTTGTTCGGTTGTACTTTCTTTCGGAGTTTTAATTCAAAGTAGCTTTCTTTCAATAGCAATGATGATGATGTGCATGATGAGGAGCGAGTAGTCAACCCACTTCTAGGGTCGGGGTGAGCCCGACGATAGCAATGTGAGGTAAGTGCATCAAAGGTGTGACTTTTATGCGATTCCGTCTTCTACCCCATGCATGATCCTTTGCGAAAGTTAGGGAGATTCATTATTTGCATTATTGAAGCGAAAGCCACTCATATTGCGAACTTGAATTGCTCATGAATTGGATAGTAACTCTTAGGAATTATGCGAGAGCCTCTAATCACCTAAGTGTTGATAACGAAAGTTATTTGACGGAAAGACATTAAAGTTCATATCTTTAGCATGAAACTTGCATTGTTATCATTGTGGCATGAAACCCCGACTTTGGAAGCCTTTTAATTAATTAAATTCTTCATAAAAGTCTTAGTTTTGTTTCTGTTCATCTTCCTTCTCCATTCTATTTTCTTCGGATCCTTTTCCGACAAATTGGTTACAAAAACAGTTTCTGTGACAAGCATCAAAATCGACCTTAAGGGTCGATATCAAGGTCTAACATCGATATCGAGGTCTCTGCTCGACGTCGACTTGCTGTTTTGTCTTCTGCATGAACTGCGCTAGGAAATCGACCAGAACTGAGGTCGATATCGACCTGTATACTCGATATCGAGTGTCTGCTGAGGTCGAAAGCCTTGATCGTGAGTACAACAAAGGAAGCGCTGACATACCTCCTCGTGGATTCGATCCTGAATTACCCTACGACTACCAGGGAGAGGATTCTTGTATTATTTGTTTGGGACAGGGAGATAGTCTAGTTGTGCTTTATTTTATTCTCCTACTTTACATACACCCCCCGCCCCCCAGTGAACAAATTGGCGCCGTTGTCGGGGAGGCAATCAATCGCCACCTAAGTTAATCACGATCTTTTTCTAAGCTTATTCTGTAGGTTTATGCGACGTTCTGATCGCGGACCTATCCTGGAACCAATTAATGAGCCTGAACGTTTCTACCATCTTCGCAACAAAGCAATTCGCATCATGGCTGACAACGAGACGCAGGCTGAGATCATAGAGCGGTTGAGAAAGGAGATCGAGGACCACAATGCTACAATCGCTGCTGAAAGGGCCGCTGCTGCTGCTGAGCGAGCCCGTGCTGATAGGGAGGAGGATGCGCGCAGACAAGCCCAAGAGAGGCTAAATCAGTATCCATAGATGGCGATGCAATACATGCATCCGCCGCTTCATGTTCCTGAATCTGCCATTATAATTCCTCACTCCAATTATGAATTGAAAATTAACTTCCTATCTGAGATTAAAAGAAATACTTTTGAAGGAAGACATAATGAATGCCCCCTGCAACACATCTCTACTTTTATGGACTTATGTGAAACAGTTGCTGATGGAGTAAACTTAGAGTATGTGCGACTAAAATCTTTTCGATGGTCTTTGGCAGGAAAGGCATTACAATGGCTTGAAAGTTTGGCTCCACGATTGCTAAGGACATGGGCGGAGGTGAAAGATGCATTCTTGAACAAATTTTTCCCACCTTCTAAAACGGCGATGCTACGACAAAGGATCACGGCTTTCAAACAAAAGCCAGGTGAAACCCTAGCACAGGCGTGGGAGCGCTTTAAAGACTTGCTGAGATCATGCCCGACGCATGGGCAACTTCCATATGTCATCCAAGAGATCTTTTATAACGCCCTTGATGCGCCGAATAAGGAGAGGATCAATTCATATACCTCCTATCGGTACATTGAGCTTACACCAACGGAGGCATGGGAGACCATTGAGAGGCTTGTGAACTTTGACAACACCTATGGGGCTGCTGCGGCCTATGATGCAAGGTCTGCCCCATCTATGCCCCTATATGAGCCTCCAAGGGAGATAGATCCTGAAGTACGGCAACAATTCCATAACGATCAAACACGCCGCCTTCAAAAGCAAGTAAGGTTTCTGAGCAACAATCAACCTTGTCAGGAGTGTGGTTCAATAAGGCATAACACCAGTGCCTGTCCACATACTGAGCAAGTATCCATGGCGGAACAACATGAGGAGGTCAAATGGACGAGAGGCCCCTATGGAGGGGGCAATCAACAAAATTGGGGTGATCAAAGGTTCTATCAAAGGGATCCCCAAACATATAGGGCACCAGGGCACCCTGAGCGGGAGACTAAGAAAGATGACCTGCAAATCATCCTTGATGAGAGGCGGAGGAACCACGCTGAGTTCAAACAAGCCAATAACTCCGTCCATACTCAACTGCAGGGCATCAATTCTAGACTTGGGGAGATCGACGTTTGGAAGCACAACATGGAGACTCAAATGAGTCAATTGGCGGAAGCAATGCCCAAAGCGTCCGGATCACTCCCTGGATCCACTGTGCCCAACCAAAAGGGCAAAACCACAGGTCATATTGCGGCAGTAAACCTAAAGAGTGGGCGTCAATTACAAACGCCCGAGCAAAAAGCGGAGGAGAAGGAGCCAGAACAGACGTCGATATCGACCCCCCCTGACGATATCGACCAAGGTGACATCGATGTCGACCCTCCTGTCGATGTCGACCCTAATTCTGCGTCACCACAGAAATCGACTCCTCCAATCGATATCGACCCTACTGATGCCGATATCGACCTCATTGCAGCTACAGGAAGGAAGAAGGTGTTGCCATTCCCAACTAGAAAGGTGACTAAGGACCCAGCGGAAAAGAAGTTCCAACGGTTCGTGAAGATGCTCCAAGGGCTTAATGTCTCTATACCATTCACAGAGGCACTTCACGAGATGCCATCTTATGTAAGGTTCCTTAAGGACATCTTGGGTAAGAAGCGATCGCTCTCTGAGATCGCAGAGGAATGCAACAGGTTGGAGCTACCACAAAAGCGGGCGGACCTAGGTAAGTTTTCTATCGCTATAGGTCTAGGTCAATTCAAATTTAATGCTTTAGTTGACTTGGGCGCTAGCGTTAGCATGATGCCACTAACCATTTGGCACAAGGTAAAGATAGGTCCCCTGGAGCCCGTGGATGCAAGATTGTACATGGCTAACAATACGGTAGTGATTCCAACTGGGATAGTGACGGATGTGCCAGTACAAGTAGGTAAATTCTTTGTCCCTGCTGATTTCCTAGTTGTTGACATAGCGGAGGACCCTGCTTGTCCAATTATTTTAGGTAGGCCATTCCTAGCAACCGTCGATGCCAACATTAGCGTGAAGAAAGGATTGCTCTCACTCACAATTAGTGATGAAGTAATAGAGTATTCCTTCAACAAGACGGTGCAAAGTCAAGGGCCAATGGAGATAAAAGCCATCAATGAAGCCCAAGTAGAGGAAGTTGAAGCAATCTTGAACGAAGGAGCTCAACAGAACATCGAAATTGACCCAGGTAAGTCGATATCGACCACTAATATTCAAGATTCTGTGTGATAACTCCCTCCCTTGATGAAAATCGGAATAAAGTTTCAAAGGCCTTGACAGTTTGTCTGTGTCAAAGGTCTTGGAGCTTTAACAGTATTGATGAAATACAAAACCTGTTCTATATATTATTATGTCCGAATATTATTTAATATTATATACTTCCATTATATTATATGCCTAACTAACCTTTCAGGAAGTATTATTCGAATTACTTCTCTCCTTATGGTGCATATTGAGGAGATCCAAATTGGAGAGATCATGTCTTCGAAGTGTCCAAAAATAGAAGATCCTTGGGTGCGCCATGATCCGAACTAGCCGTTGTTGAAGATCCTTAGGCGCCATGTTGCTTCTATATAAAGGAAAGGAAGAAGAAGACAGAATATACTGGTTGAACACAAGCTTTCATTTATTCAAGCGAGATCTGTCTTCCAAGTGTACTCTCTGCTAGCGCTCAAGAGTTTGTTATTTCATTTCAAAGCCTTTGAGAGTTACACTGTGAGCTTATAGGATATATTCATTTATAGTGTTACTCGAGAGTTTGTAACTCGGGAAGTAAGCACTAGGCTATTGATTTGTGGGAGTAAGAGGATTGTACTAGATAGCTGAGAGAGGTGGGGCTCTTCTAGATTGGTCTAGGACTCCAAGGGAACGTGAGTTGACTAGATTGCAATTGTATAGGAGAGAGGCTTCTCGGTGAGCTATTAGGATCCTAAGCTTTGCGAATCAATAAAGCCTTTTGAATCCTAGGGTTGTGGAAGAACCCTAGGCGGGGACGTAGGCCAAGTTCGTGCCGAACCTCGTAAACAATTACTCGTGTCCTTTATGTATTGCTTTACCTTATTTCCGCACTTAGTTCGATTGTCTAACTTTGTGATTCAGGTTTAATCTCAAAGGGTTTTATACGAGCTCCAAAAGTCTTGAGACTTTCTGCGAAAAAAGGGCATACTCTATTCAACCCCCCTTCTAGAGTATTTCTATATTACCTTGTTTTATATTATCGAACCTTCAATTGGTATCAGAGCTTTACTCACTGTTTTTGAACTAACAATCTTGTGAGTTTTCGATCATGTCTGGTGAAGCAAGCGGAGGATTTGCACAGGGAAGGTCCACGAGCAGACCACCACTCTTTGTAGGAAACAACTTTGTCCACTGGAGATCCTTGATGAAAATGTTCATTATAGATCAAGATCTGGAACTTTGGAACATTATAGAGAATGGTCCGAAGATTCCAGAGAAAGACGGACCAAATGGAACCAAAGTCGCAAAGAAGGAGTCTGAATACATCCAAGCGGATCTTGAACTCGTCTCCAAAAACTACAGGGCTATTAACTTACTTTATTGTGGTCTTAGCACTGATGAGTTTAACCGTATTTCATCTTGTAGGTCAGCTAAAGAGATTTGGGACAAACTGGTCGTCACCTATGAAGGAACGAGCTAAGTGAAAGACACCAAGATCAGCATCTTCTTTCGAAAATATGAGCTCTTCAAAATGAAGTCTGATGAGTCAATCAAGGCCATGTTCACACGATTCACAGAAATCACCAACAACCTTGACTCTCTCGGCAAGAGCTTTACCAACGTTGAGAAAGTGAGGAAGATACTGAGGTGCCTCCCAAAAGAAAAATGGGGTCCAAAAGTAACAGCTATAGAGGAAGCACAAGACCTCACCACTCTACCCCTTGATGACCTTCTTGGGAAGCTGATCACGCATGAGATGATCCTTAATGAAGACGATGGAGAACTTCCAGCTAGCACTAAGAACTTGGCACTCAAGTCTAAGAAGGATGAGCCTAAAGATGGATCTGATTCCGAAGATGAGGATGACGATGAGGATGATCCTTTTGCTCTTATCACAAGAGGCCTTGCTCGAATTCTCAAAATGAAGAAGCAATTCAACAACAAGGATGGATCAGAGTCTTCAAAATTTTGAGGTAAGCCTCAATACAACAAGTATGAAAAGAAGACTAAACCATTGTCTTGTTTTGAATGTGGTGAAACAGATCATCTCGTGAAGGACTGCCCTCAAAAGACAAAGAGCCAGTCCAAGAAGGGTGACAAATGGAAGAAGAAAGCCATGGTGGCAACTTAGAGCGATTCTGACTCTGACTCCGATGATGAGAAGGCCAATATTTGTCTTATGGCCTCAGAAGATGAATCCCACGATGAAAAGCTTGAAGCTACTGTAAGAGAACTTATGGCAAGTCCAAAAGAGGTATTATTAGAATTCCTTTCCAATATGATTGCCAATGAAGAGAAACTTATTGCCCAAACTAACATTCTTATTAAGAGAACTGTGGATCAGGAAAGAACTATTGAGGATCTGTCTATGAGGGTTAAAAGTCTTGAAGCTTCTTATTCAGGTCTTGACATTAAAGTCAAGACGCTTGACTCAGAGAAATCTGAACTCAAGCAAGATCTCTCCTCTCTAAGAAATGAGCATCATGACTTAGAGAACGAGAAGATCTCCCTGAATAATAAGATTCAAGACCAACAAACAGCCCTCATAAGTTTTACCAAATCCAAAGGCACTCTTGATAGGATGTTGGGTGAGCAACAAAGTTCTCTAAACAAAAGTGGTATTGGTTACAATCCAAGGTTTTTAAAGAAGCAACACATTACCACCTTTGTAAAGGCAAAAGGAAGCAGAACCTCTCCTATATGTCACCATTGTGTTCGAAAGGGACATGTAAAAGAGACCTGCCCCTATAGAAGAAAGGATCCATATATTATTCGCAATACATTTCCTGTTCATTTGAGAAAAGAATGGATAACACAAGTTTGGGTCCCAAAAGGCACTATTTTACCAAATATGGTTTATCCCAATAATGGATCCAAATTTGCTTATTGGTCTAGCCACAAAGGTTGATGTTTGTTTTGCAGGAGATCACCAAGGTGAAGGAACATAAATGGATCATTGATAGTGGGTGCTCGAGGCATATGAGTGGAAAGAGTTCTCTCTTTCATGATCTAAAGGAGCAATCTACGGGAACAATCACTCTTGGTGACAAAGGAAAATGTGACATCGTCGGTATTGGTAGTGTTGGAAGTGATTCCAGCCATAGTATTAAAAATGTCTATCTTGTTAATGGTTTAAAGTATAATTTGCTTAGTGTCTCTCAACTATGTGATAGTGGCAACTATGTCAGATTTAACAAGAAAAGATGTCTAGTGTGCAGAGAAGATACAGGTGAAGTTATATTGACTGCATATCGTTACAACAATATATACGATATAAATGCTGATCAAGTGGCACAAGGAAGCTTAACATGTCTAAAGGCTTTGACAGACGATCCAAAGCTCTGGCACAGGAGACTCGGTCATGTGAGTCCACATACACTACAGAAGCTTGTGTCCAAAGGGCTTGTAAGAGGGCTACCTGAGATGCACTTCAAAGGTATTGATATGTGCAATGCATGCACACGAGGTAAACAAACACGTAGCTCTTTCAAACCCAAAAAGGTTGTAAGTTCTTCTAGACCCCTTGAACTTTTACATATGGATTTATGTGGTCCTATGCGAGTCAAATCTCCCAATGGTAAAAAGTACATGCTAGTTGTTGTTGATGATTTCTCTAGATATACTTGGGTTGCATTTTTAAAAGAAAAATCAGAGGCCTTATTTGAGTTTTCAAAACTTTGTAAGGAGTTGCAAACTTTAAGAAACGAGCCCATAGTGTCAATTCGGAGTGATCATGGTAGGGAGTTTGATCAACTTCAGTTTGATTTATTTTGTGCTAAATATGGCATCTCCCATAACTTTTCTGCTCCTAGGACACCTCAACAAAACGGGGTTGTGGAACGCAAGAACCACACCTTAGAGGATATGGCCAGGACTATGCTTTTAGAAAATGCATTACCTAAAACCTATTGGGCTAAAGCTGTTAACACAGCTAACTACATTTTGAATCGTTGTCTTATTCGTTCCATCTTAAAGAAAACTCCTTATGAACTTTTCAAAGGCCGCAAACCACTTATATCTTATTTTAAACCCTTTGGCTGTACTTGTTTTGTTCATAACAATGGAAAAGATAACCTTGGGAAATTTGATGCGCGTAGTGATGAAGGTATATTTCTTGGCTACTCCACAAGTAGCAAAGCTTATAGAATCTTCAATAAAAGGACCCAGTTAGTTGAAGAAAGTATACATGTTATATTTGATGAATGCAATGACGGTTCTTTGAGTGAAAGTGTTGCAGATATAGATCTTAACATCCATGCAGAGAACGAGGAAGGTGATGATGCTGCTACCAAGAACACAGAGAAGAGGAACATGCAGGAATAGATTCTTAACACTGAAGAGTTGGCCCAAGGTGTTGAAGATTCGTCCAAAGCCCTTGGTGCCCAATCCAACAGTGTTGAGACGTCAGAAACTGCTGTAACTGAACCTAACAGGACCACGGAGTCAGATGTACCACAAGTCAATCCTACTGGTGTGACGAATCAAGGAGCTGAGACTAGCAAAAGGAAATTCAAATACTCCTCATCACACTCATTAAAGGATATCATTTCTGACCCTACTTCTAGTGTTCAAACTCGTTCTAAACTTAAAGATCTTTGTGCTTTTCACGCGTTTGTTTCTCTTATTGAACCAAAGAAGGTAGATGAGGCACTTCAAGAGCCAGACTGGATCATTGCTATGCAAAGCGAGCTTAACGAATTTGAAAGAAACAAAGTCTGGACCTTGAAGCCAAGGCCAAAGCATCAATCAGTCATTGGCACACGATCGGTATTTCGAAACAAGCTAGATGAGAATGGTAAGATCGTGAGGAACAAGGCAAGGCTTGTTGCTCAAGGCTACAATCAAGAGGAAGGTATTGACTACGAGGAGACCTTTGCTCCCATAGCCAGGCTTGAAGCCATTCGCATTTTATTAGCATTTGCATCTTTTATGAGCATAAAGTTATATCAAATGGATGTCAAGTGTGCTTTTCTTAATGGTTTCTTAGAGGAAGAAGTATATGTGGCTCAACCCCCAGGATTTGAAAGTTTGGAATTTCCCAATCATGTTTATAAACTTGACAAAGCGCTTTATGGTTTGAAACAAGCCCCAAGAGCTTGGTATGAGCGCTTGTCAAAATATCTTTTAGAAAATGATTTTAAAAGGGGGTTGATCGACAAGACTCTTTTTATCAAGACCAAAGGAAAGGACATTTTGGTCATTCAAATTTATGTTGATGATATATTATTTGGTGCTACTAACACATCTTTGTGCAAGGAATTTTCTGACATCATGTGCAGTGAATTCCAGATGAGCTTGATGGGTGAACTCAACTTCTTTTTGGGATTACAAGTTCACCAATCCAAGAAAGGGATCTTTGTCAACCAAAGCAAGTACACTAAGGATCTCTTGAAGAAGTTCAAGACGGATGAATACAAAGCAGCCAAGACTCCCATGAGCTCAACATTATCTCTAGATCAAGACATGACTGGGAAAAGTGTCAATCAAAAGGAGTATCGAGGAATGATTGGATCTTTATTATATCTCACGGCTAGTAGACCTGACATCATGTTTAGTGTTTGCATGTGTGCTAGGTTTCAAGCTGATCCTAAAGAATCTCACCTCGTGGCTGTAAAGAGGATCTTTCGATATCTCAATGGCATTAAGGAGCTTGGACTATGGTACCCAAAGCAAAAGGATTTCACATTAATTGGATATTCTGATGCAGATTTTGCAGGGTATAAGGTGGATAGGAAGAGCACATCAGGATGTTGCCAATTCTTAGGAGCATCCTTGATCAGTTGGCACTCAAAGAAACAAAACTCAGTCGCTCTATCCACTGCAGAAGCCGAATACATTGCAGCTGGAGCCTGTTGCTCCCAAATCCTTTGGATAGCTCAACAAATGCGAGATCTTGGCATCAACCTCAAAGGCATTCCTATTAAATGTGACAATACAAGTGCCATCTCCATCACTAAGAATCCTGTTCAGCATTCAAGGACCAAACATATTGATGTAAGGCATCATTTCATTAGAGACCATGTTGAAAAAGGTGATGTGTCCATTTCGTTTATTTCAACTGATTGTCAATGGGCTGACATTTTTACTAAGCCTTTGGCAGAGGACAGGTTCACCTTCATAAGACGAGAGATTGGGATGCTTAACAAGGATGCACTTTCGTAGGGGGAGCTTTCCCTTTACGAAAGATAATATCTACTTAGTGTCAAAACCTTTGAGAATTATGTCAAGGTTTGTGAACTAAATGGTAGATTACATACATCGGATCACATATTTTTGGTTAATATCTTTCTAGATATTTAATCAATTATATTTTTATCGGATTTCAAAATTGCCTATTTATGTTATATTTTCTTTCCGTTGATATATCTTAATTTTGGAACTAAATATTTCGGTTATTCAGTCCTATTTTAATGGAATAGTTTGAATTTTGAATTGGAAATTTTTCAAATTTGGCAATGATATCATTACCCTACCTTGGAACTCTAAACCCGTCCCATCACTCCATCACATTCTCTCTCTACTTAAACCCAATTTTGTACCCGATTCCCTCATAAACTCTGAACCTCTCCAAACCCTTTCACCTTCTTCTTCTTCAACCTCTCAACCTGTTCTAAGAAAACCCTAACCGATTTCCTCCATGGCTCCCAAATCAAAGAAAGCTTCCACACCCAAAAGACTTGGCGCCACCCCCAAGGGACGTCAGGTCACTACCACCTCTCCCACACCTAAACCCACTCCTCAAGCCATTATCCCAACTGTTGTCCAGAGCACCATCGCTGAGAGCACGGCCATTGTTACCAAGGGCTCTCAAAAACGCTCTGCTAAGAAGCCCCTTAGTGCGAAACAGAAAGGGAAAAAGAAGATATTAGCCGAGGAGGTGGACGAGGAAGAGGAGGAAGATGATCTCGACGCTATTCTGGAAAGAGATGCTGCCAAGGAAGTCGAAGAGGAAGCCTTGAAGAAGAAAAAGGCCGAGGAGGAAGCCGAGCATGCAAGGAAACTTGCTGAGGAAGAAGCTGAGAGGATTCGGAAGGAAGCCGAAGCCGAGGAGGTTCCATCTGAAGAGGAGCCTGAGGAAGAAGACGAAGAGCAAGACGGATCTGGAGAAGACGAGGAAGCTGAAGGAGATGAAGCGGGGTCCGGTGAGGACTCGGGGTCTGAGGAAGAGGAGGAAGAATCTCCCTCTCCTTCTCCTCCTCCCCCGTCTCCTAAGAAGCGGAAAGCCCCAATTGCAGTCAAGCCTCCATCCCCAAAGCGCACCAGGAAGGGCAATCTCAGAAGCCTTGAAGCGTCTGTCAAGAAAGCCGCTCCAACGATTGCTCGCAGGAAGAACGCCGATCCACTTGCCTACATCCAGGTAAACCAATCCTTGCCCTCCTCTTGGTTTGAAAATGTTGAGACTGCTGGTAAGTGGTTAGATGAGTTTCGAACTCGTAGGATTTGCTGTTCTGATTTTTTGGATATTGAGTTCTTCGAAGCTTTGAAGCTACCCTGCATTGATCTTCTCAAAAAATCCCCAGCCTGGACCCTTCTCAATCTTGACACCGTTTACTATCCCCAGCTTACCCGCCTGTTCTACATAAACCTAAAAGCCAAACACGACGCCAATGGTGGGTCTTTGGATTCTGTTGTCAAAGGGGTTAGAATCTCTTTCAACTCCAATGACTTTGCAGATTTCCTTGGCCTACATAGCCCATGTCCACCCTCTGAAATACACCCCTCAAAAGAAAACTACATCATCCTTGCCCGAGCCAAGTACCTCCTACCCGAAGCATCTAACAGCACCTCAAAGCAACTCACCCACTCATCCCTTACCCTTGAGGCAAAAATCATATTTAACATCATTGTTCGATGCCTCTTACCCCGTCTTAACTCTGGCTCGCTCCTTACTGACAATGCCATGGTCCTCCTTTACCGTATCCTCAATGGCCTTGATCTTGATCTGGCCAACACTATTTTAGGATCCATGGCTCACACAAGAAAAGCCAGGAAAGGAACCCCCCTCCCCTTTGCTACCCTTTTGACCCCACTCTTCAAAGCTTCTGGAATTGATTTCAAAAATGAAGAACAGCAGCGTCATATGGGTAAGCTCGACTCCAAGAGCCTTGAAAAGATTGGCATCACTCGGTCTCCCCAAGGGACCTTGAGTCTTGCCACTCCTTCAAAAGCTCTTCCCACTACTTCAGTCGTTGATGAACGCATGGACAACCTGGAGTTGGGCTTGGAGGAAGTTCGCCTGGATATCAAGGAGCTGCACAAGGAGGTTATGACGGAGATGAGCGGGATAACCAAGATGCTGCAAGGTCTGTGGACGAGGCTCACTGATGATGCTCCGGGCGACAAAGCTTAAACCCTACCCTACCTTATCCCATCCCTGAAATCTGATACATTGCTGGTTTTTGGAAACATTTTCAAAACTTTTGGTGACTCGTACCTCCTCCCTTTGTTCAAAGACAAAAATGGGGAGATGATCTGTGGTTGTTTAGACTTGAAAACCTTTCTGCTTGAAGGTCTTGGAAGACCTTGGTTTTTGATTTTTGGTTTTCGGTTGGATGGCTTTTTCATGCTTTAAAAATTTGATCCAACATTTGTCTAACCCTTGCAGGTACTTAGTCCGATTTCTCTTATATTATTTATGCTTGACTAAGTTGCAGGGATGCACAGGTTTTGTCTTTCATCAAGGGGGAGATTGATAACTCCCTCCCTTGATGAAAATCGGAATAAAGTTTCAAAGGCCTTGACAGTTTGTCTGTGTCAAAGGTCTTGGAGCTTTAACAGTATTGATGAAATACAAAACCTGTTCTATATATTATTATGTCCGAATATTATTTAATATTATATACTTCCATTATATTATATGCCTAACTAACCTTTCAGGAAGTATTATTCGAATTACTTCTTTCCTTATGGTGCATATCCTTGGGCGCGCCATGATCCTTGGGCGCGCCATGATCCGAACTAGCCGTTGTTGAAGATCCTTAGGCGCCATGTTGCTTCTATATAAAAGAAAGGAAGAAGAAGACAGAATATACTGGTTGAACACAAGCTTTCATTTATTCAAGCGAGATCTGTCTTCCAAGTGTACTCTCTGCTAGCGCTCAAGAGTTTGTTATTTCATTTCAAAGCCTTTGAGAGCTACACTGTGAGCTTATAGGATATATTCATTTATAGTGTTACTCGAGAGTTTGTAACTCGGGAAGTAAGCACTAGGCTATTGATTTGTGAGAGTAAGAGGATTGTACTAGATAGCTGCGAGAGGTGGGGCTCTTCTAGATTGGTCTAGGACTCCAAGGGAACGTGAGTTGACTAGATTGCAATTGTATAGGAGAGAGGCTTCTCGGTGAGCTATTAGGATCCTAAGCTTTGCGAATCAATAAATCCTTTTGAATCCTAGGGTTGTGGAAGAACCCTAGGCGGGGACGTAGGCCAAGTTCGTGCCGAACCTCGTAAACAATTACTCGTGTCCTTTATCTATTGCTTTACCTTATTTCCGCACTTGGTTCGATTGTCTAACTTTGTGATTCAAGTTTAATCTCAAAGGGTTTTATACGAGCTCCAAAAGTCTTGAGACTTTCTGCGAAAAAAGGGCATACTCTATTCAACCCCCCCTTCTAGAGTATTTCTATATTACCTTGTTTTATATTATCGAACCTTCACTGTGACAGGTCATAAGTATGGGGTCGACGGAGGAAAAGAGGAAGCATCGAAATCGGGGTCAAGGTTCGATATCGACCACACCCTATCGAAATCGACCACCATCAGCGCTGAGAAGAGAGGCAAGGAGACCTCGATATCGACCTCTGAGGGTCGAAATCGACCTGATCATATCGAGTCAAAACTCCCCAAATCGACTGATCCTCCAGGTGTACAATAGGGGTCGATATCGACCTCCGAACATCGACATCGACATGAGCCACAGACTGAGAAGAAGGTAAGTCAAGGTACGGATTCCTCTTGTTCAATTACAATTAAGGACTTATCATTATTTGGAAGAGGTGTGCCTTGGCATGTGCGCTTATGTAGGGTATCCGATGATGATTCAAGCCAATATGAGATAGGAGACAAGGTCTATGTTGCCAAGTCTAAGGACCATTGGTTCCCTATAAGATTCAAGGATAAGAACTTAGGTCCATTCACGGTGAATCAAATCAATCCCGGCGGAATGCAGCTGCGGGACAAGAAAGGAGTGATATTTGAGGCCCAAGCCACATGGGCTCTGCAGATGCCACCTTGAGAAGCGCAAAGGAAGAAGTCGGCCTAGCGACTTAAAAATCTAGAGCTTGTAACAAAGACTTAGTTTTGGTTTTAAGACAGCTTTTGTTTTGGTTTTGGACACTTTATTGTTTTGCATATTTTGTGTTTAGTTTTCAAATTGCAGGAGAGAGAAAAGCACACAGAAAGACATCGAAATCGATGTCAGACATCGAAATCGACCTTAAGGTTGACATGGATAGGGTTTGTGATCGAGGCCGAATCACCCTGAAGCCTGAGCAGAAATCAAGAGAGACATCGATATCGATGTAAAGGGTCGATATCGACCTTCCCTGTTGTCTTCTTCGACTCCTGAAATTTGTGACGGTTTAGTAAGTTTTCTTCTTAACCCTAGTTCTAATATAGTGAGGACACTGTAAATTTGAAGTATGGGGTGGGGGAAAGGCTTACTTGCATATTCATACTTAGTTTAGGGTTGCATATTTATTTTAATGCATAAAAAAATGAGAAAATGACCCCCATCAAAAATTTTGGAAAAGAAAGAGTCATGGAAGTATAAAAAAGAGCTCTATGATGCAAAATTAGATTCATTAGAGATATAACATGAGATTGCCTAGTTAAAGGAAGTCCCAATAAAGTGCAAATTTTTAGAGAAAACCATAAAAGAGATGAAAATTTGAAGTTGCTTTTGACATGTGCATGATAAGATGATGGAGGATTTTTTTTATAAAAATTACATACAAGCAAAGTTCATATCATAGCCTTACCTATGCATATTCACAAAGCCATATATGAGACTTATCATGATCATTATTGCTCCACATATACACATATTGCCCATTTTTTACCTTATACCCTATCCGGGGACAAAGTTTTTTTGAATGGATGAAATCTTTGGAGTTATATGGAGTTGTGCATTTATAAAGTTGTTGGCAGGAATGATACAATATGGAAAATTAAATGAGCGAGAAAAAAAATCCGATCACCTCAGGAGATAAAGGTGGGTCGACCCTGCTCGCTGAGATAATAGTTTGGCGAGATGGGACACAAAGGTGAGGAGTCCGAAGTACTAAGTATCCGGGGCCATTCATCACACCCATGTTTGCGACTCGCGAGAAGGCAGTGCTAAGGTTAGAGAGGTAAAAGCATTATATTGAAAAAAGCATTGAACGATGAGTGAAAGGTGAGACATTATGAAGAAGGAGTGTGGAATATTTTGGAAAGAAAGTATGTTTCCCCGGATTTAACACCACATGGCCAAATATTAGCACACCTTTAGCCTTTTACCAATCCACTTCTCACAAGCTTGAAAAAAAAGTCCTCTTGATTATTAATGCAATGTCGCTAAAATTGTTTTTTGCATATTACCTCCTTTATGAGTATGAAATTGCTTTTATGCACAGGCATGGACGTGGTTGACATAAGTACCTTCTCGAGGATGGAAATTGATTGTAGGGACATATGAAAAATGAATCTATGATGTTGAGGGTTTACTTTCTTCCCCCGAATGACCATTAAGAGTATTGCTTGGGGACAAGCAAGCTTAAGTATGAGGTGTTTGATGTGCGCGCAAGCTTAAGTATGAGGTGTTTGATGTGCACATATGAATCCATTTTATTGTCTTTTGCATGCACATTAATGAGAAAACATGGGAATGGTGTAGTTTATGCTTAAATGTCAAATATATGGGTTTGCACGAGTTTCCATGTGATTTCGCAGAAAACAGGATGAAAATGGATGAATTCGGAAGAGCGGAAAAAGAACTCGAAGTCTTCTGAAGAGGTCGAAATCGACTGAAGTCCTCGACATCGAGTACATCAGAGACATAGGAATCGAGCAGAAAAAGAAACAGAGCATATCGACACAGAAGAGGTCGATATCGACGTCTGGGGGTCGATATCGAGGGTGCCAGATCGACCAAGTTGATAGAAGTTGAGTGCCAGTTCGAGTAGGAGAAGGAGAAGCTCGAGATAAGATTTTGGAGGGGTCGATATCGAGGTCCAAGGGTCGATATCGACCATGCCAGCAGAGGAATTCGACTCCGATTTTGATAGAATTACATCCAATGCTTCCAATATCTATCCAAAGGTCGAGATTTCCTATCATCAACACCAGATCTATCATGAGGAGCCTGATTTCACCATGAAGTTTTATCTTTTACTTTGTTTTAATTTATCTTAGAGAATAAAGATAAGGTTTTGAGTCCTTATCGACATCTATAAATAGAGGCCAATAGGGCTGAGTTTAGGTATTCCGTTTTACACACAATTCAGTTGCAATAGAGAATAAAGAGAGAGAGAGAGGAGGCCGAGTGGAGTTGTAAAGCGAGAGCGGAGTGGCTTGTTCGGTTGTACTTTCTTTCGGAGTTTTAATTCAAAGTAGCTTTCTTTCAATAACAATGATGATGATGTGCATGATGAGGAGCGAGTAGTCAACCCACTTCTAGGGTTGGGGTGAGTCCGACGATAGCAATGTGAGGTAAGTGCATCAAAGGTATGACTTTTATGCGATTCCGTCTTCTACCCCATGCATGATCCTTTGCGAAAGTTAGGGAGATTCATTATTTGCATTATTGAAGCGAAAGCCACTCATATTGCGAACTTGAATTGCTCATGAATTGGATAGTAACTCTTAGGAATTATGCGAGAGCCTCTAATCACCTAAGTGTTGATAACGAAAGTTATTTGACGGAAAGACATTAAAGTTCATATCTTTAGCATGAAACTTGCATTGTTATCGTTGTGGCATGAAACCCCGACTTTGGAAGCCTTTTAATTAATTAAATTCTTCATAAAAGTCTTAGTTTTGTTTCTGTTCATCTTCCTTCTCCATTCTATTTTCTTCGGATCCTTTTCCGACAAATTGGTTACAAAAACAGTTTCTGTGACAAGCATCAAAATCGACCTTAAGGGTCGATATCGAGGTCTAACATCGATATCGAGGTCTCTGCTCGACGTCGACTTGCTGTTTTGTCTTCTGCAGGAACTGCGCTAGGAAATCGACCAGAACTGAGGTCGATATCGACCTGTATACTCGATATCGAGTGTCTGCTGAGGTCGAAAGCCTTGATCGTGAGTACAACAAAGGAAGCGCTGACATACCTCCTCGTGGATTCGATCCTGAATTACCCTACTACTACCAGGGAGGGGATTCTTGTATTATTTGTTTGGGACAGGGAGATAGTCTAGTTGTGCTTTATTTTATTCTCCTACTTTACATACACCCCCCGCCCCCCAGTGAACAAATGGCCCCGGATACTTCGTACTTCGGACTCCTCACCTTGTGTCCCATCTTGCTGAACTAACATCTCAACGAGCAGGGTCGACCTACCTTTATCTCCTGAGGTGATCAGATTTTTTCTCACTCGTTAAATTTTCCCTATTTCAAAATTACTTCATTCCTGCCAATAACTTCAATATATGCACAAACTCCATATAACAACTCCAAAGATGAAATCCATTCTCAAACATTGTCCCCGGATAGGGCGTAAGGTATAAAAAATGGGCAATATGTAATATATGTGGAGCAATAATGATGATATAAGGCTCATATATGGCTTTTGCAATTGCAAATATGCATACGTAAGGTTAGGGATATGAACTTGAGCACATGTATGGAAATTTTAAAGTCCTCCATCATCTTATCATGCACATGTCAAAAGCAACTTCGGATTTTGCCTCACTTTCATGGTTGTCTCTAAAATAATTGCACTTCATTGTGACTTCCCTTAACTAGGCAATTTCATGTTATATCTCTAATGAATCTAATTTTGCATCGTCGAGTTCAATAAAAGCTTCCATGACTCTTTTCTTTATTTATATTTCAATTTTTTTTGATGGGGGTCATATATATATATATATATATATATATATATATATATATATATATATATCGAAAATAAACTAATATGCTTAAAGATAAATATGCAGTGCTTAAAGATCTATGTATGAAAAATATGCATAAACATGTAAAAGAAATATGCGAAAACTATGAAAAATTTCAAAACATGCTAAAAAATGCTAAAAATATGCGAGTAAGCCTTTCCCCCACCCCATACTTAAAGATTACAGTGTCCTCACTATATAAGAACTAGGGTTAAGAAAAAAACTTACTAAAAATTCACGAAAATCAGGAATTGAAGATGTCTGCAGGTGAGGTCGATTTCGGGTGGACCAGTCGATATCGACCAGTTTCACTCGATTCCTAGTGGTTCAAAGCTTCAGGGTGATCCATGTCGACCACAAGCTATCTAAATCGACCCTTTTGGTCGATATCGAGTACTTTACTCGATTTCGATCTCTGTTTTACTCTCCTTCTTTCCTGAAACTCATTAGAAAATAAAAACTAAAACCAAACATAATAATGAAGAGTCTAAAAAAAATCAAAAAGTGTTCAAAACTTAAACTAATTGTATTGTTTACAAGCTCTAAACTTTATAGTCGCTAGGCCGACTTCTTCCTTTCTGCTCTCAAGACGGCATCTGTAGAGCCCATGTAGCCTGGGCCTCAAACAGCACTCCGCTCTTATCTCTCAGTGGCATCCCGCGTGGAAGGATCTGGTTCACAGTAAAGGATCGCATCCTCTTTGTTTTGAATCTACTCGGGAACCAATAATCTTTGGATTTAGAGACATACACCTTATCTCCTACTTCATAATTTCTCGGATCATCATTGGATACCCTGCACAAGCGCACATACCAAGGCAAACCTCTTCCAAAAAGTGATAAATCTTTTATTGAAATCAAAAAAGAGGAATCCGTACCTTGGCTTACCTTTTACTTCTAGTTGATATCGATCAGCATCACTCGATATCGACCTCTGTTCAGCTCCTGGAGGTTCTGTCGATGTGAAGGATTTTTGCTCGATATGGTCTAGTCGATTTCGACATGACGGACTCGATATCGAGGTACTTTCTCCTCCTTCAGCTTTAGGGTCCTGGTCGATTTCGACCTCTATGCTCGATTTCGAGCTCTCTTCTCATACGTCAACCCCATACTTAAAACCTGGCATAGAATCTTGAACTATGTTAGTCGATATCGACTTACCTGGGTCGATTTCGAGTGGCTTTTTGGCTCCTTCGATTAAGATTGCCTCGACTTCCTCCATTTAGGCTTCTATGGCCCTCTTTTCAAGCTCCTCATGGGTCATATTTCTTACCTTTGCTTCCCCACATGTCATGTAGACACCTTTGATTGACTTACCTCCATAGGCCCTTCATTATTCCTTACCGCCTTGTCGAAAGCGTACTCTTTTACCTCATCACTAATGGTGAATGAGAGAAATCCTTTCCTCACGCTTATGTTGGCATCGACGGTTGCTAAGAATGGCCTACCTAAAATAATAAGACAAGCAGGGTCTCTGCCATATCAACAACTAGAAAATCAGCAGGGACAAAAAACTTACCTACTTGCACTAGCACATCGTCGACCATGCCTGTTGGAATTACTACCGTATTGTTGGCCATGAAAAGCTTTGCATCTACAGGCTCTAGGGGACCTATCTTTATCTTGTGCCATATGGTAATGGCATCATGCTAACACTAGCGCCTAAATCACATAAAGCATTAAAGCGATATTGACCTAAGTCTATAACGATAGAAAACTTACCTGGGTCCGCCCTCTTCTCTGGTAGTTCCAACCTGTTGCAATCCTCTGCGAACTCAGCAAGCGATCGCTTCTTACCTAGTATATCCTTAAAGAACCTCACATATAATGGCATCTCATGAAGTGCTTCTGTGAATGGAATTTAAAAATTGAGCCCTTGAAGCATCTTCACAAATCGCTGGAACTTCTTTTCCGCCGGATCCTTAAAAGCTTTCTTTGGGAATGGCAGCACCTTCTTCTTTCCTGCGGCTAGAGTTGAGTCAACATCAACTGGATAGTGGTCGATATCGACTGGAGGAGTCGATTTCTGGTGCAGATCAGCTTCTGTTTCGACATTAAGTACAGGAGACTCGACATCGATTTCACCATGATCGATATCGACTGGGGGTGTCGATATCGATGTCTCTTCTGGCGCTTTCTCCTCCGCTTTTTGCTCGGGCATTTGTAATTGACGCCCACTCCTTAGATTCATAGCCGCTATATGTCCAGTAGTTTTTCCCTTAAGGTTGGGCACAGTAGATCCAGGCAGCGATCCTGACGGTTTGGGCATTTGTTCCACCAATTGACCCATTTGGGTCTCCATGTTCCACTTCCAAACATCGATCTCCCCGAGTCTAGAGTTGATGCCCTGCAGCTGAGTATGAACGAAGTTGTTGGCTTGTTTGAACTCAGCGTGGTTCCTCCGCATCTCATCAAGAATGATCTGCAGGTCATCCTTCCTTGTTTCGCGCTCAGGGTGCCATGGTGCTCTATAAGGTGGGGGATCCCTTTGTTGATTTTGTGGTTCATAAAACCTTTGATCTCCCCAATACTGCTAATTGCCTCCTCCATAGGGGCCTCTCATCCATTTAGCTTCCTCATGTTATTTCGCCATGCTGACTTGCTCAAGATGTGGGCAAGCACTAGTGTTGTACCTTGTTAAGCCACATTCCTGACAAAGTTGATTATTTGAGAGGAACCTAACTTGCTTTTGTAAGCGGCGTGTCTGATCGTTGTGGAATTGGTGTCACACATCAGGATCAATCTCCTTTGGAGGCTCATAAAGTGGCATAGATGGGGCAGGCCTTGAGTCATAGGCCGCAGCAGTCCCATATGTGTTATCAAAGTTAACTAGCCTCTCAATTGTGTCCCAGGCCTCCGTCGGTGTAAGCTAAATGTACCGATAGGAGGTGTAAGAGTTGATTCTCTCCTTATTCGGCCCATCAAGGAATTGTAGAAGATCTCCTGGATGACATATGGTAGTTGCCCATGCGTAGGGCATGATCTCATCAAGTCCTTAAAGCTCAACCACGCCTGTGCCAATGTCTCACCAGGCTTTTGTTTGAAAGCCATGATCCTTTGCTGCAGCATCGCCGTTTTAGATGGAGGAAAGAACTTTTTTAGTTATGCATCCTTCACCTCTGCCCATGTCCTCAACGAGCGTGGAGCCAAACTCTCTAGCCATTGTAAAGCCTTCCCTACAAGAGACCATCGAAAGGATTTCAGTTTGACATACTCTAAGTTCGCACCATCAGCAATAGTCTCACATAAATCCATGAATATAGAAATGTGTTGCAAGGGGTATTCATTAGTTCTTCCTTCAAAAGTATTTCTTTTAATTTTAGACGGGAAGTTTATTTTGATGTCATAATTAGATGGAGGAATTAAAATAGCAGATTCAGGAACATGAAGCGGCGGATGCATATATTGCATCGCCGTCTTTGGATACTAATTGAGCCTCTCCTGGGCTTGTCTGCACGCATCCTCCTCTCTATCAGCGCGGGCTCGCTCTGCAGCAGCGGCGGCCCTTTCATTGGCGATTGTAGAATTGTGGTCCTCAATCTCCTTCCTCAACTGCTTAATGATTTGAGCATGTGTCTCGTTCTCCCCCTTGATTCTTATAGCTTTGTTTCGAAGATGGAGAAAACGTACGGGCTCGTCTCTACTTTCCAGGATAGGTTCGCGATCAGAGCATCGCATAAACCTGTAAAATTAGCACTAAAAGACCGTTAGAAAAGCTTAGGGCGCGATTGATCGCCTCCCCGGCAACTGCGCCAATTTGTTCGTAGGGGGAGGAGATATCCAAGCAAATAAAATAGAAGAATCCCTCCCGATGTAGTGGTAGGGTAATTCAGGATCGAATCCACGAGGAGGTATGTCAGTGCTTCCTATGCTTGCAATCACGATCAAGTTTCGACTCCAGAAGACCACTCGATATCGAGTAGACTCGTCGATATCGACCTCAGTTCTGGTCGATTTCCAGAAAAGTTCCTGTAGAAGATAGAAGCAAAGTCGACGTCAAGTTGTTCACTCGATATCGATGTCAACACTCGATATTGACCTCTGTAGTCGAAATCGAGTCTTCAACAGAAACTGTAAAAGTCACTAATTTGCGTCAGAAAAGATGTCCGAAGAAAGTAAGAATGATGAGGGAGGGGTGGACAGAATAAACACATAGATTTGTTAACTTCAATAAACTAAAAGCTTCCAAGGTCGGGGATTCATGCCACAACGATAACCATACAAGTGTTATGCCAAATTCATGAAAGATGATGCATTTCCGTCAAATAACTTTCGTTACCTACTATTACGTGATTAGAGGCTCTAGCATAAAACCTAAGAGTTACTATCCAGTTTCATGTTTAATCCAAATTCACAATATGATTGGCTTTCGCTTAAATAATGCAAGTAATGAATCTCCTCAACTTTCGCAAAGGATCATGCATAGGATAGAAGACGGAATCGCATAAAAATCATACCTTTGATGCACAAACTTACATTGCTATCATTGAGCTCACCCCGACCCTAGAAACTACTCGTGCTTCATCATCTTTGAACTCATCATCATTGAAAAAAAACTACTTTGTATTAAAATTTCAAAGAAAGAAAGTACACCAAAGAAAGCCAAATCTCCGCTCTCGCTTCCCTCCAACTCAACTCAGCTCTCTCTCTCTCTAACTCGCTACTACTGTACTGAAAACAGAATTTCTGTGTGCTTGGATGATTGAAACTCAGCCCTAATGGCCTCTAATTATAGACTTCTAACCTCGCTATCCAAGGATAAGAAACTCTATCTTTATTCCTAAGATAAAACATAAATAAATTAAATAACTAAAACTCCTTAGGTAAATAACAAATTCACCATAAGGGATAACAAGTCTGGTAGTATATGATAGAAGATCTTGACTTTAGGATAGATGGAAAGCTTCGGATAGAATTCTATCAAAAACAGCGTCGGATTTGTCTGCAGCACATGTTGATATCGACCAGGAACATCGATATCGACCTCCTCTTTTTATATCTCGCGCAGTCCTACTCGACCTCGGATTTGCACTCGACTTCTATCTTTTCACTCGATTCAGGCCACTAGATATCGACCATGTTCAGTCGATATCGACCTCTCTGTGTCGACATGCTCTGTTCTCTGCTCGATTTCTGGTACTCTGTTTCCACTCGATGTCGAGTCTATAGGTCGATTTTGACTCTTCAGTAGACTTCAAGTTCTTTTTCCGCTCTTCTTCACTTGTCCAAATCCGTCCATTTTTGTCTCGATTTCTGCGAAATAACATAAAAACTCGGGTAGACCTCTACATTTTTCAAATAAGCATAAACTACACTAATCTTATGTTTTCCCAACCAATATGCATGCAAATAACGACAAAATGGACATGAATGTGCATAGAAAATATGGCAATTTGCGTGCACATCAAGGCCCTTCATTCTTCCTTACCGTTTTATTGAAGGCGTACTCTATCACTTCATCACTCATGGTAAATGAGAGCAATCCTTTCGTCATGATTATGTTGGCATCAACGGTTGCTAAGAATGGCCTTCCTAAAATAATGGGACAAGCAGGGTCCTCTGCCATATCAACAACTAGAAAATAAGCAGGGACAAAGAATTTACCTACTTGCACTGGCACATCATCCACCATTCCTGTTGGAATAATCACCGTGTTGTTGGCCATAAATAGTTTCGCATCTATAGGCTCTAGGGCACCTATCTTTATCTTGGACCATATGGTTAGTGGCATCATGCTAACACTAGCACCTAAATGACAAAAAGCATTAAAATGATATTGACCTAAGCCTATAGCGATAGAAAACTTACCTGGGTCCGCTCGCTTCTCCGGTAGCTTCAACATGTTGCACTCCTCTGCGATCTCAGCGATTGATCACTTCTTATCTAGTATATCTTTAAGGAACCTCACATATGATGGCATCTCATGAAGTGCTTTGGTTAATGGAATTGATACATTGATCCCTTGAAGCATCTTCACAAAGCGGTGGAACAACTTTTCCGCCGAGTCCTTAATAGTTTTCTTTGGGAATGGCAGCACCTTCTTCTTCCCTACGGCTGGAGTTTAGTCAACATCGAGTTAGGGGTAGTTGATATCGATTGGAGGAGTCAATTTCTTGTGAATCTCAGCATTTGTGTCGACATCGAGTACAGGGGACTCAACATCGATTTCACCATGGTCGATATCAACTGGATGTGTCGATATCGATGTCTCTTCTGGGGCTTTGTCCTTCGCTTTTTGCTCAGGCGTTTGCAATTTACACCCACTCCTTAGATTTACAGCTGCTATGCGTCCAGTAGTTTTGCCCTTAAGGTTGGGCACAATAGATCCAGGCAGCGATCCTGACGGTTTGGGAATTTGTTTCGCCAATTGAACCATTTGGGTCTACATGTTCCGCTTCCAAACGTCGATCTCCCCAAGCCTAGAGTTGATATCCTGTAGCTGAGTATGAATGAAGTTGCTGGCTTGTTTGAACTCAGCGTGGTTCCTCCGCATCTCATTAAGAATGATCTGCAGGTTATCCTTCCTTGGTTCGTGCTCAGGGTGCCCTGGTGCTCTATAAGGTGGGGGATCCCTTTGTTGATGCTGAGGTTGATAGAACCATTGATTTCCCCAATACTGCTGATTTGCCCCCACCATAAGGGCATCTCGTCCACTTAACTTCCTCATGTTGTTCCGCCATGCTGACTTGCTCAAGATGTAGGCAGGCATTGGTGTTGTGCCTTGTTGAGCCACATTCCTGACAAGCTTGATTGTTTGAGAGGAATCTAACTTGTTTTTGTAGGCGGCATGTCTGATCGTTGTGGAATTGTTGCCGCACATCAGCATCAATCTCCTTTGGAGGCTCATTAAGTGGCATTCATGGGGCATGCTTTGAGTCATAGGCCGCAGCAGTCTCATATGTGTTATCAAAGTTGACCAGCCTCTCAACTGTGTCCCAAGCCTCCGTTGGTGTAAGCTCAATGTACCGATAGGAGGTGTAAGAGTTGATTCTCTCCTTATTCGGCGCATAAAGGGAGTTGTAGAAGATCTCCGGGATGACATAAGGTAATTTCCCATGCGTAGGGCATGATCTCAGTAACTCCTTAAAGCGCTCCCACGCTTGTGCCAATGTCTCACCAGGCTTTTGTTTGAAAGTTGTGATCCTTTGCCACAGCATCGCCATTTTAGATGGAGGAAAGAACTTGTTTAGGAATGCATCCTTCACCTCTGCCCATGTACTCAGTGAGTGTGGAGCCAAGCTTTCTAGCCATTGTAATGCCTTCCCTGCAAGAGACCATCGAAAAGACTTCAGTCTAACATATTCTAAGTTTGCATCATCAGCAATAGTCTCACATAAATCCATAAAAGTAGAAATATGTTGCAAGAGGCATTCATTAGTTCTTCCTTCAAAAGTATTTCTCTTAATTTCAGACAGGAAGTTAATCTTAATCTCATAGTTAGAGGGAGGAATAAGAATTGAAGATTCAGGAACATGAAGCGGCGGATGCATGTATTGCATCGCCGTCTGTGGATACTGATTGAGCCTCTCTTGGGCTTGTCTACACGCATCCTCCTCTCTATCAGCATGGGCTCGCTCTGCAGTGGCGGCGGCCCTTTCATTAGCGATTATAGCGTTGTGGTCCTCTATCTCCTTCCTCAATCGCTTATGATTTGAGCATGTGCCTCATTCTACCCCATGATTCTGATAGCTTTGTTTCGAAGATGGAGAAAACATTCGGGCTCGTCTATACTTTCTAGGATAGGTTCGCGATCAAAGCATCACATAAACCTGCAAAATAAGCACTAAAAGACCGTGAGAAAAGCTTAGGGCGCGATTGATTGCCTCCCCGGCAACGGCGCCAATTTGTTCGTGAGGGGAGATCGCTAAATAAAATATCAAATAAATATCAAACTAAACCGACTCCCTTGTCCAAGCAAATAAAATACAAGAACCCCTCCCGATGTAGTGGTAGGGTAATTCAGGATCGAATCCACGAGGAGGTATGTCAGCGCTTCCTAAGCTTGCAATCACGATCAAGTTTCGACTCTAGAAGACCACTCGATATCGAGTAGTGCAGTCGATATCGACCTCACTTCTGGTCGATTTCCAGTAGATTCCTGCAGAAGATAAAAACACAGTCGACGTTGAGTTGTTCACTCGATATCGATGTCAGCACTCGATATCGACCTCTGCAGTAGAAATCTGGTCTTCTCAAAAATAGAAAAGTAACCAATTTGCGTTGGAAAAGATGTCCAAAGAATGTAGAATGATGATGGAAGGGTGGACAGAAATAAAAACTCAACTTTTTATGAACTTCTATAAACTTAAAGCTTCCAAGGTCAGGGGTTCATGCCACAACAGTAACCATGCAAGTATTATGCCAAATTCATGAAAGATGATGTCTTTCCGTCAAATAACTTTTGTTACCAACAATTAGGTGATTAGAGGCTCTCGCATAAAACCTAAGAGTTACTATCCAATTTCATGACAAATCCAAATTCACAATATGATTGGCTTTCGCTTCAATAATGCAATTAATGAATCTCCTCAACTCTCGCAAAGGATCATGCATATGGGATAGAAGACGGAATCGCATAAAAATCATACCTTTAATGCACAAACTTACATAAGCTATCGTCGGGCTCACCCTGACCCTAGAAGTTGGTGAACTACTCGCGCCTCATCATCGTAGACATCATTATCATTGAAAAGAAACTACTTTGAATTAAACTTGCAAAAGAAAGAGTACAATCGAACAAAGCCACTCCGCTCTCGCTTCCTACACCCCACTTGGCTCTCTCTCTCTCTCTCTCCTAAACTCTCTGTGTGTATTGAAACTGAAATTCTGTGTGCTTGGATGATTGAACTTAAATGATTAAACTCAACCCTAATTGCCTCTAATTACAGATCTCTAACCTCGCTATCCAAGGATAAGAAAATCTATCTTTATTCATAAGATAAAACTTAAACAAGGTAAATGACTAAAACTCCTTAGGTAAATATCAAATTCGCCATAAAGGATAACAAGTCTGATGGTATATGATAGAAGATCTTGACTTTAGGATAGATGCATTGCTTCGGATAAAATTCTATCAAAATAGCGTCGGATCTGTCTGCAGCAGCAGTCGATATCGACCATCAGACATCGATATGGACCTCTTCTTTTCTTATCTCGAGCAGTCCTACTGGACCTCGGATTAGCACTCGAACTCTATCTTTTCACTCGATTTAGGACACTCGATATCGACCATGTCCAGTCGATATCGACCTCTCTGTGTCGATATGCTCTATTCTTCCTCTGCTCGATTTCTGGTATTTTGTTTCCACTCGATGTCGAGTCTTTAGGTCGATTTCGACTCATCAGTAGACTTTGAGTTCTTTTTCAACTAATCTTTACTTGTCCAAATTGATCCATTTTTGTCTCGATTTCTGCGAAATAGCATAAAAACTCGTGTAGACCTCTATATTTGACAAATAAGCATAAACTACACTAATCTTATGCTTTCCCAACTAATATGCATGCAAATATCGACAAAATGGACATAAATGTATATGTAAAATATGGGAATTTACGTGCACATCAATTTCCTTAGTTCTCGGATTATGAGCACCACATGGCCTAAAAATGTCCATACCTTATGTTTTCTACCTTGGCCCCATTATAACCTGATTGAAAGACCTCATGATTTTTGTTATGTGTGGAGTCACTAGCGGTGGAGAATTAGAACACTGGTGCAAGTCTCTTGTAGCTAAGCTTTCAAAGATTGAGTTTGAGCGTGAAATTATTAACCTTAAACACATGAGTGAGAGTAAAACACATCCCTTGTGAGGTGCAGAATTGACATGTTTGCTTGAGTTTATTGGTTACAAAATATGTGCACTGATGTTGTCAATTTATCATGTTTGCTTCCCTTTTATTTATAAAGGAAAAATTGGGTTGGATGTATGAAGGGTTTATCTATGGGGTGATTTGATGTGGATTTTCATTGCTTGAGGAAAAGCAAAGGTTTAAGTGTGGTGGAATTTGATAGCATCCTTTCATATAGGTGTTATAGGACTTATTTAGCATAGTTTAGTTCTAAATAATGCCCTCATTTGTATTAATTTGTGAATTAGATTGTTATGGTTATCGAGGCAGAATCTACACATATTTGTGGTTAATTTCAGGTATGAGAAACTCATATGGGAGATGCATGAAGTGAAGATGGGATTACAAGATTCGATCAAGGAAAGAAGGAATGAGAGTGTTGTGAACAGTGGAGTCGCACTCGCGGCCATGTAGCTGCGCCCGCGGTCAATGTTGAGAGGAGAATGTTGACTTATGTCATGAGCCGCGCCTGCTGCCATGTAGCCGCGCCCGCGGCCTCTGTCAGCGCCGAAACCCTACTTTGCCAAATTCCTTATTTTTAATTAGGTTATTTTGTAACCCTTTTGGACGCCTATTTAAGGAGTTTTTAGGAGAAGTTTTATTGACCCGTTTAGCAATTGAAGAAACCCTAGAGGAGAGCTTTTGTGCTATGGCGAACTAAACTTCTCTTTCGTTTGATTGATTAGTTTGAAGCTTTTGATTTGATATTCTGTGAGATATTCTCTACTCTATTTACTTTTGAGTAATCTTTATCTTCCATTGTCATTGCTTATGATTGAGTTTGTGTTCTATTGGATTGGCCACCTAATATTACTTGAATTCAATCTATCGCTAGATCGATGGGGACGCTAGTTGAAGAACTTGGATCATAGTAGCAACTTGTGATTATCTAGGTCTAGTTGACTTGGTTGATTGCATGAGGATAAAGATATAATTGGTTTATTTCTAGTTGCCTTATTTTAATTGTTCCTATTGACATTCCTTGGTGTGCATTGCTATTGTTGAATTAAACTTGGATAGTTTCTAGGTTATTCATCAATAAGGGTGTTTAGAGTCTAGTTGACATATTCACTAATTGCAGGGAAGGAATTGAAAATTATTGTCAAGGTGCAATTGATTTTCACAACAGGTTGCTCAAGAGTAATAGGTTTAAGGAATTTCAAGGATCGGAATCCAAATTGAGAGTGGATACTAATTAATCAATTGTGTTTCTCACATATTGTTATCAATCACCACCCTTGCACCCTTTTCTTATTTTTGTGTTACTTTACATACTTCTGAAACCCCCTTTTTATATCATTCTCATCTTAGCATACAAATTGAGCATACGAATTGCACAAGTCTCTTTAGGTTCGACATGTACTTGCCAAGCTATACTAGTTAGGTTAGTTCATAACTATTTGATAGGATTTAACGACCGCAAAAATATCTCTATCACGGCCTGGTTGTGGCTTTATTGGGCCGGTTCAGCGTAGAATCTCTAACTTTCCTAAGTTAGACTCTATTATTGAAGAACGGTTTTCAGGGCTTTATGACGGTTTTTAGGGTTATATAAAAGACCTAATTTTAGATGAATTATGTTATCTTTTGGCTTTGAAGAATTGAGAGACGACGTCTGGAAGCATGAGCAACTAAACTCATCTTGTTTTGCCTACGATTAAGACTTGGTTTCGTTGAATTATGAGTTTTGAATTCTAGTTCATTTCTATTATCTACTTCAACTTCTTTGTGCTTAATTGCTTGATGGTGTTGATTCTATCTTGATTTGCGACCTTGTTAGAATTAAATCATTGCTAGGGTTTTGATTCATACGTTTGTGAAGCCTAATCCAAAGTGGAAAACACGTTTAAGTAGACCTAATAGGAAAGCTTGAATGTGTAGGAAGTTGACTATAGGTTAAATGTTAGTTCTTTAGGGAATTAATATTGGTTATAAGCTTTATAGATCTTGAGACTTATTGTTATTCCTAGGATTAAACCTTGATCCGTGATTAAGATTGCTTAGGAATAAGGGATTGTTAGAACTCATAGGGCTGATAATCTATTTAAATCAAGATAAGAGTGAATGATAGAAAAGAAACAACTAGAAGGAAAAACAATGATCAAGTAAACAAACCAACGTTAAGAATCGTAGGTGAAACATCTCATCAATCATTGTCTACAATCATCACCATAATTACTTCTTTAATTCATTTTCATATTTACATCTCTACACCCCTTTAGTTACTCTAGTTAGTGGTTATAACGCATAAGGTCAAAGTAGTTCCCTGTGGATCGACTCCGGACTTACTAGCTATACTAGTTGGTTGGTTTGCATATTCTTTTGAGAGGAAAACACGACAACTTTGTCCTGTCACATATACATATGCTATACCTAATAAAGATGCTTCTAATACAGTGCGGAATATTGAAACACGCAAGCATGATGACAGTTTATATATATATGCAGAAAGCGATAAAAGGCCCAAAGAATGCCAAACTACATATTCCTCTCCCAACCTCCACCCCCCTTCCGTTAGGGTGGACACTAGCTAGCTCGGGCTATAGCATAGTGATTGCCATCTGCAGATGGTATATGTGTGCACGTCAATAGTCTCAAAATCATGCTGATGTGGTGAGAAGAGCCCGCAAGCTCTACTCTAATCTGACTCGATGGAGGACAAGCCCGATGGGACTGCGCCATCCTATGACCCTAGCAACGACTCTAGGACTCACATAGATCACGGCCATTCTCTTTTCATACGCAATAAGTAAACAGATGCTTAGACAAGTGTACAACCTAAGCATGATACTATATGACATGCTTCAATGCTTATGCAATACCTAGTATGTTATACAACTACATGTAGGAGGGTGTATCTGATCAATCTGAGTAAGTCCATAAAGGAACTTACTTGATAAGCAGAACAACAAAGCGTAGCACAAGTAGAGTCCATACAAGTAACTAATCCACTCAAGCAACTCAATCAACAAGCACATATGATAATAGTACGAAATCAATAAGGCACAAGACTACTAGTCACACACACACTCAAGGACAAAGTCCTAAGACCATTTGTAAAACCAATCTGACGTTCAACAATTTCAAACCATTCTCAAATCGTTCTCAAATCGGAAACCTCAAAAGCCAACTCATCCATATAAGCCAATTCTATAATACTCAAGTTCATTTCCAAGTCCAATTATCCATCATTTAATCAAGTTTAAGAATCCCGACACTTGAAACAAAGCTTCCAAAACATTTTCCAAGCATTCAATCCGACATTTCAAATTCCGTCAAAATTCCCTTTTTAATATCAAAATAATCATCATTATTCCAAAATCCTATTTTCTGAAATAATCTCAAACTCAGATTCCATTAAAAAGGATCGGAATAAAAAACCAAAAACGCAAGCCAAAGGGGTCAAGAAGTAGCTCGGCCAAATCTCCTGGATGGATTTCGCGGTGGCGAGAGGGCCATTTCGCGGTCGTGGAATCCATCCCAGGTTCTCCACTGTGAAAACCGCAGTCACGGCTGTTAGTGCCTTCTTCTTTCTCTATCTGTGTTCTAACTCGCCGCGGCGACCATGGGTTCGCCGCGGCGAGATTCGAACCTGGATGTTCAAATCACACTCGTTTTGACTCGATTCAAAACCATTTTAACTCAAACTTGTTTTAAAACATTTCTAACACAAAATCGACATCAAACAACCATATAAGACTCAAACGTGGACTAGAGGGGAGAGCGAAAGAGGGATGACCTAGCCTCCTTGAGGCTTTCTTCAAAAAACATGAAAGAGGTGAGTCCTTGGGCTCCAATTTAATGAGATCTTGCTACGACAAGGCCTAGTAGTGATAGATCTTGGTTAAAAGAGGACCTTTACGTAGATCTAGATCCAAAACGAGAGGATGGAAGGAGGAGAGTTTACCTTGCTCAAAAACAGGGGAATAAGGGAGAAATGAGCTCGAATGCTTCAGAAGGCATTAGATCTGACGTTTCTTGACCTTGAAAGGTAGAGGAGAGAGTGAGGATCAAGCGAGAACAAATGAGGAAGAGAAAGGAGTTAAGATGAGGTAGGACGAGTCAATTTTTTGAGCTAACGACGTAATTGGACACAATGTCGCGGCGGCGAAATGGGGTCTCACGACCGCAAGGAAGAACTCCTTCTTTTAGGCTCGGGTTCCACGTGACTAAGATCTCGCGGTGGCGAGTTAGAAACTGCGGCAGTGAATGTGGGTTTCGCAGCGGCGAAAAGGACAAAAAGTGGGTTTTTGAATGGAAATTGTTTTTCGACTCCGATTTTTGGGTTAGATCTTTGAGAGGAGGTCTTTTTAAGGGTGTTTTAGGGTTAGTTTGTGGGTGAGAAACAAGAAATGGAGAATGGAGAGTGAGGGAGATGGATTGAAGGAAGTAAAAGTGGAAACTTTGATTTTAGGGTTTTGATTTTGAAATAGATGATGAGGTGAGAGAGAGATAGAGAGGTGATGAAGGCTCAGAATTTTATGTGGATTTTCTGAGAATTTGGGGATTGGAGCCTTCTATTTATAGTTGCTCATTAGGGCTTTTATGAGGATAAGGACAAAATAATAATGGGGTAGTGGGAAGAGGAGAGAGAATTAGTGGGAGAGAGAGGAGAGAGAGGCCAGCTAGAGAGAGAGAGATTTCGCTCATCCGACCCTAAGTCCGACTATCTATCCTGAAATCCAACTCAAGTTTTAAATCCATTTCAAATGACTCACAAGACTCTATGTTTTAAATTCGAATAATATAGCGGGTTTTAACTTGAAAATCTACATTTTAAAACATGCGGGGATGATTTTCAAAGACTCTCCATTTTTAGAAATGCGCTCGGGGACGAGTTTTCTTAAACTTTTCAATTTTAGCAATTAAATACTTATTTAAAATTTCGGTCTTTACAATGGCGAACCATGCGGAGCAAAGGAACATAGTAGTGTATGGAACCAAGACGAGGGCGCATGAGATGAGGACCCTCGGCCACAAGAAACGTTGGAGAGAAGGTTGAGATGGGGATTGAGGTAGGAGCAACACGAGCCTGAGACAAGAAACGATCGGAGTTTGCAGCTCAAGAAAGGACAAGGGGTGAAAAAAAAAGAACCCTTGAGCAACAAAGGCCCCAAACAAATTTGAGTTTTTGTTCCACATTGAAAACTAATTTTTTTATTCACCGAAAGGAGAGAGGTAGCAGGCGAGATTGAACGGGATGGAACAAACCACCCGAACAAGTGACCCAAAGGAAGAAGGATGGATTTTCACAATTCATACCAAGCTATTGCAGATTTGAAGGAAGAGACTCAGATTTACAACAACCCCAACACAATTTTTGGAAAGGATTGAAATCCAAAAATGGAGATCGGAGCTAGGGATATCACTATCTTAATTTTCCAGGTCAATGGCGGTGCCAAGGCGAACACCTGAGATGGGATGAACGAAGGTAGGCAACTCCAGAGACAGACTCAACGAGAAAGGCTCGGTGGAGGAGGTTTTCGAACCCGGTTGGCGGGGGTGAATGCCCATAAAGGGAGTTGGAGCTCCCTCTCTCTAGAAAATCTAGAGAGAGGAGAGACCGTTTTAGTTTTTCTAATTTTATCATTTGTACTATTGAAGAAGTACATGGAATGTGGGTTTTTTATAATCAAATTCATAACTATTTTCATTTGATTGGTACAAATAATAGAAGTAACCATATAACATGATCTGGTTAACAATGTCACCTTCTGACAATCCTCTAAGCATTGCTTGAAGCATGCCCCTCTAGTAGAGGGTGTTAAAGAGGTTATGGTTAAGCACTTTACCAAAGTTATTTTTGTGGCTTATAGCTCAATCTGTTATACGGTCAATTCCAATGTCCTGAAGAATATTATGAATAAGGATAAAATGTGTTGGATGATAGACACATACCGGTAGTATGACACCAATGAAAGTTCTGAAAATACCCATTTGGCATCTAAATTAAATAAATGGATCGCCAATACAAACTTCAATGGATTAGAATTTATGATTTTATATAGTGTCACACCATTTTGAAAACCTAAAGTTTTTCTCAAACAATCATTTTCAAAACTTGAAGTTTTGAATACCATATAGCTTCAAAAGAGCATTGATCTTGTTACATGAAGTAACAATGACACATATACATGAACAAGCATGGTACTAACTTCTCATATGACTAGCAAGAAGCAAGTCTTACATAAATGAGAATGTATATGGCTTATTTGACACTCATTTCTTCCATTGAAACTTATCTCTAACCAAAAATTAGTTGACCATAAATTATTTTTCTTTGTGTCATTCGGTCACTCATGTGAATCTATGATGTGCTCGATAATTGAAAATCACTTAGAGACCTACTAAAAAAGACCATAAGATCGTAGGACCCAAAGATCCTCAATAAAGGTGATCATATATGTATAGTATATCATCTTGGCAAAATTAACAACAAGACCATCTATATTGACAGTAAATGCAAAGTCTCTAAATGGATTCAATGAGACACCTACGAAACACTACCATATAGAACTGTGTAATTCCCATATTATAGATGCTTTGACACTTTGATCATATGAAACAAATGGTAGAGAATATTATCAAACACATTGTTGAGCATAATATATCTCAAGACGACCCAGAAGAGTCGTTAGTGAAATGGGCCCATGCAAGTTTACATTTCGAATTTGACACAATAACATCTCCCAAATAATCTCTAGAAGAGAGCATGTCATTGCATGGTTTTGAATAAATAGCATATGTTTTGAGATTTCCTCCAAAAGAAATAAAATGAGACCCTAAAGAAGTTAGATGATACATGGGGTTTGAGTACCTATTGATATCAAATACCTAAAGTTTTATCATGGTGATCAAATACTCGGTATTTAAGGGGAGAGGAAATGAGACTATATATATTAAAAAACAAGATTGCACAGAAGCAACTTCTCTATCATTTCTTATCCGTGGATAAATACAAGTGAACTAGAAGTTCAATACATGAAATGATTATACGGTTTAACAAATAAGCATTGACTAAAGGCCAAGAAAGTGACAAAGTCACATATGCACTAGCTCATTTGGAAGTTCCAAAAGTAACTACAACATAATTAATTTCAAGCGATTCTCAAACACACCAGAAGTGTTGAAAAACACTAGACTCTCAGTTTATAATTCCCTAAAAGTGGAAAGAGCTCATGGGAATATGACGATCATCAAACAAATAATGGATGTGGACATCAAAATAATGGTAAATATCTAGAAAGAAGCAATTCATGCAAAGAAGAATTCTTTAAGCATGATGTTATTAGACCCGTAGTTCCAACATCGAAAAGTTTAACATTATTTATTTTAAGTAGGTGTTCATCCAAAACCGCAATAAATTAAAGGAAGTTATAAGATATTGTTCGTCTCTTAAAAACGGGAGGTAGATTCAAATATTCAAATAAAATACTCAATATAAACTCTAACTATGCTAACTCCTTGTTCCAAGCAAATAATACAAGAATCCCTCCTGATGTAGTGGTAGGGTAATTCGGGATCGAGTCCACGAGGAGGTATGTCAGTGCTTCCCTTGTTGTAATCACGATCAAGCTTTCGACCTCAGAAGACACTCGATATCAATGTGTCTGGTCAATATCGACCTCAGTTCTAGTCGATTTCCAGCCAAGTTCCTACAAAAGACAAAAGCAGCAAAGTCGGCGTCGAGTGGAACCTCGATATCGTCGTTAGACCTCAATATCGACCTTACCCAGTCGATTCCGATGTTTGTCACAGAAACTTCAAAGCGTAACCTATTGTCGGAAAAGTGTCCAAAGAACGTAGAATGGTAAAGAAGGATGATCAGAAATCAAAACTTAACTTTTATATGAATTCAATAAACTTAAAGCTTCCAAAGTCGGGGTTTCATGCCACAACGATAACAATGCAAGTTTGATGCTAAAGTTATGAAATTTAATGTCGTTCCGTCAAATAACTTTCATCACCAACACTTAGGTGATTAGAGGCTCTCGCATAGTTCCTAAGAGTTACTATCCAATTGATGAGCAATCCAAGTTCACAATATGAGTGGCTTTTGCTTCAATAATGCAAATAATGAATCTCCCTAACTTTTGCAAAGGAATCATGCATAGGATAGAAGACAGAATCACATAAAAGTCATAGCTTTGATGCACTTACCTTACATTCTATCGTCGGGCTCACCCCGACCCTAGAAGTGGGTTGACTACTCGCTTCTCATCATGCAACTCATCATCATCATTGAAAGAAAACTACTTTGTATTGTAAAAGAAAGAAATTACAACCGAACAAAGCCAAATCTCCTCTCGCTTCCAACCTTACTCGGCCTCCTCTCTCTCTCTACAAATTTTCTGCGATCTATGTGTTTGAATAACTGAAATTGAATGATTAAACTCAGCCCTAACGACCTCTAGATATAGATATCGAACTTTGTTATCCAAAGACTCAAAACTTTATCTTTATTCTCTAAGATAAAACTTAAATAAGGTAAAACTAAAAATTCTATGGTAAAACAGTTCATGTGATATCTCTGACGTTGATGATAAGAAATCTCGACTTTAGGATGGACGTGCAAGCTTCGGATAGAATTCTATCAAAATCCGAGTCGGACTTCTCTGCTGGCAATATCGATATCGACCTTCAGACGTCGATATCGACCTCTGTAAAACTTTATCTCGAGCTCTCCCTCTTCTACTCTGATTAGCACTCGACTTCTATCATTTATCTTGATCTGGCCACTCGATATCGACCATGCTTCCTCGATATCGACCTCTTCTGGTGTCGACATGCTTTGTTCTCTTCTTGCTCGATTTCTGCCTCACTGCTGCACTCGATGTCGAGGTCTGTCAGTCGATTTCGACCTCTTCAGAAGACTTCGAGTTCTTTTTCCGCTCTTCCAAATTTGTCCATTTTTGCCCTGTTTTCTGCGAAATCACATAGAAACTCGTGCAGACCCATATATTTGACATTTAAGCGTAAACTACACTAATCCCATGTTTTCCCACCAATATGAATGCGAATGAATGATAAAATGGACATATATGTGCATAGAAAATATGGCAATTTACGCGCACATCAAACACCCCATACTTAAGCTTGCTTGTCCCCAAGCAATACCTTTATTGGTCATTCAGTGGAAGAAAGTAAACTCTCAACATCATAGATTCATTTTTCATATGTCCCTACAATCAATTGCCATCCTCGATAAAGTACTTATGTCAACCAAGTCCATGCATGTGCATAAAAGCAATTCCATACTCATAAAAGGTGGTTTATATGCAAAAAAACAATTTCAGCGACATAGCATTAATAATCAAGAGGACTTTTGCAAGCTTGTGAGAAGTAGATTGGTAAAAGGCTAAAGGTGGGCTAATATTTGGCCATGTGGAGTTAAATCCGGGGAAACATACTTTCTTTCTAAAACATTCCACATTCCTTCTTCATAATGTCTCACCTTTCACTCATCGCTCAATGCTTTTTTTTCACTTTAATGCTTTTACCTCTCTGACCTTAGCACTGCCTTCTCGCGAGTCGCAAACATGGGTGTCATGAATGGCCCTGGATACTTAGTACTTCGGACTCCTCACCTTGTGTCCCATCTCGCTGAACTAACATCTCAACGAGCAGGGTCGACCTACCTTTATCTCCTGAGGTGATCGGATTTTTTTCTCGCTCATTAAATTTTCCATATTTCATAATTTCTTTCATTCCTGCCAACAACTTCATAAATATTGCACAACTCCATATAACAACTCCAAAGATGACATCCATTCTCAAACTTGTCCCCGGATAGGGTATAAGGTATAAAATGGGCAATATGTAATATATGTGGAGCAATAATGATCATGATAAGGCTCATATATGGCTTGTGACTTTTACAAATATGCATAGGTAAGGCTAGGATATGAACTTGTATATGTAAGCACTTGTATGGAAATTTCATAAAAAGTCCTCCATCATCTTATCATGCACATGTCAAAAGCAACTTCAAATTTTCATCTCCTTTATTTTTTTCTCTTTGCACTTCATTGGGACTTCCCTTAACTCGGCAATTTCATGTTATATCTCTAATGAATCTAATTTTGCATCATAGAGCTCTTTTTTATACTTCCATGACTCTTTCTTTTCAATTTTTGATGGGGGTCATTTTTTTTTGTTTTTTTCGAATTTATATAAAACTTAAAGATAAATATGACTAACTAACTATGTAATATGCATGAACTATATAAATAAATATGCAATAACTTATAACATATGTTAAAACATGTAAGTAAGCCTTTCTCCCACCCCATACTTAAAGTTTATAGTGTCCTCACTGTATTAGAACTAGGGTTAAGAAAAACTTACTAAACCGTCACAAATTTCAGGAGTCGAAGAAGACAGCATGCATGGTCGATATCGACCTTTGACATCAGAATCGACCTCTATTCTCGATTTCTGGCCCAAGCTTCAGGGTGATCCGGCCTCAACCACAAGCCTATCTAAATCGACCTTAAGGTCGATGTCGATCTTTAACATCGATATCGATGTCTGTTTTTGTGTTCTTTTCTCTTTCCTGCAACTTGTTAAAAAAACAAAACCAAAACAATGCAATATAACATAATAAAGTGTAGTGTCTCAAACCAAACGCAAAAACTGTCTAAAACTAAAACTAAGTCTTGTTACAAGTTCTAGATTTTTAAGTCGCTAGGCCGACTTCTTCCTTTCGCGCTTCTCAAGGCTGCATCTGCAGAGTCCATGTGGCTTGGGCCTCAAATATTACTCCTTTCTTGTCTCGCAGCTGCATTCCGCCGGGATGGATCTGGTTCACCGTGAATGGTCCCAAATTTTTATCTTTGAATCTCGTAGAGAACCAATGGTCCTTGGATTTGGCAACATAAACTTTGTCTCCTATCTCATATTGGCTCGAATCATCATCGGATACCCTACATAAGCGCACATGCCAAGGCACACCTCTTCCAAATAATGATAAATCTTTAATTGTAATGGAATAGGAGGAATCCGTACCTTGACTTACCTTCTTATCTGTTTGTGGCTCAGGTCGACATCAATCTTCAGTACTCGATATCGAGCTCTGTTGTACTCCTAGAGGTCCAGTCGATTTGGAGAGTTCTCCCTCGATATGATCAGGTCGATATCGACCCTCAGAGATCGATATCGAGGTCTCTGTTCCTCCCTTCTCAGTGCTTATGGTGGTCGATTTCGGCTCTAGGGCATGGTCGATATCGACCTTGATCCCCGATTTTGATGTTCCTTCTCCTTCTCTGTCGACCCCATACTTATGACCTGACATAGAATCTTAAACATTATTAGTCGATATCGACTTACCTGGTTCGATTTCGATGTTCTGTTTGGCTCCTTCGTTCAAGATTGCCACAACCTCCTCTACTTGGGCTTCTATGGCCCTCTTTTCTAGCTCTTCCGGTGTCATACTCCTTATCTTGGCTTCTTTACATGCGATGTATACACCATTGATGGCTTTTATCTCCATTGACCCTTTGATTTTTCACCGTCTTGTTGAAGGCATACTCTATCACCTCGTCACTAATTGTGAATGAGAGCATTCATTTCTTCACGCTAATGTTGGCATCGACGGTTGCTAGGAATGATCTACCTAAAATAATGGGACAAGAAGGGTCCTTCGCTATATCAACAACTAAGAAATCAGCAGGGACAAAGAATTTACCTACTTGTACTGGCACATCAGTCACTATCCCTGTTGGAATCACTACCGTATTGTTTGCCATGTATAGCCTTGCATCCACGGGCTCTAGAGGACCTATCTTTACCTTGTGCCATATGGTTAGTGGCATCATGCTAACGCTAGCGCCTAAGTCAACTAAAGCATTAAATTTGAATCGACTTAAGCCTATAGCGATAGAAAACTTACCTGGGTCCGTCCGCTTTTGTGGTAGCTCCAATCTGTTGCACTCCTCTGCGATCTCAGAAAGCGATCGCTTCTTACCCAATATGTCCTTAAGGAAGCTTACATAGGACGGCATCTCATGAAGTGCTTCTGTGAATGGTATAGAGACGTTGAGTCCTTGAAGCATCTTTACGAACCGCAGGAACTTCTTTTTTGTTGGGTCCTTAATCATCTTTTTAGTTGGGAATGGCAACACCTTCTTCCTTCCTGCGACTGTAGTTAGGTCGCATCGACATCAGTAGGGTCGACATCGACTGGAGGAGTCGATTTCTATGATGACTCAGCATCTGGGTCGACATCGACAGGAAGGTCGACATTGACGTCACCTTGGTCGATATCGAAAGGGGGGGTCGATATCGATGTTTGTTCTGGCTCCCTTTTCTCCGCTTTTTGATCGGGCGTTTGTAATTGACGCCCACTCCTTAGATTCATTGCCACAATGTGTCCAGTGGTTTTGCCCTTTTGGTTGGGCACAGTTGATCAAGGGAATGATCCTGATGCTTTGGGTATTGCTTCCGCCAATTGACCCATTTGGGTCTCCATATTGCGCTTCCAAACATCGATCTCCCCAATCCTAGAATTGATTCCCTACAGCTGAGTATGGATGGAGTTGTTGGCTTGCTTGAACTTGGCATGGTTCCTCCGCATCTCATCAAGGATGATCTGCAGGTCATCCTTCCTTGTCTCCCGCTCAAGGTTCCCTGGAGCTCTATATGGTGGGGGATCCCTTTGATAGAACCTTTGATCGCCCCAATATGGTTGATTTCCCCCTCCATAGGAGCCCCTCATCCACTTGGCTTCCTCATGTTGTTCCGTCATGGATACTTGCTCAGTATGTGGACAGGCACTAGTGTTATGCCTTGTTGAACCACATTCCTAACAAGTTTGATTGTTGCTCAAGAACCTGACTTGCTTCTGAAGGCGGCACGTCTGATCGTTGTGGAATTGTTGCCGCACATCAGGATCTATCTCCTTTGGAGGCTCATATAGTGGGATAGATGGGGCAGGCCTTGCATCATAGGCCGCAGCAGTCCCATAGGTGTTATCGAAGTTCACGAGCCTTTCAATAGTCTCCCATGCCTCCGTTGGTGTAAGCTCAATGTACCGATAGGAGGTATATGAATTGATCCACTCCTTATTCGGCGCATCAAGGGAATTGTAGAATATTTCCTGGATGACATATGAAAGTTGCCCATGTGTCGGGCATGACCTCAACAAGTCCTTAAAGCTCTCTCACGTCTGTGCCAATGTTTCACCTGGCTTTTGTTTGAAAGTCATGATCCTTTGTCGCAGCATCGCCATTTTAGAAGGTGGAAAGAACTTATTTAGGAATGCATCCTTTACCTCCACCCATGTCCTCAGCGAGCGTGGAGCCAAACTCTCAAGCCATTGTAATGCCTTCCCTGCCAAAGACCATCTAAAAGATTTTAGTCTCGCATACTCTAAATTTAATCCATCGGCAATTGTTTCACATAAATCCATAAAAGTAGAGATGTGTTGCAGTGGGCATTCATTAGGTCTTCCTTCAAAAGTGTTTCTTTTAATTTCATAAAGGAAGTTAATTTTAATCTCATAATTGGAAGGATGAATAAGTATAGCGGATTCAGGTACGTGAAGCGGTGGATGCATGTATTGCATCGCCGTCTGTGGATACTGATTGAGCCGCTCTTGGGCTTGTCTGCGTGCATCCTCCTCCCTATCAGCACGGGCTCGCTCTGCAGCAGCAGCGGCCCTCTCAGCAGCGATTGTAGCATTGTGATCCTCAATCCCCTTCCTCAATCACTCTATGGTCTCAGCATGCGTCTCGTTGTCAGCCATGATTTGAACTGCTTTGTTGCGAAGATGGAAGAAACGTTCAGGGTCAGCTATGGTTTCCAGGATAGGTTCGCGATCAGAACATCGCATAAACCTGCAAAATAAGCTCTAAACGATCGTGAGAAAACTTTAGGTGGCGATTGTTTGCCTCCCCGGCAACGGCGCCAATTTGTTCGTCTCTTAAAACCGAGAGGTAGAATCAAATATTCAAATAAAATACTCAATATAAACTCTAACTATGCTAACTCCCTATTCCAAGCAAATAATACAAGAATCCCTCCCGATGTAGTGGTAGGGTAATTCAGGATCGAGTCCACGATGAGGTATGTCAGCACTTTGCTTGTTGTAATCACGATCAAGCTTTTGACCTCAGAAGACACTCGATATCGATGTGTCTGGTCGATATCGACCTCAGTTCTGGTCGATTTCTAGCCAAGTTCCTGCAGAAGACAAAAGCAGCAAAGTCGACGTCGAGTGGAACCTCGATATCGACGTTAGACCTCGATATCGACCTTACCCAGTCGATTCCGATGTTTGTCATAGAAACTTCAAAGCGTAACCTATTGTCGGAAAACTGTCCGAAGAACGCAGAATGGTAAAGAAGGATGATCAGAAATCAAAACTTAACTTTTATATGAATTCAATAAACTTAAAGCTTCCAAAGTCGGGGTTTCATGCCACAACGATAACAATGCAAGTTTGATGCTAAAGTTATGAAATTTGATGCCTTTCCGTCAAATAACTTTCGTTACCAACACTTAGGTGATTAGAGGCTCTTGCATAGTTTCTAAGAGTTACTATCCAATTCATGAGCAATTCAAGTTCTAAATATGAGTGGCTTTCGCTTCAATAATGCAAATAATGAATCTCCCTAACTTTCACAAAGGAATCATGCATAGGATAGAAGACGGAATCACATAAAAGTCATACCTTTGATGCACTTACCCTACATTGCTATCGTCGGGCTCACCCCGACCCTAGAAGTGGGTTGACTACTCGCTTCTCATCATGAAACTCATCATCATCATTGAAAGAAAACTACTTTGTATTGTAAAAGAAAGAAATTACAACCGAACAAAGCCAAATCCCCTCTCGCTTCCAACCTTACTCGGCCTCCTCTCTCTCTACAAATTTTCTGCGATCTATGTGTTTGAATAACTGAAATTGATCTAACGACCTCTAGATATAGATATCGAACTTTGCTATCCAAAGACTCGAAACTTTATCTTTATTCTCTAAGATAAAACTTAAATAAGGTAAAACTAAAAATTCTATGGTAAAACATTTCATGTAATATCTTTGACGTTGATGATAAGAAATCTCGACTTTAGGATAGACGTGCAAGCTTCGGATAGAATTCTATCAATATCTGAGTCGGACTTCTCTGCTGGCAATATCGATATCGACCTTTAGATGTCGATATCGACCTTTGTAAAACTTTATCTCGAGCTCTCCCTCTTCTACTCGGATTAGCACTCGACTTCTATCATTTATCTCAATCTGGCCACTCGATATCGACCAGGCATCCTCGATATCGACCTCTGCTGGTGTCGACATGCTTTGTTCTCTTCTTGCTTGATTTCTGCCTCACTACTGCACTCGATGTCGAGGTCTATCAGTCGATTTCGACCTCTTCAGAAGACTTCGAGTTCTTTTTTCGCTCTTCCAAATTTGTCCATTTTTGCCATGTTTTCTGCGAAATCACATAGAAACTCGTGCAGACCCATATATTTGACATTTAAGCGTAAACTACACTAATCCCATGTTTTCCCACCAATATGCATGCGAATGAATGATAAAATGGACTTATATGTGCATAGAAAATATGGCAATATGCGCGCACATCAGATATAAAACCAGATGGACTGCACAAAAGTCTAGAGTGGATGCTATGAAAATATATTCACCAGTAGTGGATATAATCTTTTGGTTGTTGATGAACTGACTCTATGTGTAATTGACGAGAATAGTAGTTATATACACAAATTAATAGTTAATAAAAGAATATAGATAAACATGATTGATTAATTTGAAGTGTCTGAAGCATCAATATGAAAGTCACGTTATATGTAAGTGTTTAAGCCAAAAAGGTGCTAATAGTACTTAAAGTTTCATATATTCGTGAAAGTGGTGACATAATGTATTGAGTCCTGAAGTACTATACACAAGTTGTACTTTTTTTCTTAATCTTGATTTTTATCCTATATGGTTGTTTCAAGGTAAGGTTTTTAATAAGACAACTTATACACCATTTATACATCAGATCACTTGTATCAAATAATGAAGAGCATACTAGGTCCTGAAGTACCTTATATTTGAAAGCGGCTCATCACCAAATACTAGAAGTCAATTGCATCGAGATCAAGTGTAATATATAAAGACATTTTGGCTTGTGCACATGAAAGACAATGATCAGACTTGACCATGCAGCTCATGAAGTCAACATTATCAAGAAGTTTGAAGAGCTTATCAGAATAAGAAAGTTGTAAGAAGAATGTTGAATTCAAGGGGAGAAGTACGCACTGCACTTTTTTTTTCCCTTCGATCAAATTTTGTCCCACTGGATTTTCGTGACGAGGTTTTTAACGAGACAGTATTACGAAATCGTATCAGACAATATCTATACTCTTTTTCCCTTAGCCCTAGTTTTTTGTCCCATTGGACTTTTCTAGGCGAGGTTTTTAGCGATACGATTTTGTAATATAAATAGATGTATATCCAAGAGGGATTGTGATAATATTATATATTATATGTATTATAGATATACCCGTCTTACCCTTTCTTTATAATCCCCTATATATATATATATGGTTCTTTATAATACTAAGAGAATGGAGATCTGATTGCTTTCTTCTCTCTGGTTCCTCTCTACTCTCTTGTTTTTCCACATATCACAACAACAATTATTTTAAACCTATCAATCGTTTTTTTTATATGAAAACGGGCCACAACAAGGAATCCATGGAGGCCCAGTGGAGATCCAGGTTGATAGCCCAAAGAGGGAAGCACGGTGGATCCAACATCTGGTAGACACACCCTGTTTCCGTGCGGCGTTTTCGTGTGGAGACGGCCACAAGGAACCAACCAAAGGGGGAGAAAGCAGCAGCAGCAGCAGCAGCACCAGCGGCAGAAGAAGAAGAACACAAGTATTCGGTGCGGCGAAGATTCAACCGGAGCGACGACCCCCCTCGAAATCGGAATGGCTGACAACAACCGAATCTCGTCTGACCACGATCTCAACGCCAAATGGGACGCCTGTCTCGATCTCTCCCTCCGCCGTGTCGTCTACAGCTCCCTCGCCGGCAGCTTTGGCGGCCTCCTCCTTTTCCGTTAGGACTCTCTCCCTCCCTCTCTCTGTCACTGTGTGTTTCCCATTGTTTGTTTGTGAATTTGTCGAAACCGAACTAATCGATTTGCGTTCGCATTGGTCTGTTTGAATGCGATTGCGTAGTTAGGTTTGTGCTTCTAGGGCTTCAATCCTGATTGGATTGCGAAGACAGATTATAGTTTCGTTGGTTTTGATTTTTAGGTTTGTCATTGATTGGCTTACTCCAATTTCCCCTTATACATGGTTTGTCATTGATTTTTAGGTTTGGTTGGAGAGTTATGGAGTTAGATGAGCTTCTATGAAATGCCATCTTGTGTAGATTGTTTCAAATGGAAATTTTGATTGCTGCTAATATGAGCTGTTACAGCCATGGATGTTAAACAATTCAAAAGGGGAGGTTGAGGGCCTTGAATCTTGCGAGGGGGATAGTTACAGAATTTAGCAGATCTAGGGTTTTCCAGGGAGGAAAAAATTTAATTGATCAATTACATCATTTAGAGGTCTAATTGCTCTCAGAATTGTACTGGTACTCAAATAGAAATGATACTGGTTTGCTTGCTTTCCTTGTCGAATATTGGTGATTCACATTGATGGCTGGCAGCTTTGTATTTGGTCTATTTCTTAAAGAACTGATAATCTATTTTGTAGCAGTGAACACATCATTGTTATTGCTAAAATTTTGAACAGGCTGGAGTGGAAGGAATCCTTTATCTCTGGGTTATGAGCCCTAGGGTACTACTTTCTAGTCTAGCGATCCCTGGAATGTGAAATTCTAGCACTTAATCTCCGGCTACTGTGACATTTGAGATGCCAATTTGTGTCATACTTTCTGTTTTATTTCTGGCTTGCTTGGATGGTTCTAATTGGCATTTTTACGTTGACAGCCCTTGCTTTGTTTAACTTTGTTCTCAAATGTTACGTCCTTATTTTATACGAGGCATGAACTCAGAAAATGCATTTTTTATCATTTGACATGCCACCCTTTGTTCTTTTTGTTTTTCTCATTAAGTATGTTTTTGTTAACACTGTTTTATTGATACACAAAATATTTAAGCTGGAGCATGTCTGATTCCTGTTGGCTTTCTCTCGATTAGGAAGTCCTGTGACTCGCTGGGCATCTGTAGCATTCGGTGCTGGTGTGGGTTTTGGGTCTGCATATTCAGATTGCTCAAAACTATTCAATGGACAAGCTAGAAGAGCTGCCTGCAAGCATTCAAAGGCTGTGAAGGATTCGGTGGCTTCACAACTTCCTGAAGTTTCTAACTCATCTATTTCTAAGGTAATAGATTGGCCTAAACCACTATTTATATGAGCTAACCCAAAAGTTTTCTACTGTACTGATATGTTGCCAAGAAAGTTAGTCCAGATGTCCTAGAAGTCAGCATTGGCTGGAAGATATTGCTATATAAAGTGAATCTAAGTTTTTGAATTTCGATTGCTGTATTTGGTTCCTTTTGAGGTCTTTGCTCATGACTAATGTAAACTGAAGAAATATCATTGCTGGAACAAACCTGGAAGGTTTATTCATGACTATAACTATACGTAGTAACTATGATAAAATCAGATAAAGATTTTATGAAGATCAAATGATCAATATGCTTTGGCCTTTGGTCCTTAAAATGTGGTATTTGGGTAAAGTAGTCAATACCACCCCTTATTTATGCTAGATTTAATAAGAGAAACCCCTTTTATTTTGGAATTTAGTGAAGACAACCTCTCAAACCAAAATCTTCAAAAATCACACTTATCCACACACAGAATTGGGCTAACGAGCCCTACTTGGTGGAGTGGGTGTGACTTTTGGGGAAGTTGGGTTTAAGAGGTAGATTGAATTAATTTTTGAAAACAAGAGGTGGTTTTGTTAAAACTAGGATGATGTCCTCCTCTTTTAAGTGCACTTCACCTTGCTATGTGTAAAATTTTCCGGCACCTTCTCTTTGTTTGCAGCCTATATCTTGTATAACATGGCTAATGAAAATTTTGTTGCTTCCAGGAAACGCACGCATGAGCAAGCTGGTTGAGGAATTTTATGAGTTTGTTAGTTGATTTTTACTCGAGATGTGATTTTCCCAGATGTTATTCTGAACTTGGTTTGAAATACATAAATTCACTATGCGGTATATGAGTCTCAAGTTCATTGCTGCTTTCTTTGTAACTTTATCACAATGTGGAGTTTCATCCCTGACAAGGGAAAGAATAATTTCCTGAAACCTATGCTCTTCCCTGATTACCCCCTTTTTCATATTCGTAGAGCGGTTTGTAGTTTCCAGGCTTTTTTACTGAGGTTTTTTCTCAAGAATGGATTATAGATTCGTTCTGAAAATCTGAGACGACTCTGTCATGAATACAAGGAGGTTGAGAGTAGGAGTGTCTGCATCTCAAAAAAATTCCACATTGGAATTGGGGATGTATCTCGTGGAGTCGTCGAAATGTACCCTTGGGATTCTTTATGGAATCATACATTCAAACAAAATGCACTAACCTGAAACGAGGTAACCGGAGAATGTTACAATCATATTTGAGGATCCCATGTGCCACAACCGGGGGGGTGGGTGGGTTCATTTGACGAACTACCTACGTATATTCTCCTCGTCGATAGCTTCGTTTTTTGATATATAATACGTGTTCTCCTCATCAATAGCTTCGTTTTGTAATACGCCATAATCCGACATCTGAGTAACTGTTTTAAAATTAAAGGTATATTAATCACTTTAATTTTGTTTCAATATACTATAATGCTTCTATATTTTACTTAAATTAATATTCACATACTATAAAATCATCTCGAGAGCTTCGAAATGAGAGGTTATGCTAATCATTTCTAAATGAGAAGGAGTGGTCCGGTAAAAAGGAAAGAAGTAATCTCATTAGTCCACATAAATTAAATTAATACAAAAAGCGGTTGTTATTTACACCCAAAAAATTACTATATTCACCACAAATTTCGTTTAGCAATTTTTCAACGTAATTGGTGCGCCTCTTATGGCGTAGCTATGCGATTCCAATGGCGCAGGGTATTTTTATTTTTTGATACCCTGCCCCTCTTGAGTCACATCCCTATGGATCAAGAGGCGCATGGTTTTTTGTTTTTAAGATAAAACTACCCTGCTCCTCTTGAGTCACAGGGTTGTGAATCAAGAGGCGCAGCATATTAATATTTTTGGAAAATAAATTAGCAACCTTTTTGTAAAAGTAATTATGTGATTTGTAAGTATTTTATATTTTAATTATAAATATATAATTTAAAATATAATGTACAAATGGATAATTATTTTAAAAAAATTTGACCGTATACTCAATAAATTAAGATAAAAAGAATTGAAATACGTAAATTAAAAAGAATTATATATGAAAACATTCAAAGTTTTGTCGAATATATTTAAAAAGAATCATATATGATAACATTTTAGTTTTATTTAAATGTGCAAATATATTTAATTAGATTAATGTATATTATTAATATATTGGTATCAATTGAGCAATTATAATAAAGAAAATAAAATTTATAGAAATAATAATGTAGGCGCAAGTAATAAAACTTTCTATATCTATATTTATCTATATCTATATAAATTCTTAAAACATAAGAGTTTTTGCTTATGTGTCACATCTAGGTTAATCCTCTCATTTTTCCTTTTTTCAACTGATTTTTATTTTTTACATAACAAATGGTTTTGATTCAAAATATTAAATTAATATGTAACATATATCTATGTTAAAATCTATACTGGTGCGACCTCGCGGCCACGGAATTTTCTGGATTAAATCGGGATTATTTTTGCTTGCGTGGCATTTTCTGAATTAAAGTGGTATTATATTTATGGGCCACATCAATTAATAAACAAATATAGTTTGCTAAAAACTTATCTTTATTAAAATTTTAATGACAAAATAGTTTTCCTTTGAAATATTTTAATTTTCAAAAGATGGATAAGGTAACTACTAGAAGAAAAAAAGGATTTGTACGTACCAAGAAAATATTAAATAACTACAAGAAAAAAACGGATTTGTTCCAAGAAAATTAAACTTGAAGAGATGATAAATTTTTGTCAAATATATTTATATTAAAACAACCCTATGTAATATGGATTCACTTTATTGATCCCATTTCACGATCCCATATTTCTTAATAAATATAATTAATTAAAATTTTAAAAGTCATCTATATATTAGTTTTAAAAATCTTTAGGGATTAAAATAAAATTTTCACTAAAAGATAAGATTTTTACTTAAATATATAATTTTGTTTATAAAAAATCTCATGAAAAGATTATTACTAACTTTTAGCAACAATAAGAAAAGATCGATCTATATAATAATCATAGTTGATAAATTGGTTGAATCATCATACGCCAGTATATATCGGCAAAATCTATCTCATATAGTAAATATGAATTAATTGTTTAAAAAAAAATATATATATATATATAAAAAAGAGATCAAATAATTTTATTTGATCTAAAAAAACATATAAAAAGAGATCAAATATACTACGAAAAACACTCCTGTTTATACTAAAAAATAACACAACTGAAGATATAAAAATTTATCAAATAATCTATACAATTATGTTTAAAGATTTCTAACCACCTACATTTTGACTTAGTTTCTCTCCATTAAGGTGAAAATGATGTTAAATTATATGTTATTATCATCTGATTGAGTTTGATATATTTTCTAATAATTTTAGACAAATTTGGTCAAATAAGTTAGATAAAAGATATAAAATTATTAATTGATATGGTTAAAAGTGTTTAGACTACACGAGAAAGCGACATATAAGTGAAGTTAACCTCTTAGTTGTATATTCAATTTCATCTAACGAGATTTTACTTTAATTTATTTTACAATTGATTGAACGTTTTATTAAAATATTTCAAGCACAAAATTTAATAAAAAAAATATTTCAAACAAATTAACATAATAAAATATAATTTATTAACAAAACGCGCAAACGCGCGGGTACCAAATACTAGTGTCTATATATTATCACAATAGAGTTCATCTTGAATGAACTTATTACACCCTTCTCTTCGGAGTTTGTTCTTATAAGTTTAATTCAAAATATTAAACTAATATTTTATTTAATTGTATAATATTAACTTATATAATTATTAAGATTTTATTTAATTGAGCCACATGACAATTACTTCTTAATCATAGATTTAGTGACCAATTGAATTTATAATTCACATATTTATCTAATCTCTTGTTGGATGTTATTCATTTGGAACCATTCAATTGATGCACAATCCAACAAAGCCATTTTAAAGCATATATCCTTACCAATATTCATTAAACTATTGTAACAAAAGAAATCTTACTTGTTATATAATAAATTTATTTAAAATCAAAATACATAAATTTGCAATGTGTGTATTGGTAAGTATTAATTACGGTGAATATTTTAAAGAAGAAATTTTAGTGATTAAGAAATTTATCAATACATATTTATTGTTTGTTTAAAAATAAATTACTTTCATCCCCACAATTTATCAATTAAAAAAATTTATAAGTCGTGATTTAATAATGAATATATTATGGAATTGTTAAGATAGAATATTATCTAATGCTATTATGAAACTTTTAAGAAAAGATATTATGAAAAGAATATATTATGAAGTGTTATTAGATATTTTTATATAATTTTACCCAATTATCTTCATTCTAAATAATAATTGAAAGAAAATAAAAAAAATTATATAATAGTATTATTGGTTTAGGGTTTTAGGGTTTAGGGTTTAAGGTTTAGGGTAAAATAAGTTTGTGAAGTTTCTACTCATCGGGAGTCATAGGCGTACTCCTCATAAATCAAAGAGCTGCTCCTCAAAAGTCATAGGCCTGCTACTCTTGAGTCGTAGCTCTGCGCTTCTTGAAACGCACACAGGCAAGCTTATTTCACAAGCTCTCCCAGCTACCTCCCAGCTACTCCCTTCACTTGTGTACGCCTTTGGAGGCGCAGAGACCATTTAAAAAAAAAAATCTACGCCTTTAGAGGCGCACGAATTTACAAATAAAAGGCCGAATTTCTTTTGAGAAATTTTGGTAAAATATATCCTTTTGCACATTTAATTAGGTAATTAGCATCTCTCAATGTTTTATTAGGCGTGTTGTGCTCCTTCGAAAATTAATTAGGTCTTGTGTACCCGTTTCACTTTCCCTTTCTCTCATCAGACATGGCAATCTCTCTCAACCTCCGAATCTCCGATGGCCTCCGTTCAAATTCCGTTCTCCTTCCTTCGTTCTCGTCGTTCTCCTCCCTCGTCGTCGGCTTCAAATTCCGGACTGTCGTCGGCCACGAAGCCAGTCTCGCTCGTTCTCTCACCTCTTTCCATTGGGTACTCACCTTAGGGTTTTTGTCGATCCGGCAACGAGGATCTCAAATTTGTCATCTTCATTGCCTAATTTGAACTCTAAGCCACCCAATTTTTTTAATCTAGGCTCCAAGGTACCCGTTGCTTCTGAAGATTTGGCTGAAGGTTCAAGCAAGGGTTTCGACTTTCGCTCGATCTTCAATCGAAGATGTTCGCTTAGGGCCGAGCTGATTTTGTCCTGATGGCGTTTGGTGACTACCGGAGGTTTGTTTCTCAATTTAATTTTTCTGCGTTGTCTTGTCTTCGTCTTCTCCATTTTCTTGTTTTCATCTTCACTGGGTGGATTTCCAAACTGGATACTATTAATTTGCTCTGTAACAGTCCTTTTCATCAAAATGGACACTGTTAAGAATACAAGGCTAATGGCAGCAACATCGGTTACTGGATCTTATGGCGTCCCTGGAGCTTGGCGCTGATGGAGATCGATGGTTCAAGGAGAGGAAGAGGAAGATGGAGATGGCGCCGGCGGGTGAGGACACTGGTGGCGACAGAGTGAGTCCTTCTCAGAAGGTAACTTCATAAATCCTTCTATCATTTGAGTCAATGTAATGGCAAATTCTTGAATTCAGATAGGCTGAGTATTCAACTCTTTAAATCGCATAAGGATTTGGAGCTTGAGAATACTTGGATTGATCTTAAATTTTCTGAAATGTTGGTGTCTAAAGCTGCCCACCAAGTGTTTGTGGAAATGTCTAGGCAAGGATAGTTGATATTATAGATTGTGAGATTGGTGAGGATCGAGTAATCGACATGGGTTCGATGGGTCATGTTGGTTATAGCCCATCCACTCTAACTCTGTTCAGCCTTAGAGTCATCAAAGATCATCCGGTTTTGGTGCCATTTGATAGAGGAAGAGTCGTTGCTATAAATGTCGATGTATATTCGGTGTGTGTTAGTATGGAAGAAGAACACATGCTCGTTTTTTGGATGCTCCAGGAGTCCAGGATATGTTTTTCGCTCCTTTAAATAAATTGAATCAGTTCTTTGACTTTGCGTTGAGCTAAGATCACATATTACTTGGACTAAGTGACATTTGAAGCACATTCCTCTAAAGTCTAGACAACGTTTCATTCTAATGAAACATCTATATTCTCTGTTTATTATTGATTGGATAATATATACTGTGAAGATATAATGATCTCATGATCCGAAGCTAACCCTACGAAGCTTCTCATCTTGCGAATAAAGCTCTTCTAGTTTTATATGCTGTTTATGCATCTATCTGTTATCTTTTATATGATTAACTTTGTCATTTTCTGATCAATTTCATCTTTCCTCAAAAACAAAACCATTATGTATGACTTACAGGTATTGAATAAGATCAGTGAAAGGAAGCTGAAAGAGCTCCTTGGCCACACACCTTCTCAAGTTGTAGCCAGAGTAGTGCTTGGAATCCTGGTTGTCTGCTTCTGTTGCCAGGGCGGTTTGGTCCCGATTTCGCTTCTCCTTTTTCGGGGTAACGAATTCACCCACCTTATTCTTCCTCATTCATCATTCTAAAATGCTACAGAATTGATTGGTTTGTTCTGACATTGATCAGTCGGTTTATAAACTTGCGCGCGTGTAGTGAGTGGAGGATTGGTTATGGTGGATTGGATGGCGCTGCAGAGTCTAGCTGCTTGAGCGATGAGAAAGCTCGTGGTCTCGTGACTATTTTTTCGTTAAAATTGTCGAATCCGTTGTGCCAAGAAGTCTCAAGTGAGCTGTGAGGCTGAATCCTACCGAAGATGCCACCACAACATTGTGTAAACTTCTTTCGCCCATTGCAGTTTAGATTCATGTGGATGTATCATTTCAAACACATTGCCGGAAGATTACATTCTCTGATGTCCTTATGTTCGCTTTCCATGCCGAAATTGCTGAATGTTTATTAGTACAATTCATAATAATGCTTCATTTTTCGCTCTTCTATTAGGAATGAGATATGAAGATCTGTCTAGTGGAAAAGTTATGTTAGTTATTAACTTCTTATGTTTCGGCGTGGTGGTTTGTTCAGAAAACTAAAGCTTAATGCTTCATTTTCAGAGTTTTGTTTGGTAGTGATGATAGGTAATTGTCATGACAATTTAAGTATAACTTTTTTTGTCACATATGTCATCAATGAATAAAAGTCATCAATAAAAGACGTCATCACTCAAGTTTAGTCACATTTTATGCTCTTGTGTCCTCAATTGTATAAAAAATGTAATAAACATGTCACCACAAGTGATTGCATCAATGAAGTGTAATCACAAGCGTGTCATCAGTGCATAAAAGTAGAATCGATGAAAATAAATCGATATACAATTGATTAAATTAAAAAAAATGGCATCAAACGATTTGATTAAAAAAGTGGCATCAAATAATTACATTAGAAAAATGGTATCAAAACACTACTTTGAAAAAGTTGCATCGCATTAAAGAAAAAAATGTCATCAAAACTCTATTTTGAAAAAATATGGCATCACGGTAAAAAAAATATCATCAAAAAATTGTCATAAAAAAGTGTCATCAGTAGTCAACATTAAAAAAAATGGCATCAATGGTCAACGTGGTATCACAATAAACAAAATATGTCATCAAGGTTTGAAAAAAAGGCATTAAAAAGTGTCATCAAACCATTTCATTAGATAAAAAAAAATCCGAATGAGTTGGTCAACGTTGACCGGTCAACGGTCAAACAGTTGACCATTGACCATTACTACTTCATTTGGGAAGGGTGCTAGCTTACCTAATTAAATAAGTTTGGTTTGGGTGATAATCACCTAATTAAAGGTTCAAAATAGACTACTTTCCAAATCCCACCCGCATGCACGTGCCCAGTCCCCAAGCCCACTCGCATGCCACGCGCCTCATTACACGCGCATCCCTTTATTTCTTTCCAGCAAATCAAAACGGCCGCATCCTTTATTTCTAGCAAAATGGCATGGGTGAAATTAGGAATTGAACTGCAAACATTAACTTCCCACCCAACATTCCAACCATTTTAACAACTTAACTTTCTTGCTTTTAATTTATATTTGTTTGAATTTACTCTAATTATTAAAGGGGTTTACTTACCGATTATAATTTATATTTTTTTCTAATTGTAAATAAAATATTATCTCTAATTTATATTGAAAAAATTTGGTCAAATATCCATCTAGGATACGTATTTAGGTAAATGTCCATTTATTTTTGTCAATTAAGTAAATGTCCATAATATTTTTATAAACCCCAAATTACCCTTATCCTTTTTTTATTCTTCCTTTCCCTAATTCCATCTGCTTCATCTCCTGTTGGTGCAGCCGCTGCCCACACAAGTCCGTCGTCCAACAAAGTCCCGAAGTCGGATAAAGCGCCGATCAACCTACCGGAGATCCAGATCGACATGGGGAAGGTGGAGTTCTCTGATAAGGCTTCAAGCGGAGAGACCATGCTTCCATAGATTCTCGCATCTGCCCCAATCGATTCGGACTAGGACAGATCTTGTCTGGTGAAGTGCTTTCGACCCAATCCGGTGTGCGGCCACAACGGGGTGACATACTGGTGTGGGTGCTTCGACGCGCGGTGTGCGGGCGTGAGGGTGGTGAAGACCGGGTTCTGCGATGTTGGTAACGGCGGATCGATTCCGCTTTCGAGCCAGACGTTGCTCTTGGTCCACACTTTTTGGCTCTCTAATTTAGGTTTCTTCTCTCCTCTACAGATTGCTTTAATCCTTTCAAATTCCAACTGTTGGTGTAGAAAAGTTTGTGGATTATCTTGTGATTCTTTTGTTTTGATTGTTTGAGATTGACTGGTGATGAGATTGTATCAACAAAAGGAATGTTATGTGTTTTTCCTATTAATTGTTGATATGATCATGTGTTTGCGAGAATGACATTTGATCTCAGAGGCATCATCAACTTGTATTATTGGATTTGTTATTCAATTTTAGGGTTGATGACAATCGATTGAATCCCACTTATTTTTAGTTTATGATAGATTTATGTGATTATTTTGTTATTTTTCTTAGATTGGTGACAGTTAATCATCTATGTTTATGATAGATTTATGTGTATTATTAGATTTGTTATTCAATTTTAGGGTTGATGACAATCGATTGAATCTCACTTATTTTTAGTTTATGATAGACTTATGTGTATTATTGGATTTGTTATTCAATTTTTAGTTTATGATAGACTTATGTGTATTATTGGATGTTGGTAACGGATATTGGAGAGCCATGAATTGAAGATGATGATGATGATGATGATGATGATGATGATGATGATGATGATGAAGAAAGAGGGGCGCATACCACAAAATATTGGAGAGCCATGAATTGAATTAAACGACTTGCCCCTTGGAGTGTGAACAATTAAGTTAACTAAATGGACATAATTATTAGATAGCTTAACCATTTGACCAAATACTTCTTATGTTGTAAACTTATTTGGGGTTGATTCATACGAATTTGATCGGCAAGATTATTGAAGACATTATTGAAAAAACGTTATTTTGTAATTGGTGACAATAGATTGATGACACTATTTTAATACTCATTGCAATTTGAAGTTATAAGTTTTGGGTTGGTGACAATCTCTTAGTGTGGTGACAATTTTTTGTGGTTACATGTTCCTGGTGACAAATGTGTATTGAAATAATATTTTGGTGATAATTTTGGTGAAAGAAACTAGACAAACTTTTAAACATTAATTTGGTGACAAAAGTGAGTTAATATTAGGTGACAAACGGTGATGTCATTAGTACTGTACACACATTTTATTTTAGTGACAATGTTTTTGTTTTGTAGTTGGTGAAAATAGGTTGGTGACACTATTTTGGTGACAATTTCATATGAGAGAAACTAGTCAAACTTTTAAAATTTTATTTGTTGACAATATTTTGATGATATATAATGTGGTCGTGACAATTATTGTTATGTTGACATATTTGTTGCTAGCATTAAGTTGTATGATGTTTGTATTTTGATACTCATTGCAATCTAATCATGATGACTGTCTCAACTATTCCCATTTATTTTAAAAATTAATGTAGTCAACAATTGGGGATTTATAAATTATTTTCATTATCATGGTGACTAACTTAATGTATGATTTCCACTACTTATTGAACGATGTTTGTATTTTTTGTGATAGTTTATTTACATTTATTTATGTTCAATCTATGGTCACTAGCTATACCTAAATCATATTGTACATCAAATTTTTGTTGGCTTAAGGTTAGCCCCTCTAGGGTCTATACTCCCGTAGTTCTAGGGTTTCAGTTTTGTGACAAAAGTGAGTTAATATTAGGTGACAAATGTGATGACATTAGTACTGTACACACATTTTAGGGTTTGGGATTTAGGGTTTAGGGCCTTGGCCCTAAACCCTAAACCCCGCCCTAAACCACACTGTACATCAAAATTTTATTTGTTTAGCTTTAGCCCTTCTAGGGTCTATACTCCCCTAGTTCTAGGGTTTTAGTTTTGTGACAAAAGTGAGTTAATATTAGGTGATAACGATGACATTGGTTCTGTACAAACATTTGAGTTTGATGACAATATGAAGAGGATGAAGACGCTAGAGGGGTGATAAATTTGATGACAATGTTCTGTAGTTGGTGACAATAGATTGATGAAACTATTTTATTGTTGGTAACAACAGATTACTAAAGTAGGTTGGTGACAATAGGGGGTGTTGATAATGTTCACTATTTAGGTACCATAGATTGATGACAATGTTGTGTAGTTGGTAACAATTGGTTTGTGACAAAGTTTGGTGACAATAAGTTGGTGAAAATAATTTGATGACAGTGTTTCGTAGTTTTTGACAATAGTTTGGGGACAATATTTTGCAGTTGGTGATAGTATGTAGTTAGTGAAAATTAGTGGTGACAATATTTAATAGTAGTTGATAAAAAGTTGGTGACAATGTTATGTAATTGATGACAATAGGTTGGTGACAATGTTTACTAGTACGAGAAAAAAAATTATGTTAAATGTTACTAGAAAAAAAATAAAATGTCACCAAAAATGTCAGTTGTCACCAAAATAACTGTCACCAAAAAACTGTCACTAAATGCAGGCGTTGACCGAAATGGTAAATGTTGACCAGTCAATGTTAAAATTAAAAATGGTCAAGGGAGAAGGAGGAAGGGTTAGGAATGGGAGGAGGGGTATTTTTGGAAAAAATGGACATTTACTTAATTTTGTTAAAAAATGGACATTTACTTAATATTCACATCTAAAATGGACATTCACCAAATTGAACCACTTATATTTAGTCACCGAACCACTCTCTATTTAGTCACTGAACCACTCTCTATTTAGTCACCGAACCAATCTCTATTTAGTCCCCGAACCACTCTTTATTTAGTACTGAACTAATCTCTATTTAGTCACTGAACCACTCTCTATTTAGTCACTGAACCAATCTCTATTTAGTCACCGAACCACTCTTTATTTAATATTGAACCAATCTCTATTTAGTCATTAAACCAATCTCTATTTAGCCACCGAACCATTCTCTATTTAGTCACTGAACCACTCTCTATTTAGTCACTGAACAATTCTCTATTTAGTCACTGAACCAATCATTATTTAGTCACCGAACCACTCTTTATTTAGTACTGAACCAATCTCTATTTAGTCATTAAACCAATCTCTATTTAGTCACTGGACCATTCTCTATTTATTCACTGAACCACTCTCTATTTAGTCCCTGAACCAATCTCTATTTAGTCACTGAACCACTCTCTATTTAGTCACTGAACCACTCTCTATTTAGTTGCTGAACCAATCTCTATTTAGTCACTGAACCATTATCTATTTAGTCACTAAACCACTCTCTATTTAGTCACTGAACCAATCTTTATTTACTCACTGAACCACTCTCTATTTAGTCACTGAACCACTCTCTATGTAGTCACTGAACCAATCTCTATTTAGTCACCTAACCACTCTTTATTTAGTACTGAACCAATCTCTATTTAGTCACTGAACCAATCTCTATTTAGTCACTGAACCACTCTCTATTTAGTCACTGAACCACTCTCTATTTAGTCACTGAACCACTCTCTATTTAGTTGCTGAACCAATCTCTATTTAGTCACCGAACCACTCTTTATTTAGTACTGAACCACTCTCTATTTAGTCACTGAACCAATCTCTATTTAGTCACTGAACCAATCTCTATTTAGTCACCGAACCACTCTTTATTTAGTCACTGAACCAATCTCTATTTACTCACTGAACCAATCTATATTTAGTCACTGAACTACACTCTATTTAGTCACTGAACCAATCTCTATTTAGTCACTAAACCACTCTCTATTTAGTCACTGAACCAATCTCTATTTAGTCACTAAACCAATCTCTATTTAGTCACTAAACCACTCTCTATTTAGTCACTGAACCTGATAGCGTTCAAGATCTGATGAATCCGGATGACAAGACGATTCACGAGGGAAGCTCACAGGGCTCAAAGATCAATCAGAAACTCAAGCTGTTGGTCTGCAACTCTATTCCGCCCTGACATCATTGCATAGAGGGACTCGATATCGGTCGATATCGAGTGGACTTCACTCGATATCGAGTGGTGTTGGCCTGGCCGGGTTTTTTGTCTTGGACATTCTGTAATCTTTATATCCTATTTATAATTATCATTAGGTGAATAAAAGTGGGGAAATTGACAATTCCTTACTTAGGGTTATTTTTGGATATTTTTAGTTAGTTGAGATACTCTTTAGTATTTATCCATGTTTAATTTTAATTAATTAGATAAATGAGAGAACTAGGGTTTCCTTTGCAAGGAACCACTCTCATCTACTATCAACTTTATTCAAGTTAGGTTTGCCATCTTTTATTATCACGTTGAATTTAAATGAGAAGCACTTGGCTAAGTGCTTTCTCTTCTTCAACCCTAATCGCCTTGCCGCTTTTTACGTTCGTCATCATTCACGTTAATCTTCCGTTGTGATCACTCCAATTCACACTCGTTCATATTATTCAATCAAAAGTAACTCCGAGTGGCACTTCGTGGGCCTAGCCATAGCTGTTGACCAACTAGTGTCATAGGAGTTGATTTTGCCAATCAAAACCAATTACTAATACCGAATTGCTTTTGACACGACTAATTTATCGCCAATGGCACGGTGGCGATCACGGTTTCTCAAACCATGAGTAATTGGCGGCCACGGTTTCAGAAACCGTGAAAATATGCCTCTCTCCATTGGGCGGTCACGGATTTAGAAACCGTGAGAATATTTATAGCGACGGTTTTCAAAACCCTCGCCATAAATCCCCATCTGCATCCCTTATGGCAGTGTATTTTCTGAGAACGCTCCCCACGGTTTTAGAAACCGTGACCGCTCAACGTAAAAGTAGCAAATATAGATTTATAGCGACGGTTTTTAAAACCGTCGCAAAAACATTCTCACGGTTTCTGAAACCGTGACCGGTACCGTGTAAACGGCGATATTTTCACCGTGTAGATTGGTCTCCCCTTACTAATATTGGAATTCACTTGAAGCTACGTCACTTGGCAATCCTTGAGACCAGCCGCCATTGTTGACCTTTGATTAACAAAGTGTTAATTAATTAGTCATTCCAGGGGGGCCGAGAGGGTTGATTGAAGAGGTTGATCGAGGTTCGGTCGAGTTCAAGCAAAGAACGGGTTAAGATTCAACTTAAGACGGCGCAAGATCCGAGCAATTCGAGTCGTTGGGGATTACAACGTATCAACTGGTATTCAGAGCCAAGGTTATGCAAGTCTTAAGTCTTGATTCGTTTACTTGAGTGATTTTATTTCGTGCCTATTTTTACAACCCTACTGCCGATTTTTATTTGCTATTAAATTCATCAATTTTTGCATCTTTTACCCTAAAATTGGCACTAGTTGGTGATTTACTTGTTGGATCTATAACTTGGAAGATGATTGAGTTCTTAGTTGCAAGTTTCATTGCCTTATTTTTGCTATATCATGCCTATGATTGAGTTATTGGTTGATTGTGATTGTTGATCTTGCACCATAAAAGAACCCTATTTTTCCTAGTTTGTTAGCCTTTTACCCTATTTGTTAATTTTGCTTACTAATTAGATCATCTTAATTTTATGTCATATTTTATTTTTCATGCTACTGTTACCTTCGGCACTTTCTGCATTTGACTAGGTCTGTTCGGTAGTTCATTTTGTAGCATCTGGTCGGCATTTCATTGAAAAAAAAACAAAAAAAAAAGAAGAAGCCGAACCCAAAAAAAAAATTGTCGAGAGCTTCTTTTGCTTTATATTGAGTTAGTAACTCACTTGCATGCTTAGTTGTCTATTCTACATCTTTCGATATATATATATTGATGATCTATTAGGTTTTAAGCTCCACAAAGAACCCTTATTTGTGTGATTTAGAGCCGTGCCGACACCGGGGCCTTGGTCACACCCATCTCTCTTCGAACCGTGTTGCAACCGTCGGATAATAGACGACGGAGTGTGTGCACTTCTTAGCCTTTGTGATTGCTCGCTTTATTTTACTCATTGCTGATTTTTGGAGCTTCACATTGTATTCTTCATTGCATCTCTTATTATTTGCAATTTCATTCTCTAGCCGCATATCATCGGTTACATCGCCTTGCATACTCTTTTTGTGGCTATTCCTCGCATTTTGCATTGTTACCTTGCTACTTTCATCATTGTATAGTTCTGTGTCCAGGGTAGGTTGTCAAGTAGTGCCTTGTTTTCCTTCGCTTGCTTGTTTTCAAACACTTGATCACTCATAGGATCAAAGACTTGCATTGCTTTTGTCTTTGTCGGTTTGTTCGGATCACTTGTGTTGTCATTTTGCATATAGGAACATGGTTGTGACCACTCAAACAAGTCTACCACCTTGGGCACACCACCACCACCGAGTACTATTACGGATGAGCAAATGCGTTTCGTCATTGATTCCGCTAGCGGAGCGGTGGAGAAACGGTTGGAGTCGATGCTTTCCGCCAACAACGCTCAACTTACCGGCATATTGATGGGATTGATGGAAAGGAAGCTTGCTGAATTTCATGTAGAAGGGCCATCTTCTTCGAAAGGTAAGAGACATGGTAAGGGTCTTTTCGAAGATAGCTCAATTTTTATTCCTAAACATCGATCTAACCCATTTCTCGGCGAGACCGAGGACTATAATGGAGCTTTTGCAGGCCAGACCACTCACCAAGAGGGTCATACCACCACCCCTCCCCCACGGCAACAACCTCGGACACCCATTCGAGACCACCCGGTCTTCGATGATTGGGAAGGGCAGCGGAACGATAGGGTTGTTGATGGCATGCCCCTCCTTGAGGACCCTTTCCAAGATGCCGAAGAGCCCTTTGATGATATTCTTCGCCCCAACTTTGGCTGCCCTAACTTGAATCGCAACAATGATCAAGCCACCCAACGTCGTGACGTTAAGGTAAAGCTTGACACTTTTGATGGCGCCAACGATCCAGAGGCGTACCTCGCTTGGGAGACTCACACCGACTACGTCCTTGACCACCTCCGTTATGATGAGACGGAAAAACTTGAGGTAGTAACCCTTCACCTTACAGGACTTGCTCGCTCTTGGTGGTTTCGCACAAGGGACGTCCGTCGGAGGCAAGGTAAGCAACCAGTAGAGACATGGCCTCAACTACGTTACCTCTTGAAAAAGAGGCACGTACCCGAGGAATATGTCAAATCTATGAGGCTGAAATTAGCCACCCTTCGCCAAGGTACTAGGACTCCTATGGAGTTTAGAGATGAGATTGAGAGAATCTCCCACCAGGCGAATGTTTTTCTTACTGAAAGAGCCCTTTGTAGACAGTTTCTTGCTGGTTTAAATGTTTCTATTCGTAACCCTTTGGCTATTCATAACTTTAGAGACATTAACACTCTTTGTCACAAAGCGCAGCTCTTATATGAACAACAACAGGAGGAGAAGAGGTCGAGCCAATCATCTTTTGGTCGAAGGTTTGTTCCTGCACCTACTTCTCCTAATGCTTCTAAGTTTTTGCCTAACTCTTCCTCGCAGCCCAAGGGAGTCTCTGACTCACCTAGCATAGGGTTTGAAGTTCAAACAAGAAGGGTTGCCGCCTCATCTCCGCTTGATCGTTCCCGTGAGCAGCGGTGCTTCACGTGCGATAGCACGGATCACATCGCTAGGAATTGCCCACAAAAGAAGAAGGTATTGCTCAATGACATCGGAGATTACTACTATGAGGAAGAGGCACTCGAGGATCCCCGTAGCTCAGTCATAGTGGAGGAGTCGGCACATGTGTCTCATGAGGACAAGCTCGAGATCGACCCCAACACCTTCGCCGATGCACTTGCCTTGGTCAATCGGCGCGTCTTCACTCTTCAAGAAGCACCGCCGGCCGATCAACGGGAGAACCTTTTTCACACCAAGTGTGTGGTTAGGGAAGCCACACTCTCGGTCATCATCGATGGCGGGAGCTGCTGTAATTTGATCAACGAGAAGGTCGTTGATTACCTCCACCTTGCTACAACACCACGAGCTACACCCTACGGTCTTAATGGCATCACCGACGGTAACTCCGATACTATGGTTACTAGACAATGCTTGGTTTCTTTTCATATTGGGTCTTATTATGATCAAGTATTGTGTGATGTTGTTAAAATGGATTGTAGTCATATGCTATTAGGCCGACCTTGGTTATTTGATAGGCAAGTCATTCATGATGGTCGCTTGAATACCTATTCCTTTAACTATGATGGGAGGAGAGTTACTCTTCTACACCTTTCTCCTCAAGCTATTTAGTCACTGAACCAATCTCTATTTAGTCACTGAACCAATCTATATTTAGTCACTGAACTACACTCTATTTAGTCACTGAACCAATCTCTATTTAGTCACTAAACCACTCTCTATTTAGTCACTAAACCAATCTCTATTTAGTCACTAAACCAATCTCTATTTAGTCACTAAACCACTCTCTATTTAGTCATTGAACCTGATAGCGTTCAAGATCTGATGAATCCGGACGATAAGACGATTCACGAGGGAAGCTCGCAGGGCTCAAAGTTCAATCGGAAACTCAAGCTGTTGGTCTGCAACTCCATTCCGCCCTGACATCACTGCATAGAGGGACTCGATATCGGTCGATATCGAGTGGACTTCACTCGATATCGAGTGGTGTTGGCATGGCCGTGTTTTTTGTCTTGAACATTTTGTAATCTTTATATCCTATTTATAATTATCATTAGGTGAATAAAAGTGGGGAAATTGACATTTCCTTACTTAGGGTTATTTTTGGATATTTTTAGTTAGTTGAAATATTCTTTAGTATTTATCCATGTTTAATTTTAATTAATTAGATAAATGAGAGAACTAGCCTCTCATCTACTATCAACTCTATTTAAGTTAGGTTTGCCATCTTTTATTATCACGTTGACTAAGTGCTTTATCTTCTTCAACCCTAATCGCCTTGCCGCTTTTTACGTTCGTCATCGTTCACGTTAATCTTCCGTTGTGATCACTCCAATTCACACTCGTTCATATTATTCAATCAAAAGTAACTCCGAGTGGCACTTCGTGGGCCTAGCCATAGCTGTTGACCAACTAGTGTCATAGGAGTTGATTTTGCCGATCAAAACCAATTACTAATATTGGAATTCACTTGAAGCTACGTCACTTGGCAATCCTTGAGCCCAGCCGCCATTGTTGACCTTTGATTAACAAAGTGTTAATATATTAGTCATTCCAGGGGGGCCGAGAGGGTTGATTGAAGAGGTTGATCGAGGTTCGGTCGAGTTAAAGCAAAGAACGGCTTAAGATTCAACTTAAAACGGCGCAAGATCCGAGCAATTCGAGTCGTTGAGGATTACAACGTATCAGAACCATTCTCTATTTAGTCACTGAACTAATCTCTATTTAGTCACTGAACCACTCTTTATTTAGTAAGTGGTTCGTTGAACCAATACTATTTATTTGATAAACCACGTGGTTCAGGGTTTTATTTTCTTTTAATGTTTATTTTTAATTATTTATTTATTTTTGATTTGATGAACCAATACTATTTATTTGATGAACCACTACTCTTTATTTCATGAACCACTACCTTTTAATAATTGTAAAATTTTCATTCTTATTTTATTTTCTTTTAATGTTTATTTTTTAATTATTTATTTGATGAACCACTACTTTTTATTTGATAAACCACTATTTTTTATTTCATGAACCACTTCTATTTACTTCATGAACCACTTGTATTTATATGTGCCGAACCGCTTGGTCTTAAAACCCTGAACCACTTGTTTTAAAACCCCTGAACCATTTGGTATTAAAACCCCGAACCACTTGGTATAAAAATCATGAACCACTAATAGTTTTAAATTGTTAATAAATGATTTAATTCTGTTTTTTCACCAACGGGCTTTATAAATAAATATAGTTGTATTTAACAATTAGTAAATTATTTTTTAATTTTTAATTATTTTTTTAAGAATAAAATGGTTGATGAACCAATATTATTTATTTGATGAATCACTACTTTTTATTTAATGAACCACTACTCTTTATTTAATGAACCCCTATTTTTTTATAATTGTAAAATTTTGCTTTTTCTTTTATTTTCTTTTAATGTTTATTTTTTAATTATTTATTTATTTTAAATTATTTATTTGATGAACCAATACTATTTATTTGATGAACCACTACTCTTTATTTCATGAACCACTACTATTTAATAGTTATAAAAACCTTGAACCACTCGGTTTAAAAATCTTGATCCACTTGGTATAAAAGTCCTGAACCACTTGGTATTAAAACCTTGAACCACTTGGTTTAAATCCCTGAACCACTTAGTATAAAAATCTTGAACCTCTTAGTATAAAAATCCTGAACCACTTGGTATTAAAGTCCTGAACCACTTGATTTAAAACACTGAACCTCTTGGTATCAAAAACTCTCAACCACTTAGTTTCAATCTCTGAATCACTTGATATAAAAGCTCGATATTAAAACTTAAATCACTTGGTATAACATCATCATCAAACAATTTCTTGAATGGAAAATGTATTAAAATGATAAAGTACGTGTTTATCATAAAATCAAATATGTTGATGGTGGTATTTACGGATGGTCCTACTACTGGTTTAAAAGAAAATAAAATATTTTTTAAACCAGAAATTACCAAATAAATATAAAATAAACTATTTAAAGACTTTGTTTACAACTTTTAATTGCAAGCTTTGTTTTTTTTTTCTGGATGGGACTATACAAAATTTTGAAATCAAAAGCAAGAGTATCAAAGTTTCAAAGCACAGTGGCTTTCCATGGTATGCTACTCTCGCCTCCCCCTGCTTTCTGAATCACAAACAACGAAGCCAACAAAAATATCAGAGAAAAAAAAACTAAAGGCAGGAAGAGAAAAAGCTTTGAAAGGCCCTGCAATGGCGGATCTGCGCTCTCACCAGGAGCAACAACTCCTCTTGCCTCCTCGGCCGCTATGACCTCGGGAAGCTCCCCGGCACCCGGACCTTCGCCGAGGTCTACCACACGAAGAATATCAGGACCGGGGACAGCGTCGCCATCAAGGTGCTATACAAGGAGAAGATCGTGAAAGTAGGATTGATGAATCACATTAAGCGGCGGACATCGATGAAGGATAAATGAGATCCTTAGGGCCGGAGAACCTGCCGACGAGGCGGCGATCATGGCGGGAGAAGAGAAGGTCGCCGTCGTCGACGGCGTAACTGGAGGTGCTAAAGAAGTCATCGACGACAAAGAGATCATCCATGGAGGCGGAGAAACGGAGAGGACACGAGAGAGGACACTAGGCCAGATTGACGCTCTAGACACAGACGGGCTTTTAGTCGTCGCCTGAATGCACTTCAAGGGACGAACATAGCCTGGGTCGTCACTTACAATAGGACCGGATGTATACACATCCAAGAGAGCCTTTCAGGAGACGAATAATTAATAAGTTCGTCGCCTGAATAATAAGTGAAAGTTGACCACACCGTTGACCATCGATAAACATGGTGATTCAATAAGGATTGTCAGATGCTAGTCATGCCATCATCATTGAAGGGACGAACATATATAAGTTCGTCCCTTGAATCAACTTTACTTTTAAATAAAACATGTGATTCTCCGTGTTTGACATATCGTCTTCTTCCGGACAGTGGGGTTATTTGGCATCCTCTATTCCAGACAATGGGCCGTTAAATCGGTTTGTTGAGTCATATGTAATAGTTGCTTCAAGGGTGTTATATTGGGCCTACAAAAAACAATGGGCCGTTAAATTTGTAAAGCTCAATCACATAGCTTCAGCCCAATTCAACATACCAGCAGTTGACCAGACGTTGACCTCATTCAAGGGACGAACAATTATTTGTTCGTCCCTTGAATTCAACTTTTCCAACAATCGTATTAATGAATGTGTACTTGTTACCTTAAATATTTAAGGTTGTTGTGTTGGGTATACGGGAGCAGTAGTACACAACCGAGCTTGCTCTTCCTCTTCATCCTCTCTTTCATGGTGAATCTTCACAAAAGAAAATTGCACAAATTCTCCCCAAATTTGTTACATTTGAGGAAGTATTGGTTACATTTGAGGTTAGTGATGTGAAACATTTTTAAATCATTTGTGTATTGTGATTATATATATATATATATAGTAGTAAATATGTGTTTATGTTGTGCTAGGGTTGAAATTGTGGAGTTTTTGGTACTTTTGAAAAAGAATGAAAATTGGATGAAATGTTGAGATATGTGTGTTTGTGTTGCTTCAAATATGTAATATATAGTATATGTGTGTGTTTGTGTTGATAGAAACTTTAATTTGGGAAATTGTGGAGAATGAAATTTGGATATGAGATGTTTGACTTCATAGTTTTTAACAAGAATGAAATTTGTATGCAATGATGAGAGATGTGTGTTGTTTGAGTTTAAATTAATTGAATTTATGGTGGATATATTTCTTAATAGGGAGTGGTTTGCGAAAAGGTGGTGGATAAGAGTTGGATGCAACTTCCTTTTCAATCTAAAGGATACGTTGATGGGATAATCGAGTTTGTGCGAATTGTACATGAGATTGAGAAAGCAACAGGGAGGACCCATTTTCATTGTCCGTGCAACCATTGTCGTAATGGTCGAGAACCATTGACACCTGGAAAAATATTTTCACACTTGTATCGTAGAGATATGGATCCATGTTATACAGTTTGGGACAAACATGGCGAAGCCCCGGTTTCACCGAGTTTCTCCCTTGCCAGAAGGCGATATTTGGAGCAAGGGGCTTCAAGTTCTTCTAGCGTTGATCCGGTGATGAACATTCTTTACGACAACTTCCCGTATCATGCCGGATATGGGGCAGGTGATGATTCAGTTCGTTTTGAGGATGTGGTGGACGATGATTATGAAAAATATGAGAGACTGTTAGTGGAAGCTCGAACTTCGTTGTTTCATGGATGTAAGGAAACTATTTTGAGCGCTATTTTGAAGGTAATGAAGTTAAAGGCAAAACATGGGATGTCTGATAAGTGTGTGGATGACAACTGTGCATTTATGAATGACATGCTTCCGCAAGGTCACAGCTTCCCTCCGGATTGGAAAAGGGTTCGCAAGGTGTGCAAGGATATCGGATTGAGTTATGTGGATATTCATGCTTGTCAATACAATTGTGTGTTGTTTTATAAGAGGTATTCGGATCTAGAAGTCTATCCCATATGCCATACTTCAAGATGGAAGACACAGGTAGGTGAGGATGGATGCAAGGTCGCTAGAAAAGTGGTAAAGTACTTTCCTTTGACTCCTAGACTGAAACGCTTGTTCATGTCCAAAGATGTTGCAAAGCATATGCGGTGGCATGCCTCACGAGTGAAAGATGATGGTTGTTTGAAACATCCTACAAACGGGGAAGCCTGGCAAGAATTTGATAGACTGTACCCTCATTTTTCTCATGACGTGAGGAACGTGCGGCTTGGGCTAGCAACTGATGGATTCAATCCATTTGGGAATATGACAACTACACAGTACATGGCCTGTCATTTTACTTCCATATAATTTACCGCCATCGATGTGCATGAAGAAGGAGTTCAACATGTTGACATTGCTGATCCCAGGTCCGAAGTCACCTGGGAAGTGTCTAAGTGTTTTCCTGGAGCCCTTGGTCGACGAGTTGCTTCAACTATGGCACACTGGAGTCTGTACGGTTGATCGTTACTCGCAAACAGCTTTCACAATGAAAGCAGCTATGTTGTGGACTATTAGTGACTTTCCTGGTTTAGGGATGCTAGCAGGGTCAGCCACTAAGGGGTATAAAGCATGCCCTACCTGTTTGGATGATATCTCATCAACATTTGAATGCGAGAGAATGGTCTACGATGGTCACCGTAGATGGCTTCCTTTAAACCATCCTTGGCGGACAGCAGGTCATGCTTTCAATGGGAAATCTGAGCTACGGTCAAGGCCGCCAGACGTTGATGGGGAGGAACTCCTGGCACAAATTGACAGGTACAAAATTCTTTCTATCATTATGGTACATTTCATTTCCATCGTTACTTTCATTTCTTTATATCAATTCTATCATTTGTTTTTGATCAGCTGCACGTACCCCACCCTCAGTTCACACGAGCAGTTCAAGGCTCCGTACAATTCTAGTAATAGAGTTTGTTGGACTCATAGATCCATATTCTGGAGATTGCCTTATTGGTCGTACACGAAAGTGAGATATTGTCTTGATGTCATGCACATTGAGAAGAATGTGTTTGACAACATCATCGGAACCATTTTCTGTATTGAAGGAAAGTCCAAAGATGGTCCCCAAGCCCGCGCAGCTTTAAGAAAAAGAGGGGTGCAGAAAGCTCTACATGCAAGGGGTAATGGTCAACTTCCTCCTGCACCATACACAGTCCATTCAGATTATCTTCAGGAGGTGTTTGAATGGTTTGGTGATGTGAAGTATCCTCATGGTTACGCTGGATGGAAGGTGGTCAATCTCGGTATCACGCATATGTTCGATCATGGGTTGTTATCTATTGACACGAATAGCAGTTGGTATGATGATTCTCCATTCTGTCTCGCAACCACGGCAAAGCAAGTGTTCTATGTTGATGACCCAAAGGTGGGCGATGGATGGAAGGTGGTCAATGTAATTTCACATAGGAACATCTATGATGCTAGAACCTTGGCGACAATCGAAGGTGATATCATTCCAGGCGGAGATGAAGCCTATCAAGAGGATGCCCCTGTCATTACTGGGCATTTTAACCTTGCCGTTGATCTCCCGCTATTCAACCATGTAGGAGAGAGCGACGATGAAGAAGAGAGTGAAGATACCGAAGCTGAGGAAGACTACGAGGTCGAAACTGAAGAAGAAGCCTACGAAGAGGATGGGATTGAAACGGAAGGCGAGGACGGTGAAGACGTCGAGGACGGGGAAGACGTCGAGGACGAAGAATGAAGCAAAACATATGATCAAGGCCGAGATTTCTAAATTTCGTTTGAGATGAAGATCTATGAATTTCATATTTCCGTTTGAGATCAAGATTTGAGATAAAGATTCAAATCAAGATACATTGGTTTTAGTTTTATATAATATATTGGCGGGATACATACCTTTATAAAAGTTATTATCAACACCTCCAAAGTTACAAACATATAAATATCATATACACATATAAATATCATATACCTTTATAAAAGTTTTTAACCCTAGATTATTGAAGGGACAAACATAACCTCCGTTCGTGTCTTGAATGAATGTCAATTAAGGCGGGATTTCCCCCCCCCCCCCCCCCCCCCCCAATATTTTCACTGTCTAGATCTCTCATTTCTCACACCCTCCTCACTCTCTAGATCTGTCATTCTGAAACCCCAACCCTCCCAAACCCTCCTCTCTCTCTCCGCCGATTCCTCTTCAAACCCCAAATCCTCACCACCTCCGATTCCTCTTCACTCTCACCACCTCCGATTCCGGCCTCCTCATCTGTCATTTCTCTCGCCATCAAACCCCAACCCCTATTCACACTCACCACCGTCGATTCCTCTTCCATCATGCCACCAAAAAAGGCAAAGAAGGTCTACATTCGCCCAAGGGTTACTCCACCACCGCCGAGCCCGGCCACCACTCCACAACTGGACACCACTCCTCGGAGGTCACCTCGGGTGCCAACTCAGCCCGTGTCACCACCACCTCCGAGGCCAACTCAGCCCGCGTCACCACCACCTCCGAGGCCAACTCAGCCCGCGTCACCACCACTTCGGAGGAGCCCTCGGAAGACAGCAGCTCCTCGGAAGCCACCACCCCTGAAGATACGACTGGTACGGGGCAACTCTTCCTCGTCGGCAGCCATGGCCTCCTCTCCAATAACACCGACGGCCACCACCCAACAGGCGCCCCCCTCTATCAGTGGCTGCAGCGGAAGATGAGACCACCACCCCTCTGGACTCTCCTTCGTCTGTCGGTGGCGCACGAGCTCGGTCAACCACCCCTCCGGCCTCCTCTGAGTCAGTCAGTGCCTCAGGGGCTCAGTCGACCACCCCTCAACCCCCCCTCTGTCCGTCGGTGGAGAACAGGCTGAGGAAGCACCCCAGGAGGTCTATCTACCAATTCGAGGATGGTTTTTTATAATTTCAGAGGTTTTAGGGTTATTTGATTCCCCAATTTTTATAGGATTTATCTTTGTTTGATGATTACAGAGAGAGAATATAGATTTTTAGGGTTTATCTTTGGTTTAGGGTTTTCGGATTCCCCAAATTTTAGGGTTTATATGTGTCTTTGTTTATCTAATCGTTGTCTTCATCATTTGTAGGGAAAGGAAGAACTGTGGTGAGTAACAAGACTATGCAGATAGTGAGGGTCTCTGGAAAGATAAAAATTTCGTGGTCGGAGTTCCATGGAAACCCCGAGCTCAACCAATACAGCTTGCTGATCAGGGACATAGGGACTGTTGTGAAGACACATGTGCCAATGCTAGCCTCCTCCTTCGAGCAGCTTGAGAAGGAGCACCAGGATACGCTTGCCGCTTATCTGGATGTAATCAATTATTCTTTTCCCTTCTTTTACTATTTTGTCTGCTGGTTTAGGAGTTGTTGTCAATAAATTGAAGTGTTTATTTTGCTGGATTGTATAATGTGTTATGAGATTGGTATTTGCTGAATTTTGATAATGTTTTAGGAGTTTTAGGCGTGTGGTAGTTGTTGTTAGTTTTAGGAGTTTCATAGTAGCTTTTAGTTTGGTATTTGCTGAATTTTATAATGGTCTGATAATAATATATGATAATGTTTTAGGAGTTTGAGGAGTTTGGTAGTTGCTGATAGTTAGTTGTCAATGTCTTAGGAGTTAAATACCCTTTGCTTTCTTCACTTGCATTCTCACTGAATGATAGTTAGTTGTTCACTTGCATTCTCATAGTTAGTTGTTCTGTGTTCACTTTGTTGATAAGGAATGATAGGTAGCTGTTCACGGAATGATAGTTAGTTGTTCACTTTGCTTTCTTCACTTGCATTCTCATGGTCTGATAATGATATGATAATTTCATTTTCACTGAATGTAAGAAACTGTTTTCTTCACTTGCATACTGATAGTTAGTTGTTCTGTGTTCTTTTGTTGCATTCTGAATGCAACAAACTGTTTTCTTCACTTGCATCTGTTCATTTTCACTTTGCTTTGCCCATCTCTCTTGTTCTGTGTTCTTCACTTGCATTCTGTATGATCAAGGTTAATCTCAATCTTCATCAAGCTCAATTCATCATCAAGTTTGATATGTGCTGATAGTTAGTTGTTCCAGTATAAGGAAATTTTTATTACTGCATGTAAAATTTCAGAACTGGTAATTGATATATATAATTGCATTCTTATTTATGTAGAATATGTACGTTATATCTCCTGATGATGAAAAATTGAAGAAGTATATTGAGACTCAGGCAGCATCAAGGTACCGTAGTTGGAAGTACAAGTGTCATTCCCACTTCTTGAAGCATGGTCCAGCCATACCTCTTGAGTTCAAACTCCGTTCTGAGCAATGACGCTACCTTGTGGAGAAGGAGTTCCTCGCCCCTGAAAAACTGGTTATCTTTTTTTTTTCTTTTTCATTCAACTATTTCCATAGCTTTAGTGTTGTTGTTCTCTGATGTTTATATGTTCTTGTGTCTTTGGAGGCAATAAGCAACCGCAACAAGCTCAACAGAACTAAGAATCCCAAGCCTCTCAAGCACCACTCAGGGCCTAGACCTGTGTGCTACCGGGCAGAGCAGCTCTACAAAGACGGACACTTGGCCCCTTTTGTGCAAGTTTCAATAGATGAATACCTCCAGGACGATGAAGATGAGTCGACTGTGGTGAGTGTGTACTGACGGTTTAGCTATCTCTGACTTCTAGGATGTGATTGTTGAGTTCCTTGGATGATTTTATTATGTAGAATGCTAATGTTTTGTTTGTGTTCCCAGACAATTATGTAGCAGGCAATTGACGACTATGTGAATTCGCGACCAGAGGAAGAAGATCATGATGTCATACCAGTAGCTACTCAGTGTGAGATAATCGTCAAGGCCTTTGGAGAGAGGAGGGGCACTTCTGTATGAGGTAAACCAAGTTATATAAAGCTTTAAAATGAGTTTAATAATTGATCAGTTATATATATATAACTTGATGATTATATATTATCATTACTATCAGTTATATATAAAACTATATAAAGCTTCAAAATGAGTTCAATTATATATAAGTTGATTCATCTCAAACTGAGTTAGGAACTTTACAATCCAATTTTCATAACTTTACATCATTTAAGAGCTACATGACAGCATGAAATCCAACTGAATAAGAGCATGGAATCCATTTGATTTTAGGAACTTTACCATCAGATTTTAGGAACCAATGTCATACTGTCATTTTCATGTTATCAATCTGATTTTTTTACTTTTTATATCCATGTAACTTTCACCTTCTTTCCCTTCATTTAGGGATGGGCGCGGCTGTGAGGAAGCCTTCAAGGAAGCGAGGGGCTGATTGGTCCACTCTAGGCGCGGCAAAAAGACAAGAGCTGGAAGACCAAGCTAGGGAGGCTAATGAGCGAGCAAGGAAGGCTGAAGAGGACGCCAAGCTAGCCAATGAAAAATATGATCAGATGAAGGAAAAAATGGAGCACTTTGAGAGGCTGATGGCTCAACACTTCCCTACCGAAATGCAGGTTTGAGCACTTGGCGATCTAGGTAGGTGACATTTAACAAGAACTTGGTTGCGGCTTGCACAACTTATTTGCTTCACTTTTGGGTTAGTTTGTGCAACTTTTGGGTCACAATTCTAGACTTTAAGTGCAGTTTGTGTTTGAACATGGTGTTTCTAAACTTTAATTCCGTTTGTGTGTTTCAACTCAAGTACATTGGTAGGTTGTTTTGCTGAAATGGGTGTTTGGGTTGGTTGATGAACAACATGACATGGTATTGCAGGTTTTAATGTATGGACAATGTGTTTTTTTTGTATGGAATATGCAGTGTTTGTGGGTTACATTTGGTTTGTATGGAAATGGGTGTTGGTGCACTCTATTTTGTATGTAGTGTTTGTGGGTTACATTTGGTTTCGGACAGGGAGCATCACAAAATGCAGCGTATATGTTTTTAATTTTTAATAAACTCAGGCTACAAACCTAAAACGACTAAACTCCTATTAACTGAAGCCACAAACATTTTGAACCCAAAGTTGATCCCCAAAACTCTCAGGTCACAACAAACGCTGTCCGTTGAATGGTCTGAAGGAGGTTCAATAACCAAATGTTTGTCACGTAAAACTTTGAGAGACAACATGACTAACCAAATGTTCGTCACCTAAACACTTTGAGGGACAACATGAATAACCAGATGTTCGTCAAGACACAACATTAATTCACCTTATGTTTTCCCCCTCAGTTATCAAGACACAAACTTTAGTGGTGGCCTCAACAATATCATGTCTGACAATGGCCTCGTGGGTCGGTCGCTTGGATGTCAAACAAGGGACGGAGGTTCAATTGGTCCGTCTTTTAAGTGCTCTAGGGTCGCTCTACAAGGCACAGACCTCAGGGGACGAATGTACGTCCCTAGAGTTAGTAGGCGTCCAAAACCCTCTTCAGGGGACGAAATTTGCCCGTGTCTAGAACGTCAAACTGGCCTAGTGGGATGAATTTGAGGAGAGAGGAAGCAGGTGTGACTCATACCGTGTGAGAGAAAGGAAGGGAAGCAGATCTAGAAGAGAAAGCGCGTGAGCTTGATTCAGATCATTTTATTTTTTGTTTTTTTTAATTCAATTCATCTAATAAGAGAGCTTCTTTCCTTCTCACCGAACTCTATACTTCTCACTTGAACCCTCTTTTATATATATATATATATATATCGGATCGACTCCGATGAAAACCTCAGATTATGGTAAAAACTGTGAGGACTGTTTTGATTGGTTAAAAAATAAGGATATTTTTGTCCGGCTGTTCGCATGAGATTTTTCATCCCTATGACCCTGTCCTGAGTTTCCTCTCGCTAGAGCCGACCTTCATTCCTCTCCTCTCACCGAAGCCTCGCCTCCAATCGTTGGCCATTGTCGACCTTGCCTCCAATCGCCGGCCACCGCCTCGCCTTTCCTCTCCTCTCGCAGTCTCCTCTCCATGCCTCGTTTCGCCGATTGCCATGCCTCGTTCTGTCAATGCTATTGAATTGTTGGATTAACCCTCTACAATCCATATATTATTTTATATCGGATTTGGGCTTGTTTTCTCCAATCCCTACACTAAAAAGGTATTCTTTCCATCCGTAATTTCTTCTTATTGTAATCTTGTTTGATGGTATTTGAACTAGGTCTTTGATGAATTGAATTAGAAATTGATATTTGATGAATTGGGTTAGGGAGATTATTTATTGATTAAAAATTTGATGGAGGGATTTGGGTAAATTAGAAATTAGTCAATTATATATTGATTTTTGATTGTTGGTTAAATTCATGCTTGGAAGGTGTTTGTAAAAATGTCAAGAGAGGAAAGTTGTGCACATGCACATGATATATTAGTTAGAGCAACTTGATATTAGTTTTTCATATGGAAAAGTACGAACAATGAATGTTCTTCATGCAGCATTAATTGAACAAGGAAGTGTCCTTTTGTTAATATATTAGTTAGAGCAACTTGATATTAGTTTTTCATATGGAAAAGTACGAACAATGAATGTTCTTCATGCAGCATTAATTGAACAAGGAAGTGTCCTTTTGTTAAAAGAATAGTCGGATAGATGTCAAGCTTCACTAGCCCATGAGTTTACCTTATTCAAGACAAATTAAATTTATAGCTTATAATTTTTTTTTAAAATAAGGTTAGAGCTTTGGAGTTGCAATAGCTGCCAGAGCTTCTGCTCAATCTTTATAGTTTTCCTTCACCAAATACTCTTGGCCACAAGGAGGAACCATTGCACTTTGTTCTATTTACGAGTTTCTTTTGATAGTGTAATTTGCTGTATACAACATCTATCACTTTTGCAGAAAAAGTATGATTCCAACACCACCATCAAGGAAACTAAGAAATGGGGTGGGCTCTCAAATGCAAAAGAATGGAAGGCGGCAACAACTTTCAGCTGAAGCCAAACGGAAAAAACGGAAGTCGAAAGTAGAGCCCCTTTGGTTTATGGCTATTGGTTTTTGTAAACCGATCTCAGTATCAGGTTTGAATTTCTCACTGAGACATGAATGTAAGCAGATGAGTTTTGCTTGTAATTTTCCTGTCATTTCTTGGAAATTTAGAAAGACGAGCATCTTGGGTCGATTTTTTTTTACTCTAGTTCGATCGGTTGCAAACTCTTACATCAAAAGTTGCCATGAATTGATCATTACGAGTAAAGCTCTAGTGAAGTTGATTTTTTTAAGACTCTTTCAACTAATTCGGCCAAAAAAAAAGATTATTATCATAAGGAAGTAACAAAGTTTAAATCTTTAAAATATATAGGGCAATCTCTTACTTGCCTCATTTTATTAGGTAGGTTCAAGATTTTAAATAAAACAATATGTTCAAAATTTTATATACCTATAAATTCAAGATTTTTATAATTATAGGTTTAAGATCTTACTCCGTATAAATTTATATTTTATTAAGTAGATTCAAAATCTTGAACCCATAATTATAAAAAAAAAGAATAGGTTCAAAATAAATTTTATTAAGTAGGTTCAAGATTTTAAAATCTTGAACCTGGACAATACATCATATTAAAAACTTGAACCTACTTAATAAACTGTCATGAAATGTAGGACAACAAGATGTCACTTTAGGGTTATATATAACTATGGGTTCAAGATTTTAAAATCTTGAAACTACTTTAAATGAACACAATACACCATAAAAAAAAAACTTAAACCTACTTAATAAACCAACATGAAATGTAAGGAAAAAAGATGTCATTTTATGACTACATATAACTATGAACCCATAGGTTCAAGATTTAAAAATCTTGAACCTACTTTAAATGAAGACAATACACCATGAAAAAAACTTGAACTTACTTAATAAACCAACATGAAATATAAGGCAATAAGATGTCACTTTATGGCTAGATATAACTATGAGTTGAAGATTTAAAAATCTTGAACCTACTTTAAATGAAGGCAATAAATCATAATAAAAACTTGAATCTACTTAATAAATCAACATGAAATATAAGGCAACAAGATGTCACTTTAGGGCTATATATAACTATGTGTTCAACATATAAAAATCTTAAACCCATAATTATAAAAAAGAATAGGTTCAAAATTTTTGAACCAATAGCTATAAAATCTAGAATCCACAAATATTACAAAAATCTAGAACCTATTGTTATATATATAAATCTTTAGCTCACATTTATAAAACTTTGAACCTACCCTAATAAAATTTTAAACCCAAAATTATATAAAATTTTGAACCTAACATAATAAAAAATTTGAACTTATAGTTATAAAAAAATTGGAACCCACAATTATAAAATCTTGAGGCAATAATTATATCTATTGCTAAAATCTTGAACCAATTATAAAAATCTTGAACTCGCATTTATAAAATATTAATGTACACAAAAAAAATCTTGAATCATTATTATTAAAAAATATGAAATCCATAATTATAAAAAAAATCTCGAAATAATTACTTTTTTATTATAATATTATTAGATATGGATGTACAAGATATATATATATATTTACTTAAATAGAATTTTACCTTTTAGATAAGATCTTATCTTTGGAGGTGAAGGAGATTACTTCTATATATATTGTATTTGATGGATTCCCCAATACACACAATTGAATACAATCGCTCATTCTTCTCTTAACTAGTTTATTATCCGCCCGTTGTGCGGTTTCTTAATAAATAAAATGATGTTTAATTTATATTTTCTGTCTAAAATTTGAAGGTTATAATATTTTGATTGAAATTTATGAATCTTTTAATAACATTAATAAACTAAATTAAGAGTATGTTTAGTTCATATCAATATACAACACACACATATATATTTCAACATAATTTTATCTTACATGACCTAAATATATTGCACTAAAGAATGACACATAAACGAATTCAACCAGAACCCGACACATAGCTAGGGATTCATGTCTCTATTTTGAATTATATATATTGAATATTGATTGATTATTACCCATTTTCATATTTCACTCGTAAAAATACCTAATTTTGAAATAACTTGCATTCAAATTTAAAAATTTGTACAAAATACCCTATCCTTGATTAATCAAGATTCAAGATAAACATGTGAATATTTCAAACCAATAAAAAAAAGATATAGTTTTTCCAAATTACGCAAATAACAACGTTCATATCAACTTAACCACAACAAATATTTACTATGCAACTTAACCGCATAATGTAGTATTTTAGCTTATATATATATATAATCACTTTAGTTTATCCATCTAATGTTATTCTTCATCTTTTAAAATAATAAATAATATAGTTTGTTAACAAAAGCATGAAAATAATAAATATGTATAACAACTAATTCAAGTTATATTGGATAGATTATTGATCTAAAAAGATAAGTTTTTAGCTAACTATATTCGTTTATTAATTGATGTGGACCAGAAATATAATACCACTTTAATCCAGAAAATGCCACGTGAGCAAAAATAATCCCGCTTTAATCCAGAAAATTCCGTGGACGCGAGATCGCACCAGAGCCCGTTTCAGGCCTCTGCTTTAGTATTTTACTAGTTTTATTTTACCCGCTCGTTGTGCGGTGTTTTAATAAACAAAATGATGATTAATTTATATTTTTTCTAAGATTTGAAGGTTATATCTATTCAAATTAAACGTAAGATTTTTTAAAATATAATAAAAAATTGAGCAAAGGTATAATGTAGTTATATTATAAAAAAACGTACTAAAATAAGTGATAATTTAATTTATGATTAATATCCTTATGACCCATTAAAATAAAATGATATTTAATAACAATAAATTATTGAAATTAATATACTTAAAATGTTCTTAAACAAATAAATCAAAATCTTGAAAATTTTAAGATAAAAATAAAATAAGTGAACAAATATGATATGGCTCAAAAAGATAATACGATTTTAATTCAGAAAATATCACGTATGCGAATCGCACTAAAGTCGCAAAAGGAAAGAAGCGAAGCCAATTGAGACTTTAGCATCAGATTCACTCTCTCTAATACGTGACTTAATTTGTTTTTAAAATTTACTAAATGTTGTTAATTAATTCATTTCAATGTATAGATGTGTCAATATTAATTTTCGAAAGCAAATCGGTCGGGATGCGTACTTCTTTCTCTCAACACCATATATGTATTTTTAAGTTAGAGGTTAGTAATTACTTCAAAAAAAATGATACGTACCTCGATCATTTAATTAGGAATATATTAGTTGTTATTTAGATAAAATAAATTCATTGGTTTATTTAGATAAAATTTGCCGTATAGATAGATTTATCTAACTATATTTCAAAAAAACATATATTATAGCAAATCATGGAATCCTGCATGCACAATTCAAAGAAGAAAAAATTAATTAATACTTTCAAAGAAAAAAATTAATACTTTAATAAAAACCGCATCAATTACCTTAAATTAAAATAACGTGTAATTTATATAAGGGATTATTTCTTCTTGACGGTCCACAACCGTATCACACGCACTTTAATGACCCAATCACTTCTCTTTGTGTTAATTTCATGAATCTTATTGTATACATTCGTCATTGCAGCAACTAAAAAAAATATATGTGTGAATATAAAGCAAGTTTAGAGATATAATATATATACACATAGTAGGATGTATATAGGATGAATAAAGTCAAAACAGATGAATAAAGTCAAAACTATACCTCTTGATTTGCAACTATTGGAAGTTGTTGAATCGGCTAATGATATTGAAGGTTTCGTATTTGTTGATCAGCCGTAGATTAGATTTATATATATAGGAACTACAATATTCTATCTAAAACACTTCAAAAAAAGATAAAATTTTTTTCGAAGTATTTCAATTTCCTTTATTAAAATTTCATCCATTAGAAACCTAGCTCTTAACGATATATACATCACAATTAATTATTAATATATTTTAGCCATTAGATGAAGAGGTTTTTAGAAATTAATAAATAAATGTTAACCTAACCTCTTAACGATATTCATTATAGATGAAATACTTCGAATTACTATCGTTAAGAGGTTTTTCAATTTCCTAATAAATAAATGTTAGCCATTAGATTAAAATTAATGGCTAATGGATGAGATTTAACCTAACACTCGCTGCCATGATATTTATCCAAAAGATTGAATTAAAAATTGGATCACTCGCCCGGGTACTAAAAATTTTAATAGCTAAGATTAACTAACCGAAGATATTCTATCCAAAAGATATAGGTATACATCAACCACCGGATTGGATATTAATTCAATTATATAATATATTAATTGATGTGGGCAAAAAATATAATGCAATTTTAATCCAGAAAATGTCACGTAGGCAAAAATAATCCCGCTTTAATCCAGAAAATTCCGTGGATGCGAGATCGCACCAGAGGCCGTTTCTGGCCTCTGTTTTAGTATTTTATACTAGTATTCGTTACCCGCGCGGTTGCGCGTTTTGTTAATAAATTATATTTTATTATATTAATTATATTAAAATATTATATTAGATAATTAATAAACGTGGCTTAAAAAAAATAAAATCAAATTGACGCGGCTCACAAAAATAAAACCATATATAAATATATTATATTCAATTTGATCTAAAAGGTAGAATAACGCATCAAATATTCCTTCTTCATCTTTTAAAATAATAAATAATATAGTTTATTAACAAAACATGAAAATAATAAATATGTATAACAATTAATTCAAGTTATATTGGGTAGATTATTGATCTAAAAAGATAAGTTTTTAGCTAACTATATTTGTTTATTAATTGATGTGGGTCAGAAATATAATACCACTTTAATCCAAAAAATGTCACGTAAGCAAAAATAATCCCGCTTTAATCCAGAAAATTCCGTAAACGCGAGATCGCACCAGAGTCCGTTTCAGGCTTCTGTTTTAGTATTTTATATAGAAGATAGATATAGATTCTTATGTTTTATTACACGTTATCACCACGATAGTTTCTAAAAAAAAAAAGCTAAAAACCCGAATCACTTTCTTTCATGGTGCTGATGCCGCCATTCATCGTATCCCTTCCATCATCGAATCCCTTCCATCCAAAATCCTTTCCATTGGGAGCGACCTCGGCGTTACGGGGATGTCACATCCATCGTCAACCACCGCCTACCTCCAGCAACTCGAGGATGGCCGCCCCCGATAGTCTCAATTTTCAATGGAGATCGGCAATCGGCAACGACATCAATAAGGGAAGTATTATTTATTCATCCTGAGTAAATTACTGATCAAATTAATTTGCTAATTTGTTGTTTACGTGTGAACCTCTGTTTCACTAGCTTTATTTGTTGTTTTGTCGATTTGATTCCTCCTTCGCGAGCAGATTTTAGAGTCCACTTTTTTTGCATCTTTTCTAAGCATACGTCATCCTGTGTTCCTTCAGAGAATCAATTAATTCGTTAGATCGAGAAGAATAAAAAAAAGATGTCGGCCGTCGGAATAGCCTCCGCTATGACGGGGAAGGCCTACCCCGGCAACCTGACTCCATTCGTCACCGTCACCTGCATTGTTGCAGCCATGGGAGGCCTCATCTTCGGATACGATATCGAAATCAGGCTCCAATGGCAGCCGACGCCCCGATGTGCAATTTGACCCGCCGCCGCCATCTCTGTATCGTCGACCCGACATCGTCGGCCCATTCAGTGACACGTTTTGACGCTTCTCCGCCGCCGTGATCGAAGAAGACAATCTATTTGTTACAAATTTGGCTTAATTACAAAAACAGCCCAATATTCTTTGAAATCATAGATTGTCCCGTATCTTTTATATAATTACAGAAAGCGGCCTAAAACTTTCAGGGCTACATATTTTGCCCCTGTGAAGTACAAACACATCCCTGAAGATGATGTGTAACATAAATTATATCAATCCCCGAAGTGGTGCGCCTATTTAATTAGGCTAGAATTACAAACCAATTTATTAGCCCTAGAGTTCTGCGCCGTCGTGGAGGTAAGTGCAATTTGATTTTTCTAATTTATTATTTTGTTTATAAATAATTTAATTGGTCTCCCGAAGTAGAAAATATTAAATACCTCGAAGTGGATGAAGGTAAAGCAATTGATATTATAAATCACTTGATGTGATCAATAAATTTCATCTCCGTAGTGATGAAACAAGAGTAATGATTATTGTTTTGTTTTGTTTTTATTTGTATATTATATTTTATCATCATCTCCCGAAGTAGATGAAAATTCATATCTCCCGAAGTAGATAAAAACACATCTTTTGTCCGTCCATTCGTTTAAATTGAGGATATGCTTATAGGCGAATTTGCAGATATACCCTACCCAGAAAAAAGGGTTACAAAAGTACCCCTAGTTCTACAAAATTGCAAGGGATGCCTATTTAGGCATATTTGCAATAAAAGTATTGTGTGTTTAAGCATTTTTTAAATTAAAATAAATAAATAAATAATTAGTATTTTCTTAAATTAAAAATTAAGAAATATGATTTTCGGATATTAAAAAAACATATATTTTTGGAAAATAAAAAAAATATTATTTTGAAATCTAAAAAAAAATTATGGAAAATGAAAAAAACATAAATTCGGATTTTTTTCAAAAAACAGAATTTCAGAAAAACAAAAAAGATTTTGAGAAATTGGAAAAAAAAAACAAGATTTTCGGAAATAAAAAAAAAGATTTTTGGAAATTTATTTTTATAGAATTAATAAGATTTTCTGGAAATGGGAAAAAAAAACAGATTTTCTGGAAATTAAAAAATAAATTCGGAAAAGGGACTAAAATTCGGAGTTTTTTTTTTCAAAAAACATAATTTCGGAAAAAGAAAACAGATTTTGAGAAATTGGAAAAAAAACACAGATTTTCGGAAATAAAAAAAGGATTTTCGGAAATTTTTTTTATAGAATTATAGAATTAATAAGATTGTCTGGAAATTGGAAAAAAAACAGATTTTCTGGTATAGAATATATAAGATAAATATAAAATTGGAAAAATAAAGATATGATTTCCTTCCAAATTGCCTTTGCTGCATTTTTATCAATTGCAAAAAAAACTTCTTTTGGTTGATGATTGAAGGCTGATTTGCGGAAATACACCAAATCGGTGTTGTGTTTGCAAAAGTATACCCGTTTTGTGAGAATAGCAAAAATAGGATAGGTGGGTCTTTTGTGCTAAAAAATAAGGGATGATTTTACCTTTAAATTTAAATGTCAAAAACATTAAAAAGAGAATTATGAATTAAAAGAAATGTTAAAAAAATGAAATATATATTAAAATAATGATTTTAATATTTTTCTAGAAACTTAAAAGTAATAAAACTAACCGGATGAAAAAATATTGCCTTAGTAAGGGATTAGAAAAAGCAATGTCAATACATGCGTATCCACACTATTGAAATTTCATTTTGACAGGATAAATGTTCATCATGACAAAGCTGAGAATGAATACTGACAGGATGAAATCTATGATCGGGAAGAGAATAAAGATACGATTTTATCCATACCAAAACTAATAGATTATTAACCATAATTAGAAATTAAAGGTATGTCCAAGATAACAAAGTTATTTATTTACATTGACAAGATTAATGTTTATATAGTGACAAGGCTATAATTTTACATGGATAGGATTGAAGCTATAATCGGAGAGAGATTGACTAAAGATATGGTGATCTACTTGATTATTAACCATATTTAGAAAAAGAATGTCAATTTGTATCTTGAAACCATACCATTAGTACATTGACAGGCTAAATATTAATGTTGACAATGCCAACTATGAACATTGACAGAATGTAAGCAATAATCGGTGGGAGATTGAATAAAGATACGATTTTAATTATTTAATATAATTTATATATAGCAGAAAAAAAAAGATAAATACCAAAAACACTTTTTTTTTATTTTCTGATTTTTTTGGTGATAGGCTAGTTTTGCTAATTGAATAGGGAATTTTTGCAAATTTTTATATGTGGGTGCAATTGTTTTCAAAAGTAGGTATTTTTGTAAACCAATTATAGAAGTGGGGTATTTACTACTAATTCCCCATGATTGAATCCTCCCATGCTCTAATTTATTTCGTGCCCCATGTATAAGTATGTCCCTGGCGAATGTGAAAAGTTGGGTCAATAATAAGAAATTTTGGTTGCGAAAACGTGTTGATATGTATCCTGACATGTCTAACAAATATCCTGTCAACATGTAAGTATCATCATGTCAACAAGTGTTTTGTCATCCTGACATGTCTAAAAAAGTTGTTCTGGCTGTTTTGTGAGCTGCTGAGAAATCTCACGACTCGTGGTAGACCCTTAACGAGTCGTGAAGGTCTATTATCACTGTTTTGTGACATTCTGATAAGTTCCACGACTCGTGGGACTCCCTTTACGACTCACGATTTATGTATCCTGACATGTTTTAAAACATTTCCTGTCAGTATTTTAGTAACATCCTGTCATAATTTGTTTTTTCATCCTGTCATGTGGATAAAAATATCATGTCGAAGTATTTTCGTTCGCTCGTTCGGTCGTTCGGGGGAGAAGGAACAGGGAGATTTTCTGATTTTTTTTACTTTTTATCTTTTCCCATTTACAGTTTTTTTCTTTTTCTTTTTGTTTTTCGTTTTTATTTCTTTTTATTTTTTCGGTCTTTTTGTTTTTCGTTTTTCGTTTTTTTTTGTTTTTCTTTTTTCGTTTTTATTTTACAAAATAGGAAAATTTGGCTTTTTTGTTTTTTATTTATTTCACATATTTTTTTTCTTTTGGGCACATTTGCAATTTTATTAGGCATTTTTCCAATAAAATTAAGCATTTTTCCAATAAAGTAAAAAACAAGGCATATTTGCAAATGTCCTATGAATTTTGGGTATTTTTTGCTATTCTTCCTATGCTTATATTTATTTTTGAGATAGTGAATAAAGATAAATTATCACCAATTGTGATTGGGTACGTGTTGCTCACATAAGAGGTACGTTGATTTTCCTTGTTGATTAATTATAATGTCAAAAGGTTTAAGGCAGGGTACATAAGGATGGATAGAATTATGATATGTGCTACGACTATGAAGTCAGCACCACTTTCAACGTTGTTGATTTGATTCATTATCTAGGAGAGGATGTCAATACAAATTTGAGGTCAAATCCTTTCCAAGAAGGGGAGGATGATGCAGGAGCATCTGAGCCACCTGCCCTGCCAACAGGACCAGTGACCCGAACTCAAGCAAAGTAGATCGCTGACAAGCTTGTCAGCTTATTTGTTATCTAGAGCATAAGTCAAGTTCAAGTCATCAAGAAGAGTTGGAAACGAGTTCTAAGGCATTCATATGCCTAGGCCTAGCATCCGAGGGGATAGTGCCGGACGTGCCTTAGGTGCTAAGGAGAAGGGCAAAATGCATTGGGTGTCAAGGAGAAGGTGTTGCCTTGGGCGCCAAGGAGAAGATGTTGCCTTGGGCACCAAGGAGAAGACTTTATTGTTTTCTTTATTTTATTAATTTGAAGAGCTTTCTAATTTCTATAAATATTTGGTCCTAGTTTGTAAAAGGGATACGCTATTTTGAATTCAGAAAACTCAAGCACTACTCTTGAAATCCTTCTCTTTCTCATTCTTCTTGATTGTGGATTCGATCAACCCAAAGTCTAAAGGTGCTGATTGGTCTCCCTATTTATCTGTCTCGCGAACTAGATGATCTAGGAGAAAATCCCACGTCCTCTTGATCCAAAGACGGGCTTCGATCAAAGTTGTAGAAGGAGGTCTTTTGTTCAAGACGTTATATTGGCGAGTGGTTCAATCTCTTAGGTATAGCCATTCGGCCAACTGGTTGCCTTCAAACCCTATATCCCTTTTTATTTTCGTTATTTCAATTCTGTAGCATCTTTAACATCAGTTTTGTCTAAAACTGTTGTCTTTTCTATTTTTCACATCAGTCACAAAATCTGTCAAATTTCTAATTCTGTTTGCTCTTGTGTTTGCGAGCCATTGTTGGAACGATCAATCAACCCCGCATCAATACTCATACTATAACATAAACTAGTAATGATTTAAAACACAAAATTAATACATATTAGCATATATATATATAGAAATATCAATATATGTTCTCAAAATACACATGCTACTGACTCTTTTTTGCTACATAGATGTTGAATGGTTGATGATAAAGGTAGTGGAAAATTCAACCTACATCTCACAAATATCGTTAAGATTCTTTTAAATCTATACCTAAATAGATTTAAAAGAATATTAAAGCATAATTGTAAAATAGGTGAACATATCATGTTGCATACATTTTCTTAACAAAAGACATATACTTCCATGATCATAGCAAAAGGATAATGTTCGTAACGGGAGGGTGCAATTCAAATATTCAAATATAATTCACAACTATGCTATCTCTTATCAATCAAATAATACAAGAATCCCTCCCGATGCAGTGGTAGGGTAATTCAGGATCGAATCCACGAGGAGGTATGTCAGCGCTTCCCTTGTTGTAATTACGATCAAGCTTTCGACCTCAGAAGACACTCGATATCGAGGTGTCTGGTCGATATCGACCTTAGTTTTGGTTGATTTCCACTGGATTCCTGCACAAGACAAAAGCAAACCAAATCAACGTCGAGTGGAACCTTGATACCGACGTTAGTCCTTGATATCGACCTTTGACAGTCGATTTTGATGTCTATTATAGAAACTTCAATGCGTAAGCTATGTGTCGGAAAAGTGTCCGAAGAGCGTAGAATGGTTGTAGAAAGATGGTCAGAAATCAAAACTTAGACTTTATATCAAATTCAATTAATTAAAAGCTTCCAAAGTCGGGGTTTCATGCCACAACGAAAACAATGCAAGTATGGTGCTAAAGTTATGAAATTTAATGTCTTTCCGTCAAATAACTTTCGTTACCAACACTTAAGTGATTAGAGGCTCTCGAATAATTCCTAAGAGTTACTATCCAATTCATGAGTAATCCAAGTTCACAATATGAGTGGCTTTCGCTTCAATAATGCAAATAATTAATCTCCCTAACTTTCGCAAAGGATCATGCATAGGATAGAAGATGGAATCGCATAAAAGTCATACCTTTGATGCACTTACCCTACATTGCTATCGTCGGGCTCAACCCGACCCTAGAAGTGGGTTGACTACTCGCTTCTCATCATGCAACTCATCATCATTATTGAAAAGAAAACTACTTTGAATTGCAAAAGAAAGAAATTACAACCGAACCAAGCCAAATCTCCGCCCTCGCTTCCACCAACCTCAACTCGGCCTCCTCTCTCTACTAATTCTATGCGTTCTATAATGTAAAACTGATTTCTTGGATTTGAATAACTGAAATTGAATTCTTAAACTCAGCCCTAACGACCTCTAGATATAGATATCGAACTTTGCTATCCAAAGACTCGAAAACTTATCATTATTCTCTAACATAAAACTTAACAAAGTAAAACTAAAAACTCCATGGTAAATAATAGTAAAGTGATAACTCTGGTGATGAAGATAGGAAATCTCGACTTTAGGATAGTAATAGAGCATTATTAGTATGGCATAGTAGATTACATTTAGCATAGTTTGGGTGTAAATATTGCATATTTTAGTTGCATTTACATGATTACTTGTTGAGTTGGAAGATGCGGAATCTACACAATGTTATGGTTTATTTCAGGATTCGCAATTCAAGGTGGAATAAATTTGAGGAGAGTTAAAATAAGTAAAAGATTATGGCATTAGCAGCTAGAGGGAATTACGAGCTGGGAAGTGTAAGAAATCGCTGGCCGCCCCGCGGCCTCAAGACTTCTCGAAGGATTTCGCTGATCACCAGGCCGCCCCGTCGCCTGAGGTCGCTGCCTCGCGGCCTGTGCAGAAACGCCGACTCAGTTCTAAACTTTAATTAGGGTTTTTATTATTATTTTTGTTTGATTCTTTGTAGGCCTTTAAAAGACATTTCTAGGTTATCTAACTAATAATCTTATGCACTTTAGAGAATTATTGAGAAAATGCTTAAGCATGAGCAACTAAACTCTCGAAGGTTTTGCCTACATTTTGGAGGTTTGATTATTGAATTATGAGTTTCTTAATCTAGTTCTTATTCCTATTTGAATCTTTTGGCTTCCTTGCGCTTAAATCTTTGAATGTGTTTTATTCTCTCTGGCCTGATCAACTAGTTAGAGTAGATTCATTCAATTGCTAGGGTTTTGTAGATTCCTCGTAGCGAACATTAACCCAAGTGGCAATCATATCCCTTTAGGACTCACCGCAACAAATCTGCAAACACAACCATTGGCGGTGCAGTTTCCAGCGCTTGCTGATGGGACCAAGTTCGAATTCAAGGCTCAATGGATCCACGTTCTGCCTAAGTTCCATGGGTTGAGTGGCGAGGATCCCAACAAACATTTGGCGGAGTTCCATGCTATCATTGAGAGCATGAGACCCGCAGATGTCATAGAGGACCAAATCAAGCCGTGAGCTTTTCCTTTCACATTAAAAGATTCAGCTAATGATTGGTTTTACTATTTGCCTGCAGGGACCATTACTACCTGGACAAAGATGAAAAGGTTGTTCTTAGAGAAGTACTTCCCTGCTACAAAGCTGAACTTTCTAAAAAAGGCCATCTGCAACATCGAGCAATCAGCAACTGAGACCCTGTATGAGTATGTGGAGCGATTCAAAAAGCTCTGCTCAAGTTGCCCCTACCATGGTTACTCACAACAGGATTTGGTACTTTATTTGCATGGAGGTTTTCTTGATGATGAGCGTCGAATGGTGAATGCCGCTAGTGGGGGTAACATTCTCAGCAAGACCCCAAATGATGCTATGGAGTTGTTCTCAGAGCTTGCTGAGGGGTCTAGACAATATAGCAAGAGGGCTAACCCCCGTGGAGTATTGGCTGTAGATTCTTCAAGCTCCAATTTGCAAGCTGATATGATGGAGATGAAGCAGATGATGAGAAGGATGATGCTCAAGGGGACCCCTTAAGAACTCAAGGCATGTGGGCTATGTGCTGATCCTTTACATCCAAACGATATGTGCCCACTACTTCAGGATCCTAATGTTGAGCTTAATGCCATGGGAAACTTTGTCCCGCAGAAGCCCATGTATGGTAACTATGGTAGCCCCAATCAATTTAATAACAATTATAATGTAGGTTACCAGGGGTATGGCTATGGTAATAACCAGGCTCCTTACAATCCACAAGGGGGATACCAACAGAGGCCTCAACAACATTTTGATTCTAGGCAGAGAGCACCCTCCGCAGGGGATCAATCAACTGAGGACCCTATCAAGACCCTCACTAGGATACTCATGAGCCAGGTTGAGCACTCAAAGAATCTTGAGAAACAGGTAGGCCAATTAGCTCAATCACTAAGTGAATTGCAGGCTAAGGACTCAGGAAAGCTACCATCTCAAACGGTGGTGAATCCTAAGGAGAACGTCAGCGCAATAACGCTAAGAAATGGTAAGGAACTGATTACTACTAACCAGGATGACAAAAACTATGGAGAACCTGAGCTGCATAAAGAAAAAGGAGAAGAAGAGCTTCGAAATCGCGAGCCGCCCCGCGACCAAGGCGATTTTGCAGAAGTGGATTTCGGCGATCCCCCCCGCGGCCACACCCAGCCGCCCCCACGGCCTTGCCCCTGACGAACCTTCCGATTCATATGTAAGGCCTGAATTCCCTTCTTTAAATTCTTACAAACATGTTCCTCCTTTTCCTGACGCTCTTAGAGATACAAGAAGGCCTGAGAATGATAGAGAGATCTTTGAGACATTCAGTAAGTGCGAGGTAAACATTCCCTTACTCAAATTAATTAAAAGCATTCCTCGTTATGCTAAATTTCTTAAGGAGCTTTGCACCATAAAGAGGAATCAGAAGTTGAAAGGGAAGCAGAAGATTAAGGTAAGCGAACATGTGTCTGCTGTGTTTCAAAAGCGTATGCCTAAGAAATGTAGCGACCCTGACATGTTGATAATCCCATGTGTGATAGGTGAGACTAAGTTTGATAAAGCTTTCTTAGACTTAGGTGCATCTATTAATGTCTTACCTTATTCTCTATATGAATCATTAGGCTTAGGACCTTTGCATGAGACTAGAGTGGTGATCCAACTAGCGGACCGCTCAAATGCTTATCCTAGAGGCATAGTAGAGGATGTTTTGGTCATGGTTGACAACTTGATCTTTCCTGCTGACTTTTTTGTCTTAGACATGGAGCATGGTAAGCAAGAGGCCCCTAGCTATTCTCTTAGGAAGGCCCTTTTTGAAGACTGCTAAGACAAAAATTGATGTGTATTCTGGCTCATTGATTATGGTATTTGATGGTGAGAATGTTGAATATAATATTTATGATGCAATGAAATTCCCTTCTAACGATCCTTCTTTATGCTTTGTAGATGTCATTGATACTTGTATGCAAGATACTTTTGATATGAGTTGTGTAGATGACTTGCAGGTTGCTCTAGAAGCTCCTATTGAGGATTTGTCATTGAATTATGCTTTGTGTACTAACCTGCAGGAGACCATAAGAGACTTTTCCAACCTCCCAACTCATTTGCAGGTAGGCACTCCTATGGAACTAACCGGTTCGAGCGAGAAGCTCTTACCTTCTGTTGTGCAGGCACCTGTTGTTGAGCTCAAGCCACTTCCTGAGCATTTGAAGTATGCATTCGTGGGGGAAGGTGATACCTTGCCTGTCATCATCTCCAACAAGCTTACTAAGGAACAAGAAGATAGGTTGGTGGCGGTGCTCAAAGAACATAAGACTGCTCTGGGATGGACCATAGCGGACATCAAGGGAATCAGCCCAGCTACTTGCATGCACAAAATCTTGTTAGAAGAGGGAGCCAAACCTTCCAAGCAACCTCAACGGAGATTCAACCCACCTATGATGGAGGTAGTAAAGAAGGAGGTGCTGAAACTCCTTCAGACAGGTATGATCTATCCCATCTCTGATAGTCAATGGGTTAGTCCAACGCAGGTAGTACCAAAGAAGGGGGGCATAACAGTGGTTGAGAACAAAGAAGGTGAGTTGGTCCCTACCAGAGTCCAATCAGGCTGGAGAGTTTGTATCAATTATCGCAAGCTGAATGCGGTTACTCGAAAAGATCACTTTCCCTTACCTTTTATTGATCAGATGCTTGAACGGCTCGCTGGTCGTCCATATTATTGCTTTTTAGATGGATATTCATGGTACTTTTAGATAGCCATTGCACTAGAGGATCAAGAAAAGACGACATTCACTTGTCCGTTTGGTAATTTTACATATCGCAGGATGTCTTTTGGCTTGTGCAACGCTCCTGGGACATTCCAACGGTGTATGGTAAGCATTTTTTCTGAATATATAGAGCAATTCATTGAGGTTTTTATGGATGACTTTATTGTACATGGTGATAGTTTTGATGCTTGTTTAAACCATTTGGCACTTGTGCTTAGAAGGTGTGTTGACACTAACTTAGTGCTCAAAGTGTCACTTTATGGTTGAGGAGGGCATTGTTTTAGGTCACATTGTCTCACATAAAAGGATTGAGGTTGATAAGGCGAAGGTAGACTTTATTCAATCATTGCCTTATCCTATTAATATGCGTGAAGTGCGTTCCTTTTTAGGCGATGCAGGATTCTACCGCAGGTTCATTAAGGATTTCTCAAAGATCACCTCACCCTTGTGCGAGCTACTGAAGAAGGAGGTCACTTTTGCTTTTGATGAGAAGTGCAGGATGGCGTTTGATGAGTTAAATACTTGTCTTACTAGTGCACCAATTATACAAGCGCCAAATTGGTCCCAACCCTTCGAATTGATGTGTGACGCTAGTGACTACGCCGTGGGAGCCGTGCTTGGAAAAAAAGAGGGGAAGAGCTCTCATGTGATCTACTATGCATCTCTGACGTTGAATGGCGCCCAAAGGAACTACTCAACCACAGAGAAGGAACTTCTTGCCATTGTTTTTGCCCTTGAGAAATTTAGATCTTATTTGCTTGGTACAAAAGTTATTGTGTATACCGACCATGCAGTGCTTCGTTACCTTTTGACGAAGAAAGAGGCCAAGCTAAGATTGATTAGATGGATCTTGCTTTTAAGCGAGTTTGACATCGAAATCAGGGATAAAAAGGGTGCTGAGAAACTTGTTGTAGATCATTTAAGTCGTATATTGCAGGGAAAGAATGGGCAGGACGAGCAATCACCTATCTTGGGGAGTTTTCCTGACGAAGAATTGTTTGAGGTGTTCAGCGTCTCCAGCCGCCCCGTCGCCGGCCTGGCCGCCCCGCGGCCACCTGTCCTCTGCAGAATATGAGATTGAACTTCTTTTGAAGGTAAGTTCTATTCCCCGCCCTTGGTTCGCTAATTTGGTGAACTTTTTAGTTTCGTAGGAGTTTCTACCCAACTTTTCCAAGGCTAAAAAGGACAAGATACGCCATGATGCTCGCTTCTATGTTTGGGATGATCCATACCTATGGAAGCATTGCACTGATCAAGTGATACGTCGGTGTCTTCCCGACGATGAGGTATAATCTGTCCTTAATTTCTGTCACTCACATGAATGTGGTGGGCACTTTGGACCACAAAAGACAGCAAGAAAGGTACTTGAGGCAGGATTCTTTTGGCCGCATATATTTCATGATTCATATGCTTTTTGCAAATCCTGTGATCGCTGTCAGAGAGTTGGGAATCTTTCTAAGAGGAATGAGATGCCACAAACTCGCATGATATTTTGTGAGATTTTTGATGTTTGGGGCATTGACTTCATGGGACCATTCCCTAACTCATTTGGAAACTTGTATATTTTGCTTGCGGTGGACTACGTCTCCAAGTGGGTGGAGGCAAAGGCCACCAGGACTGATGATTCAAAAGTTGTTGCAGGTTTCCCCAAAGAGCTATTCTCTAGATTTGGAGTGTCGAAAGCATTGATCAGTGATAAAGGGACTCATTTCTGCAATAAGACGGTAAGTGCCTTATTAAAGAAATATCATGTTACGTAGAGGGTGTCTACTGCATACCACCCCCAGACTAATGGGCAAGCTGAGGTGTCTAATCGTGAGATTAAGACTATCTTGGAGAAGACTGTTGCCCCAAACAAGAAGGATTGAAGTGTAAGACTTGATGATGCTCAGTGGGCTTATCGAACGGCTTACAAGACTCCCATTGGGATGTCTCCGTTTCGATTAGTTTATGGAAAGGCTTGCCATCTTCCTGTCGAGCTCGAACATAAGGCATATTGGGCGGTGAAACAATGCAATATGCAAATGGATGAAGTTGGGGAGTTCAGGAAACTTCAACTGCAGGAGTTGGAAGAGTTGAGATTGGATGCCTATGACAACTCCGTCACTTATAGGAGAAGACTAAGGCATGACACGACAAGCATATTTTGCAAAAGGACCTCAAAGTTGGGGACAAGGTCTTCAACTCATCCCAGGTAAGCATCGCTCTAGATGGGCAAGGCCATATGTGATTACTAATGTCTTTTCTCATTGTGCAGTAGAGCTACTCAATGAGAGGAATGGAGACATTTTCAAGGTAAATGGTCATCGCGTTAAGCCATATTATGAGAACTTTGTCAAAGAGGATGGTGATGAGTTGGTTCTCCATGAACCAAGCACTGAGGATCACTAGAGAGTCATGACGTCGAGCCAACGACGTTAACTAAAGGCGCTGCTTGGGAGGCAACCCAAGGTAAGTTGTTTAGATGTTATTTTCTTATTGCATTTAGTTATTTTCTTTTAGTTTAGTTTTGGTGTTTCGGCATACTAACCCCACAGAGTAAAAAGAAGAGGAGATGAGCGGAAAAGGGGCAGGCCGCCACATCGCCAGCCTGGCCGCCCCGCGGTCGCGACCCTTCGCAATCGCCAGCCGCCCCGTCGCCTAGCCTTGCCGCCCCGTGGCCCCTAACGGAGGATAAAAAATTTTGGGACCCGTGTGGGCCCCACCTGCTACACCCCTTTAACCCTATCCACTCCTTTACCTTCCCATGTGTCCCCAGCCGCCCCCACGCCATATGCATCTATCTTCATCTATCTCCTCTATCTTCATCTTCAACATTCAAAAACCCACACCCACAACTCAAAACCTCCATTAAAGCTCTCCCTCAAAGCTTCAATCTTTACAAAACTCACCCCTTTCTCCAATATCTTCAATTATCAACCTATATCTTTCACCAAACCACCCACAATCTCCTCATTCTTCCTAGATCTAAACAAAAAACACCCGATTCGAAGGATCTTCAAGGTTTTGGGAGAAATCCACCAATGGAGGGAGGAATTTGAGACGTCGGAGCGCATATCCGACGTCGGAGCAGCAGATCCACGACTTTCCGAGGCCGCCCCATCGCCAACCCAGCCGCCCCGCGGCCATTCCTGTCGCCGGTCGCCCCGTCACCTTCTCAGCTGCCCCATAGCCACCTGTCGCCTACCCTCGCCGCCCCGCGGCCACTGCAGAAACCTCCATTTTCGTAAGTTCTTAATTCAAACTCTTTCTTGGGTTAATTTCTTAGCTTTAAGAGAACATGTCTAGACCCCATGGGATGAGTAGGAGTCAGAAGGAGAAGTGGAATCACTGAATACAAGAAATTTCTTTCAAACCAAGTTTTTTCATGAACCTACGCTTCGGATGTTAGAGATGGATGTATGTACTAGGCAATTGTTAGAACATGGAGGCCTAGGGAATTTCTTAGATAAGAATGCTCTGACCTATTCGGGGTTAGTTAAGGAGTTCCTGGCTACTTTGAGTGTGCGGTCGACATCTATCGAGTTTCGGTTGTTGGGGCGGGAGTTCACGAGGACAAAGGAGAGAGTGGGACAGATTTTTGGAGTTACAGCTGCACCAACCGCAGATTGGTTTGATGTATCAAAGGGAGAGGGGCCTATTGCATTTTGGCTTGCGGCGACTAGGGTGCCTTTTGAGGTCAAGAAGGGCCAATACAACTCAAGTATTAGGCACCCTGCACTACGGCTGATCTATAAGGTTTTAGCCAACACTTTCTTTGCCCAGGCTGAGGTCAACAAGATCTCACTTAGGGATATGTCATATTTGTGGTGTCTAACGCCAGAGAGCCCAATGGTACCAGGTTGGGTGGATTTGTTCCTTTTCAACTGCAAGGACATCATAGACAAGCGCAAGACGGCAACGATTAGTTTTGGGGGTCTCATCACTCTCATTGCACGGGATTGTATTGATTTGAGCGCTGTCTCTGATGTTCTGCATGGTTTATTTCTGTATGATGAGGCCCAGCTGAGGAAAGCTGGCCATTTGGAGGGGAGAGCGCCGATGTGGGTCTGGAGGACATGCCATCTTGGGGCGATTCAGCTGAGATTACCCCGGCCACTTCCTTTTGGTTCTACGACAGACTATTTCTTTATGGGCGATGAGGATGAGGATGATGAGGATGAGGATGATGGAGATGATGTTGCTCAGGGCGATGATGGTGGTGTTCCTAAGGTGCAGACGGACGAGGGAGGTGGGGGTGCTGGACCTTCTGGCACAACTGGAATAGGTGTTGGTCCAGGATTTTATGAGCTTGAGCAAAGGATGATTGCAATGTCTCTGCGACAGGATACTATGTGGGAGCATCAGCAGCAGATGGCTCTCCTCCAGGATACCATGTGGCAGCATCATTAGATGATTTCCCGTATTTAGGATGCTATGTGGGATCATCAGCAGCAGCTTTATGTGGACATAGGAGACATCTGTCGCGATGTTCGTGGACTGACGACTAGCATGGCGGATATGTGTGAGAGCCAAGCAGAGATGCGGTGCTTACAGGAGCAGATGCTACACAAACAGCAGGCTGCATGGGAGGCTCAGGAGCTGCAGAGACAGAGACAGGAGGAGTTCTTTCGATTTGCCTATCCTCATTTCCCACCTTACCCGCCACAACTGCCTCAGCAGTGATCATGTTAGTTTTTCTTTTTCTTTTCTTTTCCCTTTCAGTTTATTTTGATGTTTTCGCCATTGAGGACAATGTCAGAATTATGTGGGGGGGGGGGGGGGGGGGGGGAAGACTTGCATGACATGTTAGGTTTGTATTTTATCTTTATGTTGCATTTTGACTTTAGATTGCATGTTGAAATATTTTAGTTGATGTTAGTCTATGTTATTCGAAAAAAAAAAGAAAAAAAATCCGAAAATTATATTATTTATGTAATTATATTTATGCATTAGCTAGGATTAGGTCTTATTTTCCCATATGGATGCTACTTGTCCTTTAATTTATTTATTGAGACTTATGCCCCATGATGTGCTTGGATTGTTGAAACCTTTGATATCTGATTTCCACACTATTTGGTGAGCATAATTGGTTAATGATTGAGCACATAAGATCTTTGCTTTCGGGTGATCTTGAAGTTCTAGACATGACCTGGTGAGCTATTTTGGCCTATTCAGGACTGCGCTTAATTTAGTCCTCTTGCTTGTTGAGTGTACTCTCTTTAATTGTTTCCTCTTTGGCTTGCATTTAGATATCTTATTCAAGGCTGCATATTATGATTTCTGCACATGACTTAAAGATGATTGAGGCACCTTTATTAGCCCTATTTGACTCTATTCCCACCTTGCATATTATCCTCTTCTTGAAGCCAATACTGAGCCTAATTGCCTATTCTTTTGAGCTCCACAAGATTTTTCCATAGCCAATTATAGCCTGACCACATCCGGGAATTAGGAATAGTTGGTGAATATTCATATTGTGGATGATGGTTTGAGTGATGGATTGTATGTTTGGAGTATTTTTATGAGATGTTTGATTCTTGCTAGTAGTTTACACATTACTTCGGACCTAAGGAGGATAAAATTCACTTAGGGGTAAAAATCAAGGAAAATCATTTGATATAGCATGAAGAAGAGCATATGAAAAAAAAAAGAAAAAAAAAGAAAAAAAAAGAATAAGAGAATGAGTTGAGTATAGTTTGTGAAGTTTGATGCTTGAGATTGGAGTTGTATACATTGTAGAGTTATGGTATGAGCTTGTGAGTGGTATTGTAATTTGGTTGCATCCTTAGTTCCCGGATTATGAGCACCACATGGCCTAAATTGTTTCATACCTTATGTTCTCTACCTTGACCCCATTATAACCCAATTGAAAGACCTTATGATTTTTGTTGTGTGTAGAGTCACCAGCGGTGGAGAGCTAGAACACTGGTGCAAGACTATTGTAGCTAAGCTTTTAAAGATTGAGTTTTGAGCATAAATATTTAACCCTAAACACTTGAGTGAGAGTGAAACACATATTCCTTGTGAGGTCTAGAATGGATATGGTTGCTTGATTGCATTTATTATTAATATTATGTGCTATGATGTTGTTAATCTATTGTGTTTGCTAGTTTTTCCTACACTTAAAGAATATTAGGATTGATACATGAATTGCTATTCTGTGGGGCTGCAAGTTACTTTTTCTATTGCTTGAGGACAAGCAAATGTTCAAGTGTGGGGGAATTTGATAGAGCATTATTAGTATGGAATAATAGTTTACATTTAGCATAGTTTGGGTGTAAATATTGCATATTTTAGTTGCATTTACTTGATTACTTGTTGAGTTGAAAGATGCGGAATCTACACAATGTTATGGTTTATTTCAGGAATCGCAATTCAAGGTGGAATGAATTTGAGGAGAGTTAAAAGAAGTAAAAGATTATGGCATTAGCAGCTAGAGGGAATTACGAGCTGGGAAGTGTAAGAAATCGCTGGCCGCCCCGCGGCCGAGCTAGCCGCCCAGCGGCCCGAAGACTTCTCGAAGGATTTCGCTGATCGCCAAGCCGCCCCGTCGCCTGAGGTCGCCGCCCCGCGGCCCGTGCAGAAACGTCGACTCAATTCTAAACTTTAATTAGGGTTTTTATTATTATTTTTGGCCGATTCTTTGTAGGCCTTTAAAAGACATTTCTAGGTTATCTAACTAATAATCTTATGCACTTTAGAGAATTATTGAGAAAATGCTTAAGCATGAGCAACTAAACTCTCGAAGGTTTTTGATGTACACATTTGCACCTTCTTTTATTGCATCTTTTGACTTCTTATTTCATTCGATCTCCAAAGAAAAGGGTCAAAAGAATATAAACTTGTGTAAGAATGGGCTAAAATGCAAGAAATAGAGTCTGCACAAGTTTTGAGCTAACCATGCAGGAATTCGAGCGAAAACGGAGTCAAAATGGAGAAGCCAAGTGAAGCTGAGAAGAGGTAGATATCGACCTTAGACCCAGATATTGACCCCCAGTGTCGATATCGACCCCCATATCGACCTTCAACATAGAAATCGACCAGAGCTGAACAAATCGAGTAGGAACAGAGACCTCGATATCGACCTCTGGTGTCGATATCGACCCCTTATCTCGACAGAAGATAGACTCGATTTCGAATGCGGATTGGAACTATATCTTCAAGGAGGCATGGAATTTTCTCATACTTTCAAGATAGAGGACATCTGAAGTTTTATTCATCTTTTACCTTTAAGTTATTTAATTTTATCAAAATAAAAAGACATATCCTAATTGTTCAGATAGAGTTCATAGTTTAGATAGGAGTTACAATCCTTGGATAGCGAGGATTAGTAGCCTATAAATAAAGCCTTAGGGGCTGATTTGTTAGATCATCTTTCATACAATCAATTAGCAAGACAAAGAAGCAAGACAATAGAGTTAGAGTTAGAGAGAAGTTTTAGGGTTTGACGTTTGCGAAAGTTGACGTTGAGTTGTAAAGCTTCGGAGTTTATTTTAATGCAAGTTTCTTCCTTTCAATCAATGATGAGTTCCATGATGAGAAGCGAGTAGTTCCCCAAAGCTCTTAGGGTCGGGGTGAGCCCGATGTTAGCCATGCGCGCTTGAGGTAAGTATTTGATGTTGATATCGTTGTGTCTATCTCTCCTCCTACGATTCTATGTTTAGTCCTAATCGAAAGAAAAGGGATTCATGCTAACAACTTGAGTTATAAACATAAAAATTGGTAGAGACAATTAGGTTTATTTGAAAGAGTAACCTAAGAGTTGGTGTACGGCGAAAGCTTGTCCCTCGGGTGAAATAGCGCAATTGTCCGTCTTATTTATCTCATCGCATGCATTGGTTAACGTTGTGGTAAACCCTAATCCTAGGAGTTGCTTTTTACATATTTTATACACACAAAAACCCCTGCTTTATTTCTGTTCATTGCTTCTCTCTCCATCCTTAATTCTTCGGCCTTTCTTTGCCGACGAACGACGAACATCGCTGCGGAGTTACTGGACATCGATATCGACCCCTAGCATCGATATCGACCCTTTTGTGTCGACTGACAGTCTTCTGAGCCAGTCGATTTCGTGGACTGACATCGATATCGACCCCCACCAGTCGATATCGACCACTTGTTTTTGTCTCTGCAGGTCTTCTGTTGTAGAGAACATCGACAGCCGAGATCGACATCGAGCACTAAGGTCGAAATCGAGGCTTCTGGTCGACGCGGACGTGAAATTTCCAACGCTACAAGGATCCCGCTGACACGCCTCCTCGTGGATCGATCGTGACTACCCTTCCACTACAACAGGAGGAAGTCTTGTAATTATTTGCTTAGGCCAGGAGTTGGTTTACATTTATTACATCTTTATTATTTGTAATTACTTGACATATCATCCTCCTGCAACAACAGTTTTGCCTACAGTTTGGATCTTTGATTGTTGAATTGTGAGTTTCTTAATATAGTTCTTATTCCTATTTGAATGTTTTGGTTTCCTTGCGCTTAAATCTTTGAATGTGTTTTATTCTCTCTGGCCTGATCAACTAGTTAGAGTAGATTCATTCAATTGCTAGGGTTTTGTAGATTCCTCGTAGCGAACCTTAACCCAAGTGGCAATCATATCCCTTTAGGACTCGTAGGACTAATTGGATGTGTAGGAAGTTGAATATATGTTAAATATCGACTCGTAGCTTGATATTGCATATACCTTAGTTAATTCATAGTCTTAATGCTATCTCTAGGTTAAATCTTAACCGTATTAGGATTATTTAGAGAGAAGGATTGCTAGGACTCGTAGGACTAGTAATTTACCTAAGATTTGGACAAGGACATTGATAGGAAAATAAAAGAACTAGAGGCTGAAACAAGGATCAAATTCATCAATTGAAGTGACAAATTGTAGGTGAACCTATTTCTCTCTACTGCATCTTACAATCTCCTTTACTTTGTTTGCTTCTTTCCGCTTTGACAAAAGGCGGATCTTTTTCCCACAAAAACTCTCTTTTTTTGGTTACTTGCGATTAGATTAGCACAAGAACTTACTAGATTTCCTTGTGGATCGACCTCTTTCTTACCAACTATATTAGTTGTAGGTTTGAGTATTTCTTTGGCAGGAACAACGACAGGTTTTCCTCATGTCAGATAGACGTGCAAGCTTTGGATAGAATTCTATCAAAATCTGAATCGGACTTCTTTGCTGAACAACATCGATATCGACATAAGGACATCGATATCGACCTCGGTTTAACTTTATCTCTAAGCACTTCTTCTTCTACTTGGACTGGCACTCGACTTCTATCAATAAGCTCAATCTAGGGGCTTGATATCGACCATGGATCATCGATATCGACCTCAGTATGTCGACATGCTCTACTGTCCCTCTTGCTCGATTTCTGCCTCTCTATTGCACTCGATGTCGAGGTTCTTCATTCGATTTCGACCTCTTCAGAAGACTTCGAGTTCTTTTTCCGTTCTTCCAAATCTGTCCATTTTCGTCCTGTTTTATGCGAAATCACATAGAAACTCGTGCAGACCCATATATTTGACAATAATGCATAAACTACACTAATCTTATGTAGTCCCCACTAATATGCATGCAAATGATGTTAAAATGGACTTAAATGTGCATTGGAAAATATGGCTATTTGCGCGCACATCAAACACCCCATACTTAAGCTTGCTTGTCCCCAAGAAATACATTTAATGGTCATTCAGGGGAAGAAAGTAAACCCTCAACATCATAGATTCATTTTTCATATGTCCCCACAATCAATTGCCATCCTCGATAAGGTACTTTTGTCAACCAAGTCCATGCTTGTGCATAAAAGCAATTTCATACTCATAAAAGGAGGTTTATATGCATAAGACAATTTCATCGACATAGCATTGATAATCAAGAGGACTTTTGCAAGCTTTAGAGAAGTAGATTGGTAAAAGGCTAAAGGTGGGATAATATTTGGCCATGTGGTGTTAAATCCGGGGAAATAAACTTTCTTTCCAAAACATTCCACATTGTTTCTTCATCATATCTCACCTTTCACTCATCGCTCAATGCTTTTTTCACTTATAATGCTTTTACCTCTCTAACCTTAGTACTGCCTTCTCGCGAGTCGCAAACATGGGTGTCATGAATGGCCCCGGATACTTAGTACTTCGGACTCCTCACCTTGTGTCCCATCTCGCTGAACTAACATCTCAACGAGCAGGGTCGACCACCTTTATCTCCTGAGGTGATCGGATTTTTTTTCACTCATTAAATTTTCCATATTTCAAAAAAAAATTATTCCTGCCAACAACTTCATAATATGCACAAACCCATATAACAACTCCAAAGATGACATCCATTCTCAAACTTGTCCCCGGATAGGGTATAAGGTATAAAAAATGGGTAATATGTATATATGTGGAGCAATAATGATATAGTAAGGGTCATGTATGGCTTGTGACTTTTGCAAATATGCATAGGTAAGGCTAGGATATGAGCTTTTTGTGTAAGCATAAGTATGGAAATTTCTAAAAGTCCTCCATCATCTTATCATGCACATGTCAAAAGAAACTTCAAATTTTTACCTCCTTCATGTTTTTTTTTCGAAAATAAACATGATAAAGGTAAATATGCAATCTTTAAATAACTACGTAATATGCATGAACTATATAACTAAAATATGCAATAACTTATGAAAAATGCTAAAATATGCAAGTAAGCCTTTCCCCCACCCCATACTTAAAGATTACAGTGTCCTCACTGTATTAGAACTAGGGTTAGAAAGAAAACTTACTAAACTGTCACAAATTTCAAGAGTCGAAGAAGACTGCAGTGATGGTCGATATCGACCTTGCAACATCGAAATCGATCTCTTTCATCGATTTCTGGCTCAAGCTTCAGGGTGATCCGGCCTCGACCACAAGCCCATCTGAATCGACCCTAAGGTCGATATCGATCTGTAAAATCGATTTCGATCTCTTGTTTTGTGCTCCTTTCTCTCTTTCCTGCAACTTGTTAAAAAATCAAAACCAAAAACAAAAACAATGCAATAATAATGTAACAAAACCAAAGATGTCCAAAACCAAAAACTAAGTGTATCCGTTACAAGCTCTAGACTTTTAAGTCGCTAGGCCGACTTCTTCCTTTGCGCTCTCAGGGCGGCATCTGCAGAGCCCATGTGGCTTGGGCCTCAAACAACACTCCTTTCTTATCTTGTAGCTACATTCCACCTGGATGGATTTGATTTACCGTGAAAGGTCCCATCATCTTGTCTTTGAATCTAGTAGGGAACCATTGATCCTTTGATTTGGCGACATAAACTTTGTCTCCTATCTCATATTGGTTCGAATCATCATCGGATACCCTACACAAGTGCACATGCCAAGGCACACCTCTTCCAAATAATGATAAATCTTTAATTGAGATGGAACAGGAGGAATCCGTACCTTGAATTACCTTCTTCTCTGTTTCTGGCTCAGGTCGACATCGATGATCAGTGGTCGATATCGAGCTCTGTTGTGCTTTTGGAGGTTCAGTCGATTTGGAGTGTTTCTGCTCGACATGATCAGGTCCATTTCGACCCTCAGAGATCGATATCGAGCTCTCCTTTCCTCATTTCTCAGCTTCAATGGTGGTCGATTTCGGCATTAGGGCATGGTCAATATCAACCTTTCTGCCCAATTTCGATGTTCCTTCTCCTCCGTTGAACCTATACTTATGACATGGCACAGAATCTTGAACTATGTTAGTCGATATCGACTTACCTGGGTCGATATCGATGTTCTCTTTGGCTCCTTCGTTCAAGATTGCCACAACCTCCTCCACTTGGGCTTCTATGGCCCTCTTTTCTAGCTCTTCCGGTGTCATACTCCTTACGTTGGCTTCTCCACATGCGATGTAGACACCATTGATGGCCTTAATCTCCATTGGCCCTTCATTGTTCCTCTCCGTCTTGTTGATGGCATACTCTATCACATCGTCGCTAATTGTGAATGAGAGCAATCCTTTCTTCACGCTGATGTTGGCATTGACGGTCACTAGGAATGGCCTACCTAAAATAATGGGACAAGCAGGGCCCTCCACTATATCAACAACTAAGAAATCAGGAGGGACAAAGAATTTACCTACTTGTACTGGCACATCAGTTACCATCCCTGTTGGAATTACTACCATATTGTTTGCCTTGTATAACTTTGCATCCACGGGCTCCAGAGGACCTATCTTTACCTTGTGCCATATAGTTAGTGGCATCATGCTAACGCTAGCGCCCAAATAAACTAAAGCATTAAATTTGAATCGACCTAAGCCTATAGCGATAGAAAACTTACCTAGGTCCGCCCGCTGTTGTGGTAGTTCCAAGCTGTTGCATTCCTCTGCGATCTCAGAAAGCGATCGCTTCTTACCCAGTATGTCTATAAGGAACCTTACATAGGATGGCTTCTCATGAAGTGCTTCGGTGAATGGTATTGAGAAATTGAGTCCTTGAAGCATCTTCACGAAATGCTGGAACTTCTTTTCCGCCGGGTCCTTAATCACCTTTCTTGTTGGGAATGGCAACACCTTCTTATTCCATGCGGCTGGAGTTAGGTTGACAACAATAGGATGGGGGTCGACATCGACTGGAGGAGTCGATTTCTGTGGTGACTCAGCATCAGGGTCGACATCGACATGAAGGTCGACATCGATGTCACCTTGGTCGATATCGACAGGGGGGTCGATATCGATGTTCCTTCTGGGGCCTTCTCCTCCGCTTTTTGCTCGGGCGTTTGTAATTGACGCCCACTCCTTAAGTTCATGGCCGCTATGTGTCCAGTGATTTTGCCCTTTTGGTTGGGCATAGTTGATCCAGGGAATGATCATGACGCTTTGGGTATTGCTTCCGCCAATTTACCCATTTGGGTCTTTATGTTGCGCTTCCAAACGTCGATCTCCCCAAGCCTAGAGTTGATGCCCTGCAGCTGAGTATGAACGGAGTTGTTGGCTTGTTTGAACTCAGCATGGTTCCTCCGCATCTCATCAAGAATGATGTGTAGGTCATCCTTCCTTGCCTCCTGCTCAGGGTGCTCTGGTGCTCTATATGGTGGGGGATCCCTTTGATAGAAGCGTTGATCTCCCCAATACGGTTGATTGCCCCCTCCATAGGAGCCTCTCGTCCACTTGGCTTCCTCATGTTGGTCTGCCATAGATACTTGCTTAGTATGTGGACAGGCACTAGTGTTATGCCTTGTTGAACCACATTCCTGACAAGTTTGATTGTTGCTCAGGAACCTGACTTGCTTTTGAAGGCGGCGTGTCTGATCGTTGTGAAATTGTTGCCGCACATCAGGATCTATCTCCCTTGGAGGCTCATATAATGGCATCGATGGGGCAGGCCTTGACTCATAGGCCGCAGCAGTCCCATAGGTGTTATCAAAGTTCACGAGCCTCTCAATGGTCTTCCAAGCCTCCGTTGGTGTGAGCTCAATGTACCGATAGGAAGTATATGAATTGATCCTCTCCTTATTCGGCGCATCAAGTGTAACGACCCATGATTATGATTCCCGGGTTACGTTTAGAGGGATGAAACCCCTCGTTAGGATCTTGCGCCCCGAGTACAGGTTGAAGGTTTGAAATTCTACTCTAACGTTTTCAAGTGGGATTTCATACCCAAAATTCGAAGGGATCGTTGGAATTTTCGGGGAGGTCCTCTGTACCTGTCGTAAGTCTAAGCGCGGAAAACTCATAGTCATACAAGAGCGGAATTAAGGTATAATACAAAAGAGGTGCCACGGCAGAGCCGGGTCAAAACGGAGTCTAAAAGCATGAGCCAAAAGCATAGTCAAAGTCTGATGAAGTCAAGACCTCCGACACTCACTCTCCGCCGGACAACAGGACCCGCGCGATAGTCAAGCAGCACCAATAGAACGAACACAATAATAATACCTAAAAACGTTAATGGTGAGCGGGATTAGATGACGCCCACCTGCTCTTTCCGCTGCCCAATGCACACGCATACGCTATACCAAATAATCATGCTTCTAGATGCAAGGCGGAATATTAACACACTAGCATGCCCCTAAGATCAAGTGCCTAATAATAATAAGGCCTTAACACAGAATACCAAATGGTATATCCCTCTTCCTACCTCCACCCCCCTTCCCGATAGGGCGGAGACTGGCCAGTTCGTGAATGCATTCCATTCGTTCATATTCATCATTCATTCATCATTCTCATCATCATCATCATCATGCTCAAATATGTGTTGCTTATAAGGTGTTACTCATGACTCGATTGACTCAGGACAAGACCCGATGGGACTGGGCTGTCCTATGGCCCTAGCAAAGACTCTAGTAACTTCATAGATAACGGCCGTTCTGTTTACACACGCATAAAGAATAGAATGCTCAAAGTCAATGCAACCTAGCATGATACTACATGGCATGCTGATCATGAGTGCAAGCACCTAGTATATCATGCACAGAAGACAGGGAGTCTCTCTGTCGATCTAAGTAAGCTCCAAAGAGACTTACCTGGTAAGCAGAACAGCAAAAGGAAATCAACCAGGCAATATGAAATCCGACACGTCACAGATGGTCACCTAATAAGTATAAGCACATGAATGAGTCTATCTCTAAGGCACACAAAGCATGGAAGTATCACACACATAACTACACCACTTAATACAATAACCGTCACATCATTATTTTCATCATTTTAACTTTATCTCGTAATCCATCATCTCACAACTCATACCATATTCCATATAATTCTCCAATTCATCAGTTTAAGACAATTCCAATTCATACTTAGCCAATTTGCATGCTATCACCTCATACTCTTACGTAGCATATATTTGTATATCTTCATCATAATAATCTAGCATTTAACCTCACATAATAAATCATCACAAGACATGCTATTAGTCAATCCAATCATCATGCTAGTTAGTCATTGAATAAGTATAATTTTCAGGTTAGTCCCAAAACCGTTTTGAATTCCGATTCAAACAGCAAAGAATTCCGACCTTGGAAATACTTGCTAAAATCCTTTTTCAATTATTCAAATCCAAATAATATATTTTAAATCCCAAATAATATAATATGACATTTTAATTACCCTTTATTATTTAATAAACCACCGATTTATAAAATCCCCAAAATAATATTTTATATTTAAATCCTTGAATAATATTATAGTATTTTTAAATACCGTAACCAATTAAATAAATAACCCGATTAGCTCGACCAAACCAAACCCAACCGAACCAAACCGAATCAAATCGAACCGAACCGAACCAAACCGATTTAATATACTATAATAATATAACAATATAATATATATATATATATATATATATATAAGCGGTGGGACCCACGAGGTGATCATCTTCCTCATTTGAACGGAGGTTTTCCCGCACCAAGGTGAGCTGGAGCTCGACGCCTCGCCGCGACTGAGCTCGCCCGGACTCATCGGCTCCGCCTCGCCCAGCCCCGCCTCGGTCTGGCTCGCGCTCCCACAGCACCGCCTGCTCTCGCTCTCGCCTCACCTCGCCTCGCCTCGCGCTCTCGCGTTCTCGTACACGCCGACCGAGCTTCGACGATCGTCGGAGCTCTCGACCTCACCCGATCGTCCCGCACTCAGCTCACGCACACTCCCGACTAGTCTAAGCATCGATAAAGACTAAAAAACGAATCGAAACGAGGATAAATTCGGAGCTCACCGAGATGGTTTTTTTTCGCGACTTCGGAGCTCTCGACCGGAGTTCTGGGCGTCTTTGGTGGCTCGCGATGGCTCGTCGGACCTACACCGGACATGGGTGAGCGGGATGGTGAAGCTCGGGAACAATTCCGATCGAAAACGGACGAGAACGGCTTACCGGAAGTTAGCTTCGCGAGGGAAACGAGGTGAAACAGGGCGGTGATGGACCGGCGCTAGAGGCTGCTTCCGATGGCTCGTGGTGGCGCTGGCGGCTCCTGGTGACTGCTGGCGGTGCTGGTGGTGGTCCGGTGGTGGCGTCTAGCGACGGTGGACGTCGGAGGAGGTGCTGTGATGCTGCTCTTCGAAGCGGAAGGAGGGACGAGGTGTGTGTGTGTGTGGTGGATGACGACGAGAGGAGGTGATGGAGGATGGAGCGTGATCAGTGAGGGTGACGGTACAACGGTATGGTGAAGGGGATGGTCTGATAAAGAGAGGAGGGAGTAGGCTAGGGTGGTTCAGTTGCAGGGTATGGGTGAGATATAACGTGTGGGATTGGTTAAAACCAATACCCGGAATTAAATTCCGAATACGCGAATTTCTAACCCCGAAAAAATTAGTATCCGAATGTTAGTTTTCCCGAATCCCGCTCTCACGATCAATTAGATTTTAAAACTTAAAAGGATATCACCATCCGAATTTATTTTAAATTTTTGAGGCGAAAAGATGGAATCGTTCGTCAAATATTTAAATTCAGGTCGAAATCTGTTAAACGATCTTTAAATCCGATTTAATTAAATTTTAAATTTCCTTTTTCTGAAAAATTAGGATTCAAAATCCGAGCCTTTACATCATCCACCTCTAAAAACAAGTCTCGTCCCCGAGACTAAAATCATCTTAAAACAGGGGATGAAGTTTGAAACCGGTGAGTCCAAGGATCATGCCATTGATCTCGTAAGTACCTCATAAGTGCCCTCATGAGATCTCACAGTACCATTGTCGTGACCATAATATTCCAAATAGATCGCAGTAAGAATGTGGTATGGGCCCCTACCACATCCTTATTCCGACTTCTCGGTCATATCATAACTCGAAAAGTATTATAGCGTCCCACTAGGTCTTAGCAAGAAATCTACGGGTGCCCCCGTAAAATACTTGTATCCACTTTGTGGGGCGTTCTAATGAAAGACTCGGATTGCATTAACCTTACCTCAAAATCTAAGTTCCTTTTAATTCATCGTTCAAAATGCTTTAAATCCGATGTTAATCAAGCAATTTCAGAACTCAAAAGGTGGAATCATCCACCTCTAAGGGCTAATCCCATATTTCTTTCCTAGGTTTCAAGTCAGAATCATATACTATTAATTTAGTTCTATTATTTCCAACATTTCGATTCCAGGACTTCATAAATATCACAATCATATAGCACATTCAATAGCATGCCACAGTTTCATCGATAATAATCACGCACCATAGCACATCTAGCACATCATCACCCATAGAAGGATTCATCACATCACACCAAAGAAGTTGCACGTCATAACACTCAGATAAATCACATCATACTAGCGCTAACTACCAGAAGGTATCACATCAGAGTCATATAGGCACCGCCGCGCACCAACATTCCATCAAGCTCAAGGAATACTATGCTAGTACTAATACCTCACTATTGTCTATGGCAATACATTAGAGTGTCAACATCGTCTAATAGAAGAGAATTTGCACATTATTCGCTCCCAAGTATAGCATAATCATAGGTCACATCTCGAGATAATCTGTCTATAACTACCAAACATATCAGGGCACGACCACTACTCAACATCTCTCGCATCAAGGCCGGTCAACCTCACATATGCCTTCCAACTCAAATCTGATACAAATTCTAAATACCATTGCATTCTGCATAGTCTACAACCTCTCTAACCTCATATCTATCCTCAATTCCAGGCCTACGTCCCAAACCAATTTCTAGGTATCCCAACTCTTATTCCCTCAAGCTATCTAGGGATCAATTTACTTCAATATCCAAAGCTCAAATCCTAACCTTTCACTCAAACATCTAAAACCCATAACTCAGAGTTTCCAAATTGCCCAAATTCCCTATTCCACCAAGCTCACACATCGACCATCTACCAAGACTCCCTGTTAAACACATACTTGCCCTAGGGGTTTCCTACCAGTCCCATCACTACCCTTAAAGAGAAATCCCAAGTCGCCTCAATACTCGAATCTTACCTCATTATCTCAAACTAAAGTCCTCAACCGAACCTCTATTACAATCGATCTAGGTGTCCCTTAGCAATACGGCTTACTCTTCCTAGGCTCACAAGAATCCATCTGACTATCATTCATCAAGAGACATCTCGAATCACCTTGCTACTGAGATCACTCTTCCCGTACTGCTAAACACTCTCATTAATCATTCACCTCTAAGAACCCAACTCCTACTGACCATCTCACACAGGGAATTCTCGCCTATATATCCTCGACATTTCCAACAAGGGTTCACCTCTTAAGCCACTCTCGCCGATAATCCACCTCTAAAGTTCAAACCCCTACGGCTAACCCTGACAAGATCTTCGTCTACATGTTATGCCCTCAATATTTGACAAAAAGGCTCATTCCTCTAAACTGATTACGCATCCTAAGACAACACAAGCACCTCACCTCTCTAGAAATACTCAACCGTCTATTCTCACCAAATTCTAACCCATAAAACCATATAGCGCTAACTCATAACCACAAATCATCAAGTTCCTCATTACCCGCGTCTATCCCAGGTAATCCACAAACACATTCAACCCATCTAGCTCCTCAAGACCCAATCGATCTGAACCATAGCAATTATTTTCCCAAAAGATCGTGATAATTCACCTGCCACCAGCCTAAATTCACCACTCTGGACTTCACGAAACCTTAACCAATCGCGACTTCTCAGACAGTCCTACTCTAGTTCCCCATCTCCTCAAATTCCTAATTTTTCCCAAGCTATCACTTCTTAACCACGACACTTTAAGCCTCTATCCATCAATCATTATTCCCAAGGACTCTATGCCATCCTAATCCAAACTTCCACGACATTGAAATCTCACCAAGTCTTCCATGATTCTCCAACCTATGGTATTCTCAATATCCCCTACCTGGACTAGTTTCCTCATTATCGCACATTCATAAATGCCCTAGATCACGCTTCCTCAAACCTTGAAATCGCAACCACTTAAGCCCTTATATACCGATCGCCAATACCACAGAATTCCAATGACATCCTTATCCAAATCTCCCAAGTACCGCAATCTTTCCATACCTTCTAAAATCTCTTATCCTTTAGTGTTTCCAATACCTTTCGCTTTACCTAGCTTCCAAATCCATGCTCAGAACCTCCCTATCTCAACCTCAAGCCAAAAGTCTTACTAGCAACCTCAACAACATTCTTGCCTAGCTACCAGCCTTTCCTCGAAGATTCATCTTACATTATCAATACCTTAATAGCCAAAACAATTTCCACACATCAACCTCGATTCATTCCCTATGCTAAAGTCCTCCAACAACGCATCCAGAATCCCTTACTCACAATTTCGCCAAACATTCCCAAACTTACCTAAAGAGCCTCAAATACTCATCTCACATACAGTCCCGATATCGCGTAACCTAATCCCCAAGATCTATGATTTTCCAAGCAACCCTATACTACTCATCCTTAGCAATTCCTCAACCTCATTCCTTACCAAAATCGTTTTCAACCACAACACATATAGCCTAGTCCCAATTTATACGATTTCTCTCACATTCCTTAGTCGATCATCCTTAACTTCTCCCACAATCTGCTCCTAGATTACCTAGATACTACTCCTTGCACCCTAATCCACCTAACAATACCTCCTCTATACGAATTCCTTGATCATATCTAACCTTCCTATCCACATCTAGAGCTACCCTAACCGTATATACACATACCAACTCTCAAAGTTACCCTAGTGAAACTAGCCTATTCCTCAACCCACTACTCTCCTATGCTACCCGCCTGTACTACCTCCTCTAACTGCGACCTCTCCCTCGAAACCTCGCCATCCTCACTCGAATCCCCACTAAGACTTACTTGGGAGCTCATCTGACAACCCTACAATTCACGATCTCCTACAAGTTTTAAACTCACCCGGCTCTGCCTAAGCTATCGCATTCTTCCCGTACCCCATCTCAAATAGCCAATGACCAGATACGAAGACTTTAACCTACCTGCCACCTTCCGACCTAGCTTACCGAAGAATCTCATGACTCATGCCCTAGAAGAAAGCACCACCACACATATACCCCATAGCCTACTTACCAGCAAGTCAATATATCACATCGTCGAGGAATATCATCATAGACACAAGTTAGTCCGACAATCGTTCACTACTAGTTCAGCACACTCATCATCACGCACTCAATTAGGTCAGTTCTAGGCCTATCACACAATATCAATTTCGATTAGTATAGAAGTATCCGCGATTTGAATTAAGAATGCTCTCGAGTCAGCTGGGAGGATCCTGTTCAAGACTGCCATCTTCAAAGTGTACTCGTCTTCTTGCCATCGGTGACGTTGTTCCTGGAGCCTATGTGTCATGGACCTATTACGCTTCCGTTGTGCCACTTTGGTGCCATTTGGTCATTCGCTCTCTCTTCTATGTCGACGCTCATAAGGGAATCACAAGGGTTAGAAGTTACGGAGATAGGGGAGAGACGGGAGCAGACAACACGACATACCTACGGATTCAGACATGGACCAAGACTAAAGACGACGAGACCAGAGATAAGACCCCAACCCAAGAGTTACTACGATGCCCTTAGGTCATTCTATGAGGTTATAACAGTGACAAGCAGCATATATCAATCACGAAGCATCTAAATCATATTATTCTACACTAGCATGTACCTATCTCAAAGAATAGCGACCTAGGCATTCATAACATGTTTATATACTCAACTTCACATGCACGCAGAACAAGCTAGCAACCTATTATCTCATTCACTAATCATGTTTGACACATTAAGATATTGTATGTACGAATCGACAACAGACATATGCAACATAAGTTATGTATGACATAGCGAGCATTATAGGATATCACATGTATGATTCATTACTCATTTTGAGTGTGCACATGAGCAGGTCAGAACAATGTGGGTTCAAGGAAAGCATGTTAAGGTGCACTCTAATAATCATGTCAGGGGATATGGTAAAGTCATAGCAACTATCGCATCATATAGAACCATGTTCATGTAGTATAACAAGTGTGGCACATAATTGCATGATGGTCCAAAATTAGGAGATATATTTCCTAAATGATACTAGCAACACTCATTAAGTAGGTACATAGTCAACGAGGTTCAATTCGATCAACTTAACATACTAGAAATCAATTTCACATGGTACTCATACAAGAGGGTTGACCACACTATCATGGACCTAATTCAATGGATAGTAGCTATCATGGGATTCATACATTCAGCATATGTATTCATTCATAAGTGTAATCATGCAAGATATATGGCAAGTCATGCTGGAATATACTAACACGTCATGTCTTGAAATCACAAGGAGGGCTACTATCATAACCTGACAGAATTCTCCAAGGGCAATCACCGACTCATCCACCCCGTTTCCCCGTGTGACGCTAGTATGACTTGCTCGGTAGGACACAAGGAGATTTGCACCATTTTCGAGATGAGAGGGTAGAATTCGTGCTGAGACTGTTGTGGTAAGAAGACATGGTCGACCGATATAAGAATTGAAAGGAATGGCTTCATAAGACTCACTTCTAACGCAGAGTCATTTCAATAATCACCCTCCCCAACATGATCAGGTAATCCTCTCATCCGACACAACCCCTGAAAGTAGTTAGTTGACCGACCCAATTCCCGTAAAGGACATCGACATCAAGTAAGAGACTCGATCGGGACATCGATGGTTAAGACATGAATATGACTCAAAACTGGGGGGGGGGGGCAAATACCTTCCGACCTTTACTAACAGGTCTAGACATTTTATGGAATGGACGATGAAAAAGGGTGATTATCAAGGAGGGTTGAACCATGGGAGAGACAATTCTGACAAGACGGGGTCCTGGTTATATAAGAATACGGTTTCTCCCACTATCCCGTTTGCACAGACACGCATTACATGTTCCAGTTAAGGCATACTCATTAGTTCTTTATCCTAAGCACAATAGCACTCAGCACGGAAGCAATCAACGAGTTAATATGATCCCCTTCGAGGAGGATCGCCTTCAGGCCCAATTGAATATATAAACACAGAGACGATCTATGCCGTCCTTCGAGGGACGGCTGACCGGAGGGGCAAATACCTCACGGCCTCCTAACCCATGCTACTCCAACCTTTGTGGTTCCTTGGAGTCTTCTAAGCCCATCTGTAACAAAAGCTAGTATTTTGCCTACCGTTCCCCGAGTTCTACATCCATAAGGGATGTCTATCGCTTGGGTCTCTACCCCCGAGTTCGATCCTAAAGGCCGTTCAGTCTAGAGTTAGGTCCAATTAAATTCATTTTGCCCCTTGAAAACATTTTACAAAACCATTTGAAATTATTAGGCGATTTTCAAAACCATCTTCAACCTATCATACTCGGATTGCAAAACCTCGCTCCAATACCAACTTTGTAACGGCCCAGGATTATGATTCCCGGGTTACGTTTAGAGGGATGAAACCCCTCGTTAGGATCTTGCGCCTCGAGTACAGGTTGAAGGTTTGAAATTCTACTCTAACGTTTTCAAGTGGGATTTCATACCCAAAATTCGAAGGGATCGTTGGAATTTTCGGGGAGGTCCTCTGTACCTGTCGTAAGTCTAAGCGCGGAAAACTCATAGTCATACAAGAGCGGAATTAAGGTATAATACAAAAGAGGTGCCACGGCAGAGCCGGGTCAAAACGGAGTCTAAAAGCATGAGCCAAAAGCATAGTCAAAGTCTGATGAAGTCAAGACCTCCGACACTCACTCTCCGCCGGACAACAGGACCTGCGCGATAGTCAAGCAGCACCAATAGAACGAACACAATAATAATACCTAAAAACGTTAATGGTGAGCGGGATTAGATGACGCCCACCTGCTCTTTCCGCTGCCCAATGCACACGCATACGCTATACCAAATAATCATGCTTCTAGATGCAAGGCGGAATATTAACACACTAGCATGCCCCTAAGATCAAGTGCCTAATAATAATAAGGCCTTAACACAGAATACCAAATGGTATATCCCTCTTCCTACCTCCACCCCCCTTCCCGATAGGGCGGAGACTGGCCAGTTCGTGAATGCATTCCATTCGTTCATATTCATCATTCATTCATCATTCTCATCATCATCATCATCATGCTCAAATATGTGTTGCTTATAAGGTGTTACTCATGACTCGATTGACTCAGGACAAGACCCGATGGGACTGGGCTGTCCTATGGCCCTAGCAAAGACTCTAGTAACTTCACAGATAACGGCCGTTCTGTTTACACACGCATAAAGAATAGAATGCTCAAAGTCAATGCAACCTAGCATGATACTACATGGCATGCTGATCATGAGTGCAAGAACCTAGTATATCATGCACAGAAGACAGGGAGTCTCTCTGTCGATCTAAGTAAGCTCCAAAGAGACTTACCTGGTAAGCAGAACAGCAAAAGGAAATCAACCAGGCAATATGAAATCCGACACGTCACAGATGGTCACCTAATAAGTATAAGCACATGAATGAGTCTATCTCTAAGGCACACAAAGCATGGAAGTATCACACACATAACTACACCACTTAATACAATAACCGTCACATCATTATTTTCATCATCTTAACTTTATCTCGTAATCCATCATCTCACAACTCATACCATATTCCATATAATTCTCCAATTCATCAGTTTAAGACAATTCCAATTCATACTTAGCCAATTTGCATGCTATCACCTCATACTCTTACGTAGCATATATTTGTATATCTTCATCATAATAATCTAGCATTTAACCTCACATAATTAATCATCACAAGACATGCTATTAGTCAATCCAATCATCATGCTAGTTAGTCATTGAATAAGTATAATTTTCAGGTTAGTCCCAAAACCGTTTTGAATTCCGATTCAAACAGCAAAGAATTCCGACCTTGGAAATACTTGCTAAAATCCTTTTTCAATTATTCAAATCCAAATAATATATTTTAAATCCCAAATAATATAATATGACATTTTAATTACCCTTTATTATTTAATAAACCACCGATTTATAAAATCCCCAAAATAATATTTTATATTTAAATCCTTGAATAATATTATAGTATTTTTAAATACCGTAACCAATTAAATAAATAACCCGATTAGCTCGACCAAACCAAACCCAACCGAACCAAACCGAATCAAATCGAACCGAACCGAACCAAACCGATTTAATATACTATAATAATATAACAATATAATATATATATATATAAGCGGTGGGACCCACGAGGTGATCATCTTCCTCATTTGAACGGAGGTTTTCCCGCACCAAGGTGAGCTGGAGCTCGACGCCTCCCCGCGACTGAGCTCGCCCGGACTCATCGGCTCCGCCTCGCCCAGCCCCGCCTCGGTCTGGCTCGCGCTCCCACAGCACCGCCTGCTCTCGCTCTCGCCTCACCTCGCCTCGCCTCGCGCTCTCGCGTTCTCGTACACGCCGACCGAGCTTCGACGATCGTCGGAGCTCTCGACCTCACCTGATCGTCCCGCACTCAGCTCACGCACACTCCCGACTAGTCTAAGCATCGATAAAGACTAAAAAACGAATCGAAACGAGGATAAATTCGGAGCTCACCGAGATGGTTTTTTTTCGCGACTTCGGAGCTCTCGACCGGAGTTCTGGGCGTCTTTGGTGGCTCGCGATGGCTCGTCGGACCTACACCGGACATGGGTGAGCGGGATGGTGAAGCTCGGGAACAATTCCGATCGAAAACGGATGAGAACGGCTTACCGGAAGTTAGCTTCGCGAGGGAAACGAGGTGAAACAGGGCGGTGATGGACCGGCACTAGAGGCTGCTCCCGATGGCTCGTGGTGGCGCTGGCGGCTCCTGGTGACTGCTGACGGTGCTGGTGGTGGTCCGGTGGTGGCGTCTAGCGGCGGTGGACGTCGGAGGAGGTGCTGTAATGCTGCTCTTCGAAGCGGAAGGAGGGACGAGGTGTGTGTGTGTGGTGGACGACGACGAGAGGAGGTGATGGAGGATGGAGCGTGATCAGTGAGGGTGACGGTACAACGGTATGGTGAAGGGGATGGTCTGATAAAGAGAGGAGGGAGTAGGCTAGGGTGGTTCAGTTGCAGGGTATAGGTGAGATATAACGTGTGGGATTGGTTAAAACCAATACCCAGAATTAAATTCCGAATACGCGAATTTCGAACCCCGAAAAAATTAGTATCCGAATGTTAGTTTCCCCGAATCCCGCTCTCACGATCAATTAGATTTTAAAACTTAAAAGGATATCACCATCCGAATTTATTTTAAATTTTTGAGGCAAAAAGACGGAATCGTTCGTCAAATATTTAAATTCAGGTCGGAATCTGTTAAACGATCTTTAAATCCGATTTAATTAAATTTTAAATTTCCTTTTTCTGAAAAATTAGGATTCAAAATCCGAGCCTTTACATCAAGGGAATTGTAGAATATCTCCTGGATGACATATGGAAGTTGCCCATGCGTCGGGCATGATCTCAGCAAGTCCTTAAAGCGCTCCCACGCCTGTGCTAATGTTTCACCTGGCTTTTGCTTGAAAGCCGTGATCCTTTGCCGCATCATCACCGTCTTAGAGGGTGGAAAGAACTTATTCAAGAATGCATCCTTCACCTCCGCCCATGTCCTCAACAAGCGTGGAGCCAAACTCTGTAGCCATTGCAATGCCTTTCCTACCAAAGACCATCGAAAAGATTTTAGTCTCACATACTCTAAATTTACACCATCAGCAATTGTTTTACATAAGTCCATAAAAGTAGAGATGTGTTGCAGTGGGCATTCATTAGGTCTTCCTTCAAAAGTATTTCTTTTAATTTCAGACATGAGGTTTATTTTAATTTCATAATTGGAAGGAGGGATTAAGATAGCGGATTCAGGAACATGAAGTGGCGGATCCATGTATTGCATCGCCATCTGTGGATACTGATTTAGCCGCTCTTGGGCTTGTCTACGCGCATCCTCCTCCCTATTTGCACGGGCTCGCTCTGCAGCAACGGCGGCCCTCTCATCAGCGATTGTTGTGTTGTGGTCCTCAATCTCTTTCCTCAACCGCTCTATGGTCTCAGCCTGCATCTCATTGTCAACCATGATTTGAATTGCTTTGTTGCGAAGATGGAAGAAACGTTCAGGCTCGTTGATGGTTTCCAGGATAGGTCCGCGATCAGAACGTCGCATAAACCTGCAAAATAAGCTCTAAAAGATCGTGAGAAAACTTAGGTGGCGATTGATTGCCTCCCTGGCAACGGCGCCAATTTGTTCATAAGGGCGGGAGGGTGCGATTCAAATATTCAAATATAATTCACAACTATGCTAACTCCCTTATCAATCAAATAATACAAGAATCCATCCCGATGCAGTGGTAGGGCAATTCAGGATCGAATCCATGAGGAGGTATGTCAGCGCTTCCCTTGTTGTAATTACGATCAAGCTTTCGCCCTCAGAAGACACTCGATATCGAGGTGTCTGGTCGATATCGACCTCAGTTCTGGTTGATTTCCACTGGATTCCTGCACAAGAAAAAAGCAAACCAAATCGACATTGAGTGGAACCTTGATACCGATGTTAGTCCTCGATATCGACCTTTGACAGTCGATTTTGATGTCTATTACAGAAACTTCAATGCGTAACCTATGTGTCGAAAAAGTGTCCGAAGAGCGTAGAATGGTTGTAGAAAGATGGTTAGAAATCAAAACTTAGACTTTATATCAAATTCAATTAATGAAAAGCTTCCAAAGTCAGGGTTTCATGCCACAACGATAACAATGCAAGTATGGTGCTAAAGTTATGAAATTTAATGTCTTTCCGTCAAATAACTTTTGTTACCAACACTTAGGTGATTAGAGGCTCTCGCATAATTCCTAAGAGTTACTATCTTATTCATGAGTAATCCAAGTTCACAATATGAGTGGCTTTCGCTTCAATAATGCAAATAATGAATCTCCCTAACTTTCGCAAAGGATCATGCATAGGATAGAAGACGGAATCGCATAAAAGTCATACCTTTGATGCACTTACCCTACATTGCTATCGTCGGGCTCACCCCGACCCTAGAAGTGGGTTGACTACTCACTTCTCATCATGCAACTCATCATCATTATTGAAAAGAAAACTACTTTGAATTGCAAAAAAAAAATTACAACCGAACCAAGCCAACTCTCCGATCTCGCTTCCACCAACCTCAACTCGGCCTCCTCTCTCTACTAATTCTCTGTGTTCTATAATGTAAAACCGATTTCTTGGATTTGAATAACTGAAATTGAATTCTTAAACTCGGCCCTAACGGCCTCTCGATATAGATATCGAACTTTGCTATCCAAAGACTCGAAAACTTATTTTTATTCTCTAAGATAAAACTTAATAAAGTAAAACTAAAAACTCCATGGTAAATAATAGTAAAGTGATAACTCTGGTGTTGAAGATAGGAAATCTCGACTTTAGGATAGACGTGCAAGCTTTGGATAGAATTCTATCAAAATCTGAGTCGGACTTCTCTACTGAACAACATCGATATCGACATAAGGACATCGATATCGACCTCGGTTTAACTTTATCTCTGAGCACTCCTTCTTCTACTCGGATTGGCACTCGACTTCTATCAATAAGCTCGATCTAGGCGCTCAATATCGACCATGGATCATTGATATCAACCTCTGTATGTCGAAATGCTCTGCTTTCCCTCTTGCTCGATTTCTGCCTCTCTGCTGCACTCGATGTCGAGGTTCTTGAGTCAATTTCGACCTATTCAAAAGACTTCGAGTTCTTTTGTCGCTCTTCCAAATCTGTCCATTTTCGTCTTGTTTTCTGCGAAATCACATAGAAACTCATGCAGACCCATATATTTGACAATAATGCATAAACTACACTAATCTTATGTATTCCCTACTAATATGCATGCAAATGACGTTAAAATGGACTTAACTGTGCATAGAAAATATGGCTATTTGTGCGCACATCAGATAACTAGTTAAACCAAAAGATTAGATATTTAGATGAAAAGGTTATTCAACATTTGAGTCAGATGGTTAGCTAATGTCCTCCCCCTCATCATGCAAAACACCATCATCACCACTATCAGCTTGTAACTCCATATCAATTCCCTCATCAATCTCTTCTTTTGTTTCTTCATCAAAATTAAAATCATCTTCTTCTTCAATAACCAGAGCTTTCCCTTTTCTTTTTCCTTCTCGAGTCTTTGACCTATTGAAGTAACGAGGCTCACTTACTCCACTAGCCTTGTCCACCATTCCCCATGTCAAAGTATCATCTACAAATACAAACTCATCACCATCATCATCTTCCATTTTACCCATTAGCCATTCATTAGAGTCATCAATATCATTCATTAATATAGGATCAATCCTGTCTTAGAGACTAAATCGACGCAGCAATGACAGATTATACTTGACAAAAACCTTGTCATTTAGTCTTGATTGTGTCAATCTGTCATTAGTAACTATTACAAAAAAAAACATATTACACATTTTGATTTTAAGTAATGAAAATTATAGATAAAGTGTTGTTATATATATCATCAAATTGATATCCTTACCTGTTGGAATACACTCCAGTTTCTCTCACACCCAGTGGCACTACAAGTGAGACTAAAGATGGATATGGAAAACTTTTGTAAAGTAGGAGTCATTGAGCCATATGACTTCCACCATTTAGCTATAAATAAAATATATTGTAATTTAGTGCTAAACTAAATAAAATATAATGCAAAATAAGAAAGTTAAAATATTCAATCAAGTTGAATAACACACCTGGAGCCTTTGTCTTCCTTGCTCTAATAGCTATAGGCTTTCCAGATAGACCTTTAGCATTATAATACATTGACAACTCTTTATCGATAACATCTTGCTCATCTTCGGTACGCAATCTTTCTAGGCATTGATATAAAACATCCATGATTTCATTGTTTTCTAAGATGCTCGGATCATCATAAAATTCCCTGGATTTAGTAAATGTCTAGCACAATGCGAAGGGTGTCGAAGTTGACAAATCCACCTTTTATCAATGATATCCATGACCTTTTTAACCTTTTGTGCATTGTCACCGAATGCCTTCCTTATAGCTTCTTTAGCATGGTTGATTGCACTATAGATATAACACATCGTTAGCTTATCACTATCAACCAATCTAAGCACTTTAACTAATGGACCAGTCAATTTGAGAGTGTAGACAATATTTTTCTAGAATCTCTCCATAAGAACAATTTGAACACATCTTTTGCCACCGACTTCCTTAAACCACTTGGATTTTTTCCACTCATCTGAAAGAAACATCTTCCTCAAATTGTTCTTTTGCTCATGAATTGACTTGAATTTTATAAACGTAGTTGCAAACCTTGTTACAGTAGGCCTCAACAATTCTCTTTTTCCAGTGTATTTCCTTATCAAGTTGACCACTTCGAGACGATTATAAATGCAGCCATTTAAGAACATTGCCTTATTAATGGCTCCTTTGATCCTAGGAATCTTTCCAACATCTTCCAACATCAATTCAATACAATGTGCAGCACACGGAGTCCAAAATAGATTACTTCTCTCCTTCTCCAACAATTTTCCTATAAAGATTATAAAAGAAATTAGAAATTAGCATAAACCTACAACACTTAAATAAATACATAAATTAACCTGAAATTACATAATATAAGAGTAACTGACCTGCTGCAACGTAACCTGATGCATTGTCTGTTATTACTTGAATCACATTTTTCTCACCAACATATTCAACCATAGTATCAAGTAATGAAAACAACTCTTGGGCATCTTTCACTCTATTAGAAACATCTTCACTTACTATAAAAACGGTTCCTTTTTGGAGAGTTTACTAAGAAGTTTAGTAAGTCCTTTTGCACTACTAATCCCGCCAACCATCTGACATAAGACTACACCTATACCTTGCCCATTCTTCTTCATGTTTCTTCAACATAGCTTTAACTCCCTCCTTCTCATCCCTGAGCAATGGCACTCTTAATTCATATGCAGATGGTGGTTTCAAGCCTAAACCGAATTGAGCAATTGCGTCCAATGCTTATTTGAAGCTAGGATACTTGACGACACTGAAAAGAATACCAACTTCATAAAACCATCTAGCAATCATTCTCAGAACTTTACGCCTTAGCTTTTTTTTTTGTCAACTCATTAATAGTTGCTTGCCTTGTTGCCAAATTCTTCCGTCCCTTTTTTCACAAACATATCTATTGGACCTTTCATTGTTGAACTCTCACCGTGTTTAGCTACTACATTCTTTCTCTTCTTGGGTAAGGCATTGTCCTTCTCGTCTCCTTCATCATCTTCACTCAAAGCATAAGCATCAAGATCAGCCAACGGGCTACTCATCTTTTCCTCCTTCTCCTTAGCTTTTTGGCTTATCAATGAAGCAATCTCGTCTTTCACGGCAGGTGGGCACTTAAGACACATTGTTACATATGGACTTCCCCCAAAAAGGTGATTCTTTGCATGAAAAACTCCTCCTTTTGTTTTCATACCACAAAAATTGCAAATGAGAGCAATTTTATCATTCGGATCAGCTCTTTCATATTTCCAACATGGATCTTTCTTATCAGTTTTTTCTTCGATAATCTACAAAACAAGATAAGTCCCCAATAGAAAATAAGTATAGTTCCATTCCATGATAGACCATCAATTTGATAAGAATATTTTTGAACTTTGAAGTTGCTACATCAAAAGTTAACACTAATGTACTTTAAAAGAATGGAAACAGAAGATTCAAAAGAAGAATAAGAAAGAGACAGAAAGGGATAAAATAAAGTAAGGGAGAAAGATGTTGAATATCGGCAAACCACTTCAAAAGAATGTAGAGAGAAGATTCAGAAGAAGAATGAGGCAGAAAAGGATTAAAAAAAAGTACTTGAGAAATTTAGTGTATAAATAAAACAAAAGAAAAACAAAGGATGGAAGCTTACCTCGTTGAAAACTTGGAATGTTCTCTGCCAATCCAAGGTGATCAGTGCTTATAGAGAAGGAGAGGAGCCAGCCAGCCGGGTTTCGTAGATTAGGTAGAAGACGGTGAAAAGGTAACACATTTTCTCTTTATATGGTACAAAGCTCTTTATAAAATTTTAGAAAGTACAAGATAAAAAAGATCTTTTTATTTATTTAAAGTTTAAAAGATTTTTTTATTTAGTAAAAGTACAAATCACATATTTTAGTTGAAAATGTACTAAATAATATAAAAAAATGCTAAACAAATGCTTTTGTCCATAAAGCGCCCGCTTCAACACTTTGACGCTTCAGCGCTTAAGCGAGAAAAGCGCCCGCTTCATGGACACCGCTCGCTTGAGACATGGTGAAGCGTTCTGAGCAACGCTCCATCGCTTAAGCGCGAAGCGCTCGCTTAAGCGACACTTTTTTATTTAGTGCTCACTCCGGGTGGCTCTCACCCCTCCCCCCCTCCGACTCGATGAGGATTATAAGAGGAGGTAAATCAGGCGAATTAACCCGCAATAGAGGTCAAGTCTCAAGTGCATTTCTCGATTTGTCGTTGTGTTGCATTATCTAAAGAGGTGGGAAGAAGAGCCCACCTCAAAAGATCGAATGATAAAGCCAAAATTTGAAATTAGCATCTCAGTCTCCAATGAACTCTGTCAAACTCCATTAATCACAATAATGACTATGAAACAAAATAATCCCCTTCCATTTCAATATCTTGATTCAGAGTATCTAAAATTGTTTACATAAAATTTTCCATCTAATTCTCTAAAATTGAAAAACAACGAAAAAAATATAGTGAATTCCTCAAATTTGTAGTATTCTTCAAAACAAAAAGCTTATCTAAATTTTCGAAACGAGAAAATTATTAAAGTTTGTCCAAAAAAATTAAAGAATATGCTTTTTATTTTCATATTTTTGAAGAATTCTAGAGAAATAGGTAGAGTAGAGATACTAGTGCTCGACAATATTTGGATCGAACTGGAATTTACGGTCTTGGATCGGACCGAAAATATAATGGTTCGGTCCACGGTCCATAAAAATTAAAATTTCGGTTTTCGGGCCAAGACCGGGATCGGACCGGAATTTCCGGTCCAAGACCGGTTGGACCGGAATATGTGTGTATATATATTTGTGCGTACATATATGTATTTTTAAAAATTAAATTAAAGTGGCCAAGTACAAAAACAATATAAATTATTTTTTATTCATATATTAGTAAGAATAGTTTAATTAAGTCTATTTTACATTTAATAAATAATTTAAAATATATTATAAATTATTTTTTAATCAATTTAATTTTCAAATCGGTCCATTGGTCCAACCCGTCCGTGGACCGGAAAACCCAGGACCGTATATTATGGTCCTGGTCCGATCCATGATCCAAAGTTTTAAAATTTTCGATCTACCAGTCTTCGACCGGATCGGAATTTCCTATCCGGTCCAGACCGGTTGCCCAGACCTAACTCCCTAAGAGCATCAACATTGGTGGGACTTGAGACCCTTAACATCCGGGCTCTTAATTTACTTTTCCTCTGCCACATCAGTTTAAGGACCTCATTTCAGCTTTTAATTATTTGCACCTCCATTCGTGAGCCTGAACCCGGGCTCTTAAGTTAGTTTTTACTATTTACCTTTTCCAATTATTCAATTATTATTATTATTATTTATAATTGTTATTATTATTATTTATTATTGTTATTATTGTTATTATTATTTATTATTATTTTCATTTTCATTTTCATTATTTATTATTATATTATTATTATTAAACGAAAAAATGCAAAATGGGTGGAAAAAAAAATACTTTGTATTTGGTAACCATAATATTATATGGGTATTATTGAATGATTTTTTTAAAAAAAATATAAGTAAAATGGGTGTTTATAGTAGATAGATAAAATTAATTCACAATTGAATATAAATTTTATTTTATTTTTTAATTAACGAAAATGAAAAAAAATCAATTTTAGTGGGTTGAATTTTAAGGGGCTGCCACATGGCGCCCAGTGATTGGCTTTGTGGCAGCCCCCATTCTAGCCTTTTTTTTTGCCCGGGCATGCTGTTGAACGTAGCGTTTTGCTCTCTTTTTGCTGTCGAACGACGACGTTTTAGCTTCTCCTGGGTAGCAAACGCGGCACGTGATAGGCATGCCTCCTCGATCCTCTTGCCATGGGCTCTGTTTGTTGAGCTTCTTATACAGAGGATTAATTCCGGAGCCTTTACCATAAATTGAGTTTTTTTTTTTTTCCGATGTGGCAAGTTTAAGGGCCCTCAGGCCCAGCAATGTTCATGCTCTAAGAGATACCTTAGGGGCTAACATGAAAATAACCGCAAAGCTTAAGGACAAATCTGTAAATAAGCACAGCCCAACTCTCACATAAATCCCATTGGGTCGTAAAAATCGCCACTTCTCCTTCCTTTCGCAATCTCACTCGTGTAGAGTCGACTGTGGATTGCTCCCTAAACCCAAAGCGGCCTCCTCCTTCCTCCCCAATTCATCCTCTCAACTCCGCGATTTCAGTTCCTCCAATCCGGTAATGGAGATCTTAGCCCTCGCTTCATCCAAACCTGTGCTGCGCCTGGACTCGCCATCGATCTCCACCAGAACCTTACTCCCCCTCCCCCTCAGGCGCCTCTCCAGGTTCCCGAATTCCAAAGTCACCGTCCGTGCCAGCTCCAGCTACGGCGACGGAGAAGGCCTCCGTCTCTCCGTGGACGCGAAGGAGAAGCTTCGAGCTCGGATTTTCGCCAGCGTCTCCTCCGTGATTGGCCGTGGACGGGAGACTTCCTCCGTCGCCGTTAGTCCTCCGATCTCCGTCCCACCTCCCTCTAATGAGTTGTAGGTTTTTTTGTGTGTGTCTCGGTTGATTTTGTTTGGTTGCATATTGGAAAGGTTTTTTTGTTTAATTGCGCGTGATTGTGGTTGTTCAGTGGCTCTCCGCTTTTCTGGATTGGAGTTGGTGTTGCTTTCTCCGCTCTTTTCTCCTGGTTGGCTTCGTATCTGAAGGTATATGTTCTGAGTCATATCGTATAGTTGCTCAATGCGTGTTAATTTATCTGTTATTTGCTCAAATTTGAAACCAAGCTCAAGTGGAGTTCAATAAAAAAAAATCTAAAATTTACTTAATTTTATCCTCAATCAGCATTATAATGGACATGGTATCTTCTCAGCAAATTAAAGTTGTCATTGTTTCTGAGAGAAAATCAAAGTGACAAACTAAGGCTGCCCTATTTCCCTTCCTCTAGAGTAAGAATACCGAATGCTATGTTTGTTAAGAGTTTGTGTACATGGACTGGAGTGCTACCAAGTATAAAAGATGATCCTTCATGATATGTGCTGGTTGAAGGGGGTGTTTTTGCTCACATATACTTTATTGCTACCATGTCATTGCTTGCACGAGCTTCCTGCTGTCATAGGAGTTCATTATATTTGGTTTTAAATGTCCAGTCTTCCGTACGAACCTTTGGGTAGTAGGAAGCAGTATATTACATATCTGGTTTCTGAGACCTTATAAAAATTTCCACTTGCACTAGGGCCTTGGCTTGAATTGAATAAATAGCACCAAAAAATAAATTCCACTGCGGAATGAGACCTTAGTGATTGTAAAGATACCGTTTTTACTATTTTGAAAGCTCTTCGAAGTCCACAATCGACAGAGAGTTTTGATGAAGAAGTAGGATCCCCATCAATCATCATTATGGTTGAAACTTTGTTTTGATCTATGTTGTATCTAGCTTCTCTTTCTTAAATATCTTTATTGCCCTAGGAAAGAGTACATTTATCTTACTTTCTTTTATGCATGGATCTGCTATTTGTATTAAATTTATGAGCCCTATAGTTTTAGAATAGAAAGTGTTTGTGTGTAAGACGTAGCACTTGAACTTCCACGGGCATTTAGAAACTGGCATCTCTTGGAAATGAGTACACGGGATTATTTACTTTTGTCATGGACTCATGGTGCAGGGGGTATAGTATGAGTTTTGAAAAGGTCTAAAATTATTATAGGGAATGAGGATTGAGGATATCATGACTCAGGAGTTGACAAGGGCGAGACATGGGTTGTTATAACTGTTGAGGGTCAAGGATCTGTTTTTATCTTTTAATTGTATATACAAGTTGGTTGTGAGCACTATACTTTTTGTAACCTTTCTAATTTGCTGGCTCTTTTGCGGTGATATTTCCCCCAAAATAATGGGAGAATTTCCACTAAGAAATGCTTGGCCTTTATGTTTCTTGACATGCTGTAAATCCAAAATATGTTTTGTGTTGCAGAAATATGCAATGCAACAGGCTATGAAGACAATGATGGGACAAATGGGTGCACAAAATAGTCAGTTTGGTAATGCTGCCTTTTCGCCAGGATCACCTTTCGCTTACCCACCACCATCCACAAACGAAGGAGCTATCTCACCAGTATCACCCTTCCCTTTCCCTATTCCCCCATCATCTGCAACTACTACTACACCTATGTCAAATACTACTCCCAGACCAGCTTCAACTCCCAGCGCTACTATCTCTGAATCTAGAGTTTCGGTAGATGCAACTAAAGTAAAAGCAGTACCAGCCATGGATGTGAAGGTTGATGAGGAAGTTAAGTCTGAGCCCAAAAAAATTGGTAGTTTTCTCCCCCTTTCCATTGATTTGATGCTATTTCCTCGTGTGTTCACTTGTTGCAAATTGATTAAAATAATATATAAGATCTCTATATTATTGCCCTTGCTTATCGTATGATCCGATAAAAAAGATCGATGTACAACTTTTTTGGGGAGATGTATTCAGTACTCTTATTTAAGATAAATTGTACTCCCTCTGGTTGGAAATAAACGACATTTTAGAGTTTTACGCACAAACTAAGAACCTCTTAATTATTACATCCACCTTTAAACACCCTATCAAATAATATTTACTCCCCCATCACATTTATTATACATAAATGTAATTGGTTAAGCAAAAAAAAGTACAAAAGTTATTGATATTAGTGCAAAAGTTAAAAAGAGGGTAATTATTACTTCTAAAACATCAAATATTGTTGATCAAATTTCACCCCCTAAAACATCAAATATTTCCGATCGGAGGGAGTAATGTTTTTTGTTGGGTTGTTTCTTAATATCTCCCATTTGAGTAAAATTTTCAAAGTGTACTTTATCAGATATTGATTAACGGTTTGAGTTCTGTGATTGTATTGCTGAAAAATATCAGTTACCCTGTCATGCTTCTCTAGTAAGCGATCAATGATGCAGTTGCTATAAATCCTGACTTTAAGAGCTTGATTTTGATAATTGTTTAATGTTGCAGCCTTTGAGGATGTCTCTCCTGATGAGGCCCTGCCAAAGAGCCCATTTGAAAAATTTGAAGACTCTTCTACTTCGACATCATCCAAGGACGTGAAATTTGCTGAGGTGGTGAGTAAAAAGGACCTTGAGCCACTTTTAATATAGTGTTATATGTTGCTGTACCTGACCTTTCTTATGCAGGTAACAGACAATGAAGCAGCTACTTCAGGTCCCAGTGCTTCAAATGAGTCCTGGTCTACAAGTAAGTTACAAACTATGATGTTGCTACTCACTACTGTTGTGATGTGACTATGCAACAGCGAGGGTGTTCAACTAAAGCAAGAACATCTTCACGTAGTTTTTATGCTTGATATGCTTCTTATTTTAAGATTGTGTGTGAATGGTCTCCCCTTTGGTATGTTGACTATTTGTGGGTTGCCCTTTAAATTTTCCATTATAATAGAGCTCTCCATCTTTTATTAACAGGTAGTGCAGGTCCCTTTATGACTGTGGAGGCTCTAGAGAAAATGATGGAAGATCCTACTGTGCAGCAGATGGTTTATCCGTAAGTTTTTGTGTCCTCTCGCCCTATAGTCTTTTGAAATCAACCCTTTGCCTCGACCCCAACCCCCTTCTCCTTTCATCTTACATTTCACATATCCTCAAAACTCTTTTATGATTGACTTTCCACATGTGAAGTGCTAGTTTTGTATACTTTGCTGCTTCTTTTTGTTGGTAAAAGGACAGCATCAAGAATTTTTAATGTATCTTGCAGACATCTTCCAGAGGAGATGAGAAATCCAGCAACTTTCAAATGTTAGTCCATCATCCTTTGACATTCTTTTTCTACCTATATACAGAGTATGATTATGCATTAGTTGTTGATATAAGATTACAACTTTTTAGGGGATAAAATTTGGCTAACAATTTTTTTAACGTAAATCTTCTAGCTTTTCATTGTGATACTAGGTTTTCTTGTTGCATGACATTTTTTGGTCATGTCTTGCCCCTGACGTAACAGTACACCAATAGTAAATGTTCTGGTTGTTGCACTGACTTAGATATCATATTCCCGTTGCTAAGATAGTAAGATGTAAAAAAAAAGAAAATTAAAAAGTGTTGGGTCTGATCTTATTGCTTTTGCTACTTTTTAGAATCGTCTAAGAGAAAAGCAAGTGTACCAAATTTGTGTTTACTGCCTTCTATGATTGGTTTCATAGAGAGATTAAACTGATGTATTAACTGCTACAGTACTTTATAACCATTTTTATAATAACAGTGCTATCGGCCAGCCCATCTGGCAAGTTTTTTTAATGCAATGTTGAGCCTTTTCAGATCAGAACTGATAGTAAACATGCTTATGGTTCCAATTTGCACTTTTTCACAGGGATGCTACAAAATCCAGAGTATCGGAAGCAGCTAGAAGATATGCTGTATGTTTTTTCTTTTTTGTCTATAAATTATGTTGGATAAATTCTCAGTTTGCTCACTAACTTTTCTAAGTGTTCTACAACAGTACCTAATCTTTTGATTGTGCCAAATAAGTTATCAACCTATTGAAAATCCCTTCAGCATAGTTCTTTCCTATTTGCTTTATGTCAAAGATCTGTTGAATATATGATCTAGCAGCTTAATTGAATATCATAAATCATATTTGGCAGTTTTTTAATGTTTAAAGCTTAATGACATTATTAGGAAATTAAACATGCAAAGGGGAAATAGACAAATTTGTGATTTGGTGGCCTTGGGGCTGTTTAAAATTGGACGACCCCGGGAGTTGAGGCACCGACAACCCCTTGGGACTGTTTAGAACGTTTTCTAAGAGGTTGGGGACTTGTTTGGAACACTTAAAAGAGAAGGGACCAACATTAGAACACCCACATAGGTTTGGGACCAAACTAATAATTGACCCAATTATGTTTCTTCGTGTGACCAAAAATGCAACCATTGCAAGCTACAATGATCATTAAAAAAAACTTTTACTATCTGCGAATGGTAGTTTTGGATATTCAAAGATTTTGATTTTGAAATGCTTTACTCTCTTGAATTTCAAATCATGATTGACACCCTCTACGATGGAAAGTACAAGAGGTTATTCTGCACTGCTGCTGATATATGTTTCACAAAAGCGTCATACATTTAGTTCCTGATAAAGTGTATTCACCTTTTACTTCTGGAATGATTCACAGAAATAAAATGGGAGGAAATGCTGAATGGGACAATCGAATGATGGATAATTTGAAAAATTTTGATATTAGCAGTCCTGAGGTCAAGCAGCAGTTTGGTAAGTTTCAGGATGTCCGTTACGCTAGTTAATTATAGTTTGCAATTTGGGATGTGTTTGAGATTATTTTCAACCTTCTGCTAATTTTTTTTGGCTTTTAACAGATCAAATTGGTCTTACCCCTGAAGAAGTTATTTCAAAGATTATGGCCAACCCAGATGTTGCCATGGCGTTTCAAAACCCCAGAGTGCAGGCAGCCATCATGGATGTATGTTTTGGTTCTAGTACTTGTACTTGGATCTATATTTTACCAGTTCATGGATTGTTTATACAATGGATTATCTAGGACACAATGGAGAACCGTAGAATTGACAATTCATGTTTACTTTTGAGTTTGGAGTTTAGACAAAAGCTAGAGATATAAATAGATACGGACGGAAAAAAAAACCAGTGATCCCAAGTCAACTAGCATTTTTGTTCCCTTGTTACTCTTTGTTGTCTTAATGTGCTTTGTTCTACTTGCGCCTGAAATCAGCTGAACATTTTTTTTTGTCTTGCAGTGTTCACAGAACCCTTACAACATCGCCAAGTATCAAAATGATAAGGAGGTAATACAATTGTAATATTGTGTGATTGGTTCATCCATAATTCCATATTGTATAGTTCAGTTGGCCACCCCGATTTTGACATTGCAAGAACATATTTTTTCTTTTGCCTCACATTACATGTCTGGCTGGCCTCTTTCCCAAAGCAAGGATTTTGAACCTTTATAATTCCCAGGTTATGGATGTGTTCAATAAGATATCTGAACTCTTCCCTGGAGTGGCGGGACCTCCCTGATGCAGTGAGTCAGTTTAAACATTGCTTCATACCGTGCTCTACATATCAAGACTGATGATGGCTGATACTGCACCCAATGCTGGAAATACACCGTCCCCCTCGAGCTGAGATGTCTAGTATAGGTTCCGTTACTATCTTTTGTAGGCCATGATTAACATGCTGCAGCTGTTCGAGAGCCAGAAAATCTGCAAAGCAGCTTAGAATCCTCTTGAGTTTTTTCTGTTTCCCTTGTGTTTGGATTTTCAAACTGTTTCTCAGGAACCCTCTCGTACATGGGTTGTGTTGTGTCCCTGTTATTATTATTATTATTGTTTTTGTTGTTCTTAAGGTAAAACGACGGCGATTTCTCCAAGCATCAAACTTGTACAGTGGGAAAGTTGTGATGAATATCTTAGCTTTAAAGTCCTCAAATGTTTTGGCATCGTAAGCGCTGCTATTGAAAACTGCAAGCATCAACCAAAGATTGCATCTTGCTTGAAGTTGTTCCACCGCTGAGAGTCTTGTGCACAATCTTAACTTTGATGACCTGCCAAATCACGACTGGATTCGAAAGAACTAAAAAACTGAGAAATACTTGGGTTTGTACAATCCAAAATGAATACAAAAACTAAAGAAAACCACCAACAAGAAAAGGGTGATTGGTCTCTACGCAAAAAATAAAATAAAATAAAATTCATGCTGCCAATAGGTTCTTACAAGACATACAAAGTATCCTAATGGAATGCTATACACCAAGCAGTATCGGCAACTCTATTCGCTTCAGAAAAAATAGGTTTTTTTTTCTAACTTATGCAACAAGGGCATAAATATTTCCCTAGATTCATTAATTTAGTCAATTTTTATTTTGTTTTAAAGGATTTTATTCCCAATAAAGGATGCTTAATGTACATCTTTAGAACATAGGTTAAACAAACCGTTTTTTAAAAAATTTAAAAACCTTCCAACATCTTATGTATTTTTTTTGGTAAGCTCCAACATCTTATGTATTGGAAAATCGTGAAGTAGCTCTAGAACGATGATTTATTCATAAATACAAGAGAAGATACATCCAAACCACAATACAAAAACATCATACAAACATGTTTATTCAAAGATCAACAAAAACATCATACAAACATGTTTATTCAAAGATCAACGGCACATAATCCATCGAAATCAATTTTGAAACTGATAATCATCATCATTCTTTGTTGCTGTCATCAATGATTATGATCCAAATGATAAATCAACCACAAGGGAAGCTGCAAACACACACTGAGGTTTCATCAACAGAGTCCTTGCAGGACCAGCTTCCAGACCCCGGATGCTTGAGGCTGCACTTGGCGAAGCAATCGATCCTGCACTCCCCCATCAGCTCACTGCAGATGGAATCACCCTCCTTGGCCCTCGACACTCTATGGACATCCCCTAAGCATACACATCCAAAGAGCTAGTTGCACGTTAACCATTACGACAGGATATCAGGTAGTGAAACCAAGGGTTTAATGTCACGATAATTACCTGGCACGACGAGGAGCAAGATGAGCATGAGCATGGGAAGGAGCAAGAATAATGGTTTGGCCATGTTTACTAAAAGTATTGTATTGGTATATTAGGGAAAAAGGAGATATATGTTGTGTGGGAGTAGGTGGGTAGCAAGATATATGGTTTTGTAGATAGATATGATATGATATGATATGGTATACTATATATGATATGGGTTTTGTATAATGCCTTGGTTTGACAAGTTACTTAAGAAGATAGGTAAATGCCTCTCCTTTCTTTACTTGCCTTTATGATGTGACCAATTATTTATTGTTTTTGTTTTGTGAATTTTCTTTCACTAGCAATTGCCAATTTGTGGTTTAGAAGAGACTTGAAACGTGAATATATCTAGGTTCATATAATATAAATGCATTTGAGCAATGGTTTCAGAAATTGTAGTTTATTTGTAACTTGTGTGTATGTTTAAAATGCCTCGTTTCATATCATATAGTATTATTGTTTAGGGATAAGAGTACTAGTTTTTTTTTAAATACAAGGTAAGAGTTTTGGTGGTGTCAAATCCTGCTGATCTACCATCCAAGCACGTACTTTCGGACGAGAATTTGAATCTCATAATAAGAGTACTAGTTATAAATAACCATATGACATACACACAAGAGTATTAGTTATAAAAATTAGCATCCAATAAAAATGATTGTTTAAAAGTAATAACATTTGTAGGGGTGAAAAGTTTTGTGCCTTTATTAGTTTTCCAATTATAAACATTTGATAAATTCGACTATTTAAGGGTTCAATAAGTTTTATCCAAACAATAGGCCGGAAAAAAAGGTATAACTAACATTTCTTAAGGGTTCACTAGTATATATGATAGTATAATACCACAATAACCAATTTTTTTATAACCACCTAGTACAATTCTGGCGCCATCACACGATTTTTTATAAATAAAATTTTAATAATATAACAAATTAATATTATAAAATATTAATAAAATTTAGGATAAATAATAAAGGTAGAGTTGAAATCTTTCAAAAAGTTATTTGAAAAATATCTTATCATTTAAAGTAGCATAAACTAATATAAATATTTTAAATCACTCCATTAGTTAGTAAAATGATGAAAAATTGAATATCATTGTAAGTTTGGTAGAAATTTTTTTAATAACAATGATAGTAGTAAATCATTCCAACCTTATTAAGAGATTTAACAAAATATAACTTGATAAAAATCCAATAAGAGAATAACATTCATATTGAAAAAGTGTTTTAACTTAATATAATATATAAAAATAAAATATTATAGAAAAGTTTAATAATATAGAACATTGTATAGATATAGATTGGTTAGTAATGGGTAAAAAATAAAAGGGACAAAATGTAAATACATTGAAGAGATAAAGACAAAAAAGAAAAAGAAATAATAAGATAAGCATTATGATTAGTTGACAATCTTCAATTAAGAAGGCGCTTTGATTCCTCGCATGGGCAACAGAGCCACAAGGTTGCACACCTTGACCACTCTGCCCAAGGTACCGACATCTCAAACAATTCAGGTCTACAGGACCTCATCCGTAAGGATGCTCTCGGGTAGAGTTTCCTCATCCGAAATCTTTCCTAATAAAAAAAAAAAGAAAAAAAAAGAAGGCGCTTTGAATTAAACCATTGGTTAGTAATAAATGGGTAAAAAATAAAGAACGGAAATTTCGCGAGGTACCCCTAAGGTAAGGGCTATTTCGCGGGGTGTACAAAACTTTGACTTATTTCGCTTGGTACCCCTCAGCTTTATACTTATTTCATGACGTGCCCCTTGTCTGTTAAATGTAAGTTATGTAACCACAATTGATGGATTCCGTTTGTTTTTTTTAAATAAAGGAAAATAGTTAAATTAGAAAGAAAAGGAGGCGATTTGCCCCAACTGTGACCTACACAACAACTCAGCAAGAGAGCGAGCGACCGGTGACACAGACCGACACCAACAGGAGTCCGTCGATGATGGGCTCGAAGGTGGGCGACAATAGGTATGTACCCTCTCTGAAATGTTGTTCGGAGATTGTTATGTGAACTTGCGAATTCGGGAGCTTTGGTTAGGGTTGAGATAATGTTGTTCTTATTGCGAATTCATTACATCGAATGCTTCTTTTCCTATTAGAAATTTAGAATCCGCTTTGGTAGTGAAATAATTTGCGAATTAGGGTTTAGGTTGAGATGATGTTGTTCTTACTTCTTATCTTCACCATCTTATATGAAGACTTTTGAAAATTGTTCTGAAATTAGGGTTTAGGTTAAGATAATGTGACCTGTAAATTCTGAAATTTCTTTGTATTTCATTGTAGCAGTACTAGTTGTAGATGCAAGCAAATTTTTTGTTTCCTATTCAATAAGCTTATTCACACAAATTGCTTCTATTGGAGATTTTTTTTTGCAAGGACTTCTATTAGACCTAATCTTTATGATATTTGGCTGATTTTTGGACTGCCATTTGCTCATTCTCTTGGCTATATTATTTGATTTTGCAACATTTGTTCATTTTTATGTACAATGATTGACGAACAATAGATAAAGTAAATCTTCAAGAACAAACTGTGTCCAAGTGAATGTGTGAATGTGAATACTAAGTCTTGTTGAAATTCTTGGATTATCTTTTTATTTTGGTTCATTCGTGTGCAAATTGAGCACAAAGCTATATATGTATTTAGTTTTTTGGTTCAAAGCCTTCATAGTCTTTGATGTGAATACAAATCTTACTCGTGATTTGGTAAGTACTTTATTCTCTACTAGGATAAAATAACCTTTTAGCTTAAGTGGCAGAGCAATGTGCTTACGCACAATGACGTGGGTTCTATTCCCACATAGGCTGCTTATATTATATCTTGATGCCGATACATAGTTTTATCACAATGCTTAGTAAAAAGGTTTCTTCTCATCTACAACAAGTCTTGTTTCACTAAATCCAATTTGCACCTTCAAGCAGTCACTTGATGCCACAAAATTGGCAAGCTCAGCAATAACCTCACCATTGATGACTTTAATTTAAACTGCAAATATAGAAAAATAAGAGTAAGAATTTGTGTTGTGGTTTTTATACCAGTAAAGAGTGTCTTAATGTAGTTCTGTCTTAAAAAAATTTGTTTGTTGCAAAAGTTAATTCTAGTCTTGATTTTCATTTATGGTGAGGTTCTTGTACCAAAGAAACATACTGATTGACTGGTAATGTCAACTTGATGCTTGATAGTAGTCAAGATCAACTTTCATTTATGGTTAGGTTCTAGTCCTGATTTTTATTTGTGTTTCGGTTGAAGAACATTTTAGTTGCATTTTGAGAAATCAGCCTATATGGGATTTGAACCCACATCTTGTGCATAAGCACGTACTCTACCGTTTGAGCTAATAGGCTTTTTAACAAGCATCAAATCCATAATTGAATGGAAGATATAAATCATCTTCATTCAACTACAAAAATCAGCAACCAAGCCAAATAAACTGTCAATAAATCTTTGAAGCTAAATTCCTTGAATCTCGTGGTGTGGTCTTTCTATTCAATCAGCCCTGGCTAGCAAAAGATAGTCAAGGCTTCAAAAAAAGGTAAAGAACACCTAGGAAAAGGCATACTCTTTCTATTCAATCAGCTTTGGCCAGAAAAAAAGATATTCAAGGCTTCAGGAAAAGGCATAGAACAACTAGGACAAGGCAGAGAAATCCAAAGACAAATCAAGCACTAGTGCACTACACAATGTTGGAATTCCGAACTCAGAAGTTACGACACATTGCTCCTACAAGAGAGGTCTCGGTAGAAGGCACGAAACACTTGCAGAAAATGCGAATAAGTCGCCATATAGCAACATCACAAGGCCTTCCATGAAAGATCTTACAAATTAAAGGCTTTATTAATGTTTTGCACTGTGCTAATAAATAAGAGTATACGTTATATAAATGAGTAGTGTTCAAAATCAAAGTGATCATTTTTCTCTTTTATGCCACAATGTATGACTAATTATTACTCTAGGTATATGACAATCTAACAACAATGATAGATTTCTAAAGATTTGAATGAACAATTATAGATATTGTTTGTTGACCGCCTTAATTAGTTGGATTAAAGGATTTAAATTATTTTATTGACCGTGGACAAAATCATGTAAATATGTATAAATGAAAATGTATGGTCCAAAATCCATTTGGAGAAAATCATGTAAAGGATTTGAATTATTTTATTAAAGGATTTGAATTATTTCAACTTGCATTGTTAAGCTTGTATAAAGCAAAGTTACATTTTTCTTAATTTTGTTTTGTTGATCAATTGTAAAAAGGATTTGAATTACTTTGCAAATTAAGAATGAAAGGATTTTGAAAAATAAAATATTTCACCAAGCTTAACAATGCAACTTTGCTTTATACAAAACAAAGTTACAAAGTAATCCTTTCATTCTTAATTTTTCATTTCTTTCCTAGGTTCATTCTTATCAGCTTAGTGAAATATTTTATTTTTCAGATTGAGATGAGGCAGTAAAACAATACAGAATGAAAGGAGATCAAAACTTCAGAACTGAAATCTTGGCTGCAATTGCAAGTCATTAGAACAAGATTAGAGAAAATTAGGAAGAAGCATATATTAGGAAAGGTAAATGAAAAAATCAATTTCAAGCATCAGATTGAAAAGGAACCTGAAAGCAGCTATAAATTCAGAAACATAAAAACTTTATTATCTTATTTCCCAACCACAAAGCATAATCACCAAACACACAAATTTACTAACTACATAAACCCTAAGTCAAAATAGTTCACTGGAATTTTAACATGAGAAACCCTAACCCCCAATTAACCTGAGAAATCAATTGAGTATAGAACCAATTGAGTATATTTAATATAAAATTCATAAACCCTAACTCAACATAGGTAACCCTAATCCCTTAATTTTCATGACAAACCAATTAAGCATAGAATTGAATACCGATGTTCAATTTTCGACTATATCGGAAAAGAGGAGAAGTTTCGGGTACTTACTTGCAACCACCGTCTGTTGGCGACACTCTATATGGTTGTCCATGGTCGGCCACTCGGCATCCTACACCTCTGGTCAGCGTCGCCGCCTCTCCAAGTCGTCGACGTTCTCTCTGGACTCTCCTCTCTTTTGTCTGCTTGTTCTTTGTCGAGGTACAGTTCTCTATTTGCTTCGTTCAATCCTTCTATCTTTTCTTTCTTTTTCTTTTTTTCTTTAATTAAAACTAACGGACCTTCTTTAAATCTGTTAATTGTAACTTCAGGAGGGCACACCGTGAAATATACATAAATGTTAGGGGTACCAAGCGAAAAAGTTTACAGTTTTGTACACTCCGTGAAAAACATCATACCTCGAGGGTACCTGGCGAAATTTCCGAATAAAGAAAGTATTTGGCCCAATGTCCATTTACATAAACCTATTTAATATTTGTCCACCCTAAATCCATTTTGAAGTAAGTGTCCAAAATTTTTTTATAATACCAAGTTTACCCTTTCTTTTAATTTGTAGGTCTTCCCATTCAGATCTAGCTTACCCTCTCCGTCCTCTTCCTCCCACGTCCCAGCGACTCTTCCCAGCGCATCATCGACGTTGTTTCCCTCTAGTCATCGGCGCAAGCGGCTCTATCTGGGCTCCGTCGACTGCAGCGATGGCGACATCAGTCGCTGCTCTAAGGCGGGAGGAGGAAAGGAGTGTCGGCTGCGTGTGAGCTTTGATTCCACCGCCGATATCGACTCCAGATTCGGCCAGCTGGAGCGATACGAGGCCAGGAGGTGGCGGCTACTTCAATCTCAAGCGAGGGCTTGGGGGCGGCAGAGGTGAGATCGATATGGGAGAAAGGAGAGGAATTGAAGAAGCGGAAATTCACCACAAGGACCATGCTTCGGTGCAAATCATAATTGGACATTTGGAGGCCAATGGTATCTACACTAGTGAATTCACCACCTTTCTCTCTCCGGCTTTGTCCGACCTTTTCTCTCTCCGGCTTTGTTTGAGCTCAGGTGTTCATCTTGCTCCAGTCCACTTTGGCATCAAACTGTTATTCTAAAATACCTTGCTTTTTTTAATTAAGGAAAATGCATTTGATTACTTCTTGCGATTTGATTAGATCTAAGTTGCAAACACAATCAATCGATCCCGTGAAAAGCATCGATTGGGTGTTTATGGGATATTGACAATTGTGCTTTATCAATTGTATCGATTAGGGTTAGGGAGTTGCGCCTCTATCTTTAATTGTTTATGTTATTGATATTGTTTAATTGCCAAAGCTTTGAAGTGATCCAAGGTAGGATGAATCAAATAAGGATAAGTAGAATAAAGTCAAGGATGAATGACCTAACCATTGTTGAAGAATTGCAGGGGAAACTGTCTCATTACTATTAATCACTACAATTCCCCATTACCACTTTTACCTTATTCGATTGCATTTTTATTCAATTATACTTCGATCTCACCCCCTCTGTTAGCAATTTGAGTAGACAGGAAATGTATTCTCCCTATGGATCGACATATGGACTTACCACTTATACGAAATAAATAGGTTCAGCCGTTCAGGTTATCATTATTACTTTTGGGACGAGGTAAAGCCTATGACACTCTATCTCGGCACACCAGGAGAATCGATTATAAAATATAAATAATATGCTCAACCCTACCCTCTTAAATAAAATCAAGACTCCCCCGTTGTAGTGAAAGGATCAGGGTGGAGACTCAATCGTAGCTGCCATAACTAGGGTGGAGACTCAGTCGTAGCTGCAGTCACACACACACACACAAAAACATCATGCTCATGTATAAATGTTTCAATAATCTCAATAATCATGCTAGAATAATAGACTCATAAGACTCAATTAGGTATACATCTGATGGGGCTGGGTTGTCCTATGAACCTAGAAAAGACTCTAGGACTCACAAGTTAGCAGTCGTTCTACAAAACACGTAGAGAATCTGTATGCTCAATCATTGTGCAAACCTAAGCATGCCACTACAGGATATGCAGGATGCTACATCTAACATAATACATGACAGTATACATGAGATTCTAACTTGAATAAGTCTTGAAGAACTTACCTGGAGGTGCAAAACATCAAAAGTAATGCAACAAGTTAAAGCACTAGCCAACAAGTCACAGATCACCTAACATGTATAAATATCATCGTGTCATAAGCTCATATAATCATAGAACCCAACATTGCATCTTAAACATATCATCATCATCTCAACTCATCTCATAATTTGTCACATCTTCTCATCATAACTCATCATATACCATTCACATTTTGTCTCAACATATAATATCTCATCCATCATCTCAACATGTAACATCTGATATACCATTTCCACATATCACATTATTATATAACACATCATGCTTCTTAACATATATCACATTTCATAATTCCAAAATCAACATGCTTGCACTCAAATAACATATCATAACATAATTCTCAAAACTCTATACATAAGATGAACAAGCTAGTCAACAAGTTAAACCAAGTAAGTAAATCCTCAAGTTTCCAAAATTCTAAATTCTCAAGTTCGGTCAATGATAATGCATATTTTAGATAGGCATTATAGGTATTTTTAGGCTAGTTAGAATGCATTAGTGCATGTTTTGGAGTTAATTTGCATTCTATGATTTATTTTGGAAGAGTTCTGCGAAAATTTGTGGTTTATTTTGCAGAAATAATGATTCGAACATTAGAAGAGGATGCAATGATCTTCGAGTCGAAGATACAAAGTGCAAGATTGAAGAAAGAAAAGAAGAAGAATTACTGGATGCTAATGCAGCGGGCAAGGGATGAAGCTGCGACATTCAGGTGCAGCGCCCGCGACAAGCAGGCAGCGGCCGCCGCAAGCCTTCAACAGAAAATAATAAGAAAACTGCCAGGCAGCGATAGAGGCATCTATGCGGCGGCCGCGACATAATTCGATAGTGAACCCACATTTGTTTTAGTTTTGATCTAAACCTACATTTTATTAAGTGTTTTCGACTTTTTGGTTTATAAGACGGGGGATTAACCCTAGTTTTATCTATCCACTATCTATTATTCTATTCACCGTTCAACAGACAATTAGAGATTTAGAGCGATGTTTCTCATGAGGAAGTAAACTCCGTTTGTTCTATCTACAATTTGAAGCTTTGTTTGGATTGAGTTGTGAGTTTCTGAATCTCGTTCCTTATTTCCTATATTGAGTGTTTTGACTTGCTTGTGCTTAATTCTTGATTGTTTTGTTCTATCTTGTCTGGCTAACTTGTTAGAATCAATTCAATTGCTAGGATTTTGTAGATTCCTGGTTGTGAACCTTAACCCAAGTAGCAAACTTATTTCTTTAGGGCTAGTTGAACTAATTGGATGGGTAGGAAGTTGGATGTGTTGTGAAATTCCTCTTTAGGGATTGCAAATACCTTGGTTAATCCCTGAATTTAAAGCTATCGATTTGGTTAAATCCTTCTTTAGGGACTGCTCATGCGATAAGGGTTTCTAGGACTGGTTGGACTAGAGACTATATTAGGTTCGGACAAGGACATTCATAGGAAGCCTAAAAGGACAAGAGGAAGTTACAAGGATCAACTTAACCAAATAGAGTGGATAATTGTAGGTAGAATTATTTCTCCATATTGTCTAAATCAAGTTCTTTATTATTTCTTTCATTCATACACTTTGATAAAAGGCGGATATTTTGCACTCTAAAACCCCCCTTTGGTTACTCAATTGACAATTAAATCACATTCGAATAGCATAGTTCCCTGTGGATCGACGTCATGCTTATTCACTATACTAGTTTATAAGTTTCAGTTTTATTTTAACAGGAACAACGAAAGGTTTTCCTCCTGTCAAATTTTGGCACCGTTGTTGGGGAACTTTAGTTTATTATTGTGTGTTTTTGTTGCTAATTTTGGTGTAGACCTTCTTATATGGTCCGCATCCGTGCTACTAATTCATCTTTTTTTTTTGTCGTTTGATTCAGAGATTGAGATGACTCTTTCTACTTTGAGACGTGAGACTCGTGATCGCTTTCATGAGTTACCTTTTGATCAATAAGAAGACACTACAGAGATGGCGAATGAAGCAAATATTACTCTGAAGGAGCTTACTGCTCCTGATCTGGCACAACAACCCTTGGTAATCCAATTCCATGCACTTGGGGAAGGTGTGACCTTTGAATTGATGTCTGGGGTGATCAATCTCTTACCCAAGTTCCATGGGTTGAGTGGTGAAGACCCCCACAAGCATCTATCTGAATTTTATACAGTCGTGGTAAAAATGTAGCCAGAGAATATTACTAAATAGCAGATCAAGCTGAGAGCCTTTCCTTTTTCTCTAAAGAATGAGGCAAATGAGTGATTTTTCTATTTACCACCTGGGAGTATCTCTACTTGGGCTGAGATGAAGAGAGTCATCTGGAGAAGTACTTTTGTGCAATAAAGTTCAACGCCTTGAAAAGGGCAATCAGCAGCATTGAGCAGCAGGTTATAGAGTCTATTCATAACTACTTTGAGTGCTTCAAGAAACTCTGCGCCAGCTGTTCATATAATGGTTTCTCTCATAAAGATATGGTTCTGATGTACATATTTAGTACCCTTTTTATTGCATCTTTTGACTTCATATTTCATTCGATTCCTAAATACCGCAACTTGCGGTATTTATAGATGGCCTAACTAACACCGCCCGATTGGACGTTGCTATGGGAGATCACAACGTCGAATATTACGTTGTTGTGTGGCCCGCCCAGGCCCACTTTACAACGTCTAATTTGACGTTGTAAAGTGCCCGAGCCGCCCCATCGTCCTCCAATTCACAAAGTCGTGTATGGCATATCACAACGTCGGATTAGACGTTGTAACAAGGTGACATTCAACGTTGCTACAACGTTATGTCTGACGTTGTATTAGCAACAACGGATTTTGATGGTAGTCACGCTTGAGCATCCATTACTTGATATGGCATTGTATTCAGTTACTTGAAATATTCATGCCTTGTTGATATGTATATGTATATCATGACGTTTTGTGTAACCTTAGATAGCTACTACTATTTCATGGTCATATTATTTTCTTTTATATCCATCTCATGCTCCTGGTATGTTTTCGCTGATCATTTTGGCTTATTATGTGTTATTGTCATGAATTTTGTTACATGCTCCTTATGTGCACTCCTACTGTGTTGCGTGCTACTAGTATCTCTTATGTGATCTCTACTTTCGAATAAAGAATTATTTGGTTTCATATCCTAATTATAACATTGACCTAATTATTACATTCATTGATTACGATTACTGCATGACTCTTGATACCTTGGTCCGTGCCTTTTCTATCTGTATCTTAATTGGTATGCATATCTATGTCATTATACTCTATATATATCCATGCTTAGTCATCACCGTTTTAGGTAAATCGTTCTTGATTATACTTCACCTATATTCATGTTGTGTGGTTATATAACCGTTTTGATTGGTTGTGAATCGTCATGTTAGTGGTTAGACCATAGCTCTGCATGCTTACATCTTGCCATATGTCATTAAATACTATTTGGTAATTAAGTATTTGAGAATATGATTGTGTGATTTATTGCACTCTCTATATTATTTATAGGATTCCTCTTATGATATGGGTGGTTCGACTTATTGTGTATCATCTTGTTTGTTGATAAAGTAGATCTTCATGTACTTACCCTTGGTCATGTGTTATCGATAATATGTAGAAATTTCGCATCAACGATATGATAGGTGATTATTGCACTATTTACACCATCTGTATGATCACTCATGTAATACGGTTTGGTAGTATACCTATTGTGCATATTTGCCCCTATGATATGATTTTATGAGATTATGATTGCTTACAGATTTTGAATACTATTATTAGAGCAATGTTGTTATCTTTTGACACCATCATACTCTATTTTACATGGATAGTACCATGCATAAGCCATAATATTGCACATGCTCAATTTTACTTGCTATATGATGTCTTTCTATGCTCGTTATGCATTAATAGTTTAAAGCCCCGTATGCTCGCGCGTCCACCCCTATAGTTTAAATTGCACTTGCACGTCTATGCACCACATTTTGCTTAAGAATTGTTAATGTTATACTATTTACCATGTTGAGCTTATAGTGGTATGAAATATGTGTTGAGTATGCTTTGGTGACTAATGTACATATTTAGAGTCCTTTTTATCGCATCTTTTGACTTCATATTCCATTCAATTCCTAAAATAAAGGTTAAAAATAATGTAAATTTGTGTAGAATGAGCCAACGTGCAAGAAATAGAGTATGCACAAGTTTTGGTCTAACTATGTAGGAATTGGAGCGGAATCGGAGTTAAAACGAAGAAGCCAAGAGAAGCTGAAAAGAGGTCGAAATCGACTAAACTGGTCGATATCGACTAAAGACCTCGACATGGACTCTGAGTGTCGAGACAGACCATAAAGACCAACACTGAAGAGAAGTCGATATCGAGTAGATGGAGTCAATATCGCCTTACCCCAGAGATCGAGTGGAATGAAGCCCGTCGAGCAGAAACAGAGAGGTCGACATCGACTGGCTTGGTCGATATCGACTGGATTTCAACTAGGGTTGGACATGCTTTTCGAGATGTGGATTGCAAGTCTATCAACAAAGGCCACAATTTATCTTCATAATTAGATAGGATATGTCTTAAGGGTGATTTCCTTTTTACCCTAAGATGATTATTAGTATTTTAGTTATTTACCATAATAAAAGGTTTATCCTATTTGTTTGGATAAAGTTTAGATAGAAGATATGATCTACTTTCCTTGGCTAGCAAAGATTAGTAGCCTATAAATAAAGCCCTATGGGGCTGGTTTTTATTCATTCAATTCCACAAGATACAATCAATAGCAATAGAGTTAGAGATAGAAAAAAGCTTTAGTGTTTGGCGTTTGGGAGAGCCGACGTTGGATTGTAAGGTTTTGGAGTTTCAATTAATGCAAGTTCATTTCTTCCAATCAATGGTGTCTTTTGCAATGAAGAGCGAGTAGTTTCCCAAAGCTTCTAGGGTCGGGGTGAGCCCGACGTTAGCCATGCGTGTTTGAGGTAAGTACTTGATGTTGATATCGTTGTGTCTATATCATCTCCTACGATTCTATGTTTGGTCCTAATCGCAAGAAAAAAGATTCATGCTAACAACTTCAGTTATAAACATAAAATTGGTAGAGACAATTAGGTTTATTTGCAAGAGTATTCCTAATCGTTGGTGTACAGGGAAAGCTTGTCCCTCGGGTGAGATAGCGCAATTGTTCGTCTTATTCGCCTTATTGCATGCATTGGTTAACGTTGTGGTAAACCCTATCCCTAGGAGTTGCCTTTTATATATTTGAATCACATAAAAATTTGTTCTTTATTCAGTTCATATTTCCTCTTTCATCCTCTTTGTCTTCAACCATCTTTGCCGACCTCTAACGTTTCTGCAGGCCCAGTCGATTTCGACCAAACAAGTCGATATCGACCACTTTGTCCCAGATCGATGGTTTTCTGTGTCGATCCCGATCTTCCTGCATTTACTGCTTGAGGTCGATTTCGAGTGCACCACTCGATATCGGCTGCCTTGTGTCAACTGGCAGTCTTCTGAGCCAGGTCGACTTCTGCCACTAACATCGATATCAACCACACTAGTTGATATCGACTTCCGTTTTTGTCTTTGCAGGTTTTCTGTTGCAGTAGGAATCGAAACTCTAGGTCGACATCTAATCCTTTTCTCGAGATCAAGGCTTCTGGTCGACATTCAGGACATGACTTTGAGACTATCTAGGATCCCGCTGACACGCTTCCTTGTGGATCGAACCTGACTATCCTACTACTACAGTGGGAGGAAGACTTGTAATTATTTGCACTGATAAGGATTCAGATTGCTTTTATATATTTTAGATTTATTTAAACTAGACATCCTTCCTCCTTAACAGTGACACAAATGCATGAAACACACACTTACACTTGTCTTTTCCTAGTGAACTATATGATATTTCTTTCGTGACTATTAGGACATGTTGATGCTATTCCCTACATGTTTTGGTGATTCTCTTACACCATAGTGGCATATAGGATTCCCTTAAGCTTGCACTGAATCTATGTAGTATAGTTGGGTAACAGACTGTTAGATCTATCCTGTGTATATCTTTGAGAAATGTACCTAAATAGCATTTTCTAGTCATTATATGTGATACCCCTTGGTAGTGAGTAGGTGAATTGATAGTAGTATGTATATTGATATTTCTCTGATAACGCTAGATTGTTTACCTTATACCTTATCACACGTTATAACACTCACACTATAATCGTAGTGCCATGATTTTATGATTTTTGAATGATTCCATTCTACTAATGGATCATAGGATCCTAGCATTCCAATCCTAGAAGTAGGTCGTGTATTTTGATAGCTTTAGCTTTAACTATTGGCATCGTGGCATGTGATTTCATGACTGGCTGAATGAGTAACCTTAAAGGTGATGTCCTAGGCAAGTGGTATCGTATCATTCACTTCTTATGAGCTCGTACAAATGTATATTGTTGAATCTAGCTTGAAACAATGTGATTGATGCCAGTCACGAAACAAGAAGTTAAATTTTGGGTGGGCTGGATATGCTAAATTTTATATATACACATAATTTTTATTAACAAAACCCTTATCCTAATAAACAAATACATAATTTTTTAATTATTTTTTCTTATTTTTTTACCTATTTTTTAATTTATAAAAAATGGGGCGGGCTGGACTGGACCCTAGATTGGCGCTTTATCCGTCCCTGACCGTTGCTCTTCCAAAAGCTTTCTGGTTCTCTTATTTGTACTAGCATACATAGTGATTATTGTAGACTGCAGTCTTCAGCCACAGTGCTATTGATTGTATGAGATGAGCAGCCCTCAATTTGGTTGTAAGATTTATAGAGTAATATTTTGCTATGTTTGGTATTGCTCAATATACTTGCATGTAGCATTCATTGTTAAATGTTGGTAAAGCACCTGCAAGTCTGCAACTAGCATTGACCCATTGTATAATCTTTTGGGACTCTAATGACATATTTCCATGGAAAGATGTAATGATCATGTCACTAATGAGGCACAAAAATGCCTCAAGATGCTAGTTAAATTTCCCCCAGTGTCTTGGTTTTTCTTGGTGATTGTTGATGTACTCAACACTCATTTGACCCTTTCTCCCTTTTTGTTAATCGTTACTTCATTAGAGGTGTTACTGTCTAAACTGCCTTTCAAAGTAATCGAGTAGAAATGCCTTATGTTTCTCATTTTTATTTTAGGATTTGAAAGCTACAGATACTTGCTAGCCTACCTTTGGGCTATTTTTCATTCTTTTTCCTGGGAATCTTGTCACTGTTATAAGCAGTTCACTAATGCGATGCTTTGATTTTTTCTTGCCATGTTTTGTTAGATCTTGCTCCAAAAAGTTATGAGGGCACTGGTAGGTCCTTGACACTGAAACTTCTCCAGCAACTAGAGGAACAGAGTCAGACATCTACTAAGATTGAAGGAGCTCTGTCAGGTACATATTAGCCTCAGCCGGTGTAGGGTACCCAGACTACATAGTTTCTTATCTCTGTGCACTATTTTTATCTTTCCTTTAAGCCTCAGCCGGAGTAGGGTGCCCAGACTACATAGTTTTAGTGTTTGGAAGTGTGCCTAGTCATCTTAAGGGCTACCAAACTATCTTTTGTACCCATCATTTAAAAGTACCCATCATTTGTAAAAGTGTATCATTTAAGTACCTATCATTTGTAAAACATTAGTAAATGTCAATTTCGCGATTATCTTAATATATATGTATATTAAAGTACTTCTTCATTTGTAAAACATTGGATTACAGATGAAAAGTATTGTGTTTGAATAGCTATGAAATCAAAACATTATATAAAAACGGATATTAGCATCATTATAGACATCGTCTAAATAATCTAAATCAATGTGTAACATATATTTTTACATCACAATATTAATATAAAATGATATATATTTCTAACAACAACATCTTTATAAAAATCTAAAATGATGTCTATATCATATTAATACATTAGTTATGTACATATTTCATACGATATATTATTTTAAAACAATAAAAAATAACAAATTATATATATGAAATTAATATACACAAAATCAATATATTAAAAAAGATGTCTATTTTGTTTTAATAAATTGATTATTTTAAAAATAGTGATGTAAATATAAAATTTAGGCTTGGTGTGGACATCTTCAGAAGCTTATAAAAGGAAAATAATGAGGCTTTAACAACAAGTGAACCTGTCAAAAATAAATTTGATGGGTTGATTTATATCTATATTCAAAATAAAATAGATGTTTTAACCAAGAAAAGACATCGGCTTAAAACCGATGTGAAAAAATTGATCTTTTACTACATGCACAATAAGATCGGAATTTTTTTTGAAAGACATGTTCACAACAAATGTCTAATTACATTTTTCTAGTAGTCTCCTTTGGGAAGGAGACAACTCACATGCTTATCCCATCTCTCATCCCCAAATCAGCCATATCTCTATTTGGATAAGCCTTTGACTCATTCCTCCTCACATCCAAGAGACAAAAACCCTAAGATGCAAACCTAGACACAAATCTTATCCAAAGTCTTGGAGAAAAGCCAAGAAAACCCCAAACACTCTCCCATCTCTCTTTCTCCTTGCCCCTCCCGTGTTGGCCCCTCCAAAAGCCCTCCTTGGCCCTCTAAAAGATCAGATTTGGTGATCTTTGCCTCACCACAAACAATAGACACAAACCCTAGTTCATTCTCCCCAAAACCTTATCCAAAGGTCCTAAAAACCCTATCTTCAAAGCTCCCACTTTTCACCCCTCCTTCTACCTCCTCCTCCCATGAAATCTCAGCAGCTCCAACACCTTCCCATTAGCTCCGAAACGTCACCAAACAGCCCAACAACACACACCCTTCTTCCTCCTTTCCACCATTTAAACCAAGAGTAAGAACACCAAGCTCCATCTCTCCTTGTTTGAGCCCAAGCAAGCTAAGCAAGCTTCTTCCCCTTCCTTTCTTCAATGGCCGGCAAAAGCAGCCCCTCCAAGACCTTCTTGGTGTCCTCAAAGTGGAAGAAGAAGCCCCAACATCCCCGAGAAGCCCTAGAAGAATCAAACTCTCTATTTTCAGATTCAAGAAGGTAACAACTCATTTTTCCCTCCTCCCACCTCATACTAACTCAAAGTTCACACCTTTAACACCCTCAAACAATCCTAGGCACCCTTGCACAAGAACGAGTCCAATCGGATCCCGGATGAAGCCTCACAAGCAAACCGAAGGAAAAGAAGGAACTTGGGTGAGAAATCCCTTCAAACCTCAATTTTTATGTTCAATCCTTATTCTAACATGTTCCTAGAATCCGTAAGGAAAATTGGGAAAAGGGGATTCGGTTAGGGTTTAAGAAAATGAGAGCTCGGTTTGGTAATTAATAGAATAAGGAGGGTCGGTTTTGGATTTTATAAATATAAGGTCGGTTTGATAAATTAGAAAGGGCTGATTTTATTAAATAAAAATGGTTAGGATTTTTAAGGGATTTAGAAATATTTATGGAAGTGTTTAAAAGAAAATTGTATTTAAATTGTTATATAATATTATTTGGGATTTAAAATATAAAATATGAAGAACTCGACATCGACCTAATGACCCGAGATCGACTGAGGAGAAAAAATAAAGATTAAGCCAAAGCCATGTCGACCACAACAAACCAACTCGACTCGACATAGGTCACTCGATATCGACATGTCCACTCGACATCGACTGGTGCAACAGACGTGTGAGAAACGCGGATTGAGCCGAATCTTTGAAGATATTGCTTAGCCATGAAGACATCTATCATCTACCAAGATTCATCTATCTTAGGGGTATATTCCAAGCATGTTAGGGAGTATTAACTATTTTAATATTTTATTTTAGGATATAATTTAGTTTATATAAACTTTTCTTTTACCTGTCTTAGTAGGATTAGGACTCCAATCCTTGGCTAGCAAGGGTTAGGAGGCTATAAATAAAGCCCTAGGGGGCTGGCTTTATTCTTTCAACCAACAAAAGATCATTTGATCACAAGCAAAGAGAAGGAAGAGGCGATAGAGATATAGAGAGAGAAGGTGGTTGTAAGAGTGAAGTTTCCTTTTGAAGTTTTAATGCAAAGTTCTTATTTTTATGCAATGATGTTTTCCCCAATGAAGAGTGAGTAGTCTTCCTACTTCTAGGGTCGGGGTGAGCCCGACGGTAGCCATGTAAGTACGCTTTATTCTATATTTGATTTTGCGATTTCATCTTCTACCCCGCGCTCAATCCTTTATGCGAATTTAGGATCATTCCTTATTTACCTTATATGAAGCGAAAGTGGATTATATATGTGAATTTGGATAGTCATTAGGATTTGCCTGCGAAAGTTGACTAAACCCTAATTATGAAAAGGTAGAAACAATTAGGTTTTTATGCAAAAGCCTCTATATTCCTAAATGGTGATGAGAAAAGCTTAATCTTTTATGTGATTAAAATAATAATGCATGCATGGTTATCATCGTGGTGAATCCCTACCTCAGGAGCTTTTAGTTATATTAAACAAAAACACACAAAAAAAATTCTGCTTTTATTTATTTTCTTTCTTCGTATTTTACTTTCTTTTTTTTTTGTCTGTAAAAGTACTCGATTTCGACCTTCCTAGTCGATATCGACCAACTACATCGAGAGATCCCACGTCGACAGTCTTTTGAATCGACAGGAACCACTGACCTACTCTAGATCGACCTTAACTGTTGATATCGACTTCTTTTGTTGTTTTCTCCTTTGCAGTTTTCACAGATCGACGCTGAGCACTAGGAATCGACTGCCTCTATCGATATCGACTTCCCAACTTGATGTCGAGGCTATTGGTTGACTTGCGCAGGAACTTTAGAGACTATTCAGAAATTGCTGACCCGCCTCCTTGTGGATCGATCCTGATTCCCTTCCACTACAGCGGGAGGATGTCTTGTATTTTATTTACGTGGACTAGGATTCAGTTTGATTTATATCTTTTATTTATTAGACTCGATTTTCTCCTTCATCAGTCATATGGCGCACTACCTTTATTATATCGAGCATGATAATTATGAGCAAAATGATGATGAACATGATGATGAATATGATGATGAATATGATGGTGAATATGATGACTAAATAAGCATGCTTGGGTTGGGCACCAATACGGGCTTGATCCAATATAATGGAATTGAATGCATTCATGAGCTAACCAGTCTCCACCCTATCGGGAAGGGGGGTTGTGGTAGGAGAGGGATATACCATTTGGTATTCTGTGCTAAGGCCTTCAATATTATTATGCACTTGAGAATCAGGGGCATGCTAGTGTGTTAAGATTTCTGCCTTGCATTCTAGAAGCATGATTATTAGGTATAGCGTATGTGTGTACTTAGGGTAGGGAAAGAGCAAGCGGGCATCATTTGACCCCACCCACTATTAATGTTTTTAGGTATCCATTATGCTTACTACTATTGATGCTGATTTGGCTCCATGACCGCAAGGTCTAACATGGCGAAAAGAGAGAGTTGAGACTCTGACTACACAAAATTAATAATGGTTTGAACTTAAGTTTTTGGATTATGTTTTGACCCGGCTCCATCGTGGTAACCTTATGTATGATATTAGAAACTTTACTGGGTTGTATGATAAATGGTTTTTATGACATAGGCCATAGGGCAGGTACAGGGGACTTACCCCGGGGATTCCAACGGTCCCTCTCGGTTTTTGGGTGTGAAATCCCACTTTCAAAGTGCAATTGTTGATTTTAAACCTTCAACCTGTACTCGGGGTGCAAGATCCCAACGAGGGGTTTTATCCATCGAAACGTAACCCGAGAATCATAATCTCGGGCCTTTACATTAGGAATCATTCCAACACATAAACAATATACATTTAGTTTAGAGCTTTTCTATTATGGTCGGGGTGAGCCCAGCGTTAGCTATGCATGCTTAGGATATGAGTTTTGATGTTGATATTGTTATGTCTTGATCATCTCATACCTTTTGGTTGAAACAACTAAAAGGTAGAGTCAACTAGGTTTATTTATGACAACTAATATTCCTATTTGTTGGTGACGGAGAAACCTGGTCCCTTTTATGAGAAAACATAATTGTCCGTCTTACTCTATGTTCTGCATGTGTGGTTAACGTTGTGGTGATCCCTTGCCTTAGGAGTTCTATTTATTATATTTTACAGTTCTTAATCATATTTTAAACCCTTGATTTTCTGTTCAAAGCATCTATTTCATCCTTACGTTCTTCGACCTTTTTTGCAAACATTTTTAGCTTTTGTTGGAGTGGTCGATATCGACTGAACAGGTTGAGATCGACTTCATTCCATCGATTGACGGTTTTCTGTGTCGATCAACATCTGGACTAACTCGACATCGATTGCTCTAGTTGACGTCGATTACTTTTTCCTTCGGTATGTGCACGTATTAACACTCGAGATCGACTGCTTTGATCGAGATCGACTGACCTAGTCGACGTCTAGAGCTCCTGGTCGACTTTGGGATCCGCTGACATGCTTCCTCGTGGATCGATCCTGACCCTTCCACTACAGCAGGACAGTCTTGAATTTATTTGAGAGGTTAGGGTTGACTATATCATTCATATTTTATAATCAATTCTCCCCGACATCAAATTTTGGCGCCGTTGCCGGGGAAGCAATCATTTGCGCCTTAAGTAGTTCATCTAACGTTCTTGTTGAGTGTTGTCTTATATGTGTATGCGACGCACTGATCGTACACCCGAATTCAAAGGCTTAGACGACCCCGAGCACTTTCTACACATTCAATCAAGGTTTCAAAAAACATGGCCGATCAAGAAGCCCAAGCTCAAGAGACCGAGCATCTAAGGAAACAAATAAAAGATCACACCACTAGAGAAGCGACACAAAGGGCACGCGTCGATAGGGAGGAGCAAGTAAGGAGGCAATATGAACCCCAACTCAATCAACTCCCTCAACCGGCGAAGCAATACATGCATCCAACGCTAACCGTGCCCGAATCGGCTATTCTCATCTCTTCCTCTAATTTTGAGATTAAAACAAGTTTCCTAACGAAAATTATGAGACATACCTTTGAAGGGAAACGTAATGAGTGCCCTTTGACACATATAACTACTTTCCTTGACCTATGTGATACTATTGTCGTTGGACCTAACCTTGAATATGTTAAACTAAAGGCATTTTGTTTGTCTCTCGCAGGGAAATCATTGCAATGGTTGGAAAGCTTAGCTCCAAGATCCCTCTGCAGATGGAATGAAGTCAAGATGCGTTCCTCTACAAGTTCTTCCCTCCATCCAAGATGGCGGTGATTCTTCAAAAGATCATCGCTTTCAAGCAAAAGCCTAGTGAGACGTTGGCGCAAGTGTGTGAGCGATTCAAGGAACTATTAAGGTCTTTTTCTACACATGGGCAACCACCATATGTCATCCAAGAGATCATCTACAATGCTCTTGTCGTGGCAACCAAGGAGAGAATCAACACCTACACCTCCTATGGATATATTGATCTCCCATCGCAACATGCTTGGGATACCATAGAGAGGTTGGTGGAATTTTACAACACTTATGGGACTCCTGCGACCTCCGAATCAAGGCCCGCCCCATCGATGGCCTTATATGAGCCATCCTAAGAGATAGATCCCGATGTCAAAGACCAATTCATAAAGGATCGACTTACGCTACAAAAGCAAGTTAAGTTCCTCTTCGCCAACCAACCATGCACCGAGTGCAGCTCCGAGAAGCACATTATAACCGCTTGCCCCTACACGGAGCAAGTGGACATAGCGAAGACTCGTCAAGAGGTGAGGTTCATGAGGAATCCTAACCGCTAAGGATATCAAAATTGAGGTAATCCACCAATCCAATACAGCGCAAGGGACCCTCCAACTTACCGAGCTCCAAGCCATCTGGAGAGAGAACCAAGGAGGGATGATCTTTAACTCATCCTTGAGGATATGAGGAGGAATCAATCACAAACTCAACAAGCCAACAATGCCATCCAAACATAATTGCACGGGCTTAATGCCCACTTTGGAGAGATGGACATATGGAGGAAGAATGTTGAAACCCAATTGGGTCAACTAGCAGCACAAATTCCAAGACCATCTGAAATTCTCCCCGGTCAACCAAAAGCAAATCCAAAGGGGCGATCCGGCCACATTGCCGCTGTAAACATTAAGAGTGGGCGAACATTGCAAGAGGCAAGGAACAAACCAAAAAAAGGAGTTACTGGAGAAGCATTCGACATCGACCAACCCTTTGTCGATGTCGAGGGCCCTGTCGACGTCGACCACCAAGTTGACGTCGAGCCCACTACAAAGCCAATAGAGCCTCAGACTCACTCAAAATTGAGTGCTCCAGTCGATGTCGAGGCCTCTACAGACCACACCGGACAACAGACTTCCTCGAGATCGATTGCTCTAGTCGATGTCAACACACCCCCAGTCGACATCGACCACTCAAAAGCACCACAGTCGATTATTTTGGCTTTGAAGCCAGCAAAGAAGCTTCTTTTTCCCTCCAAGATGTTGAAGGACCCGTCGAATACCTAGTTTAGGTGCTTCGTGAAGGTGCTACAAGGTTTAAACATCACCATACCACTCATGGAAGCCCTCAATGAGATGTCGGTGTACATGAAGTTCCTCAAAGACATCATTGCCAAGAAAAGGTCCATCTCCGAGATCACTGGAGAGTGCCACACAATGGAATTCCCTGAGAAAATAGGCAATTCGGGAAAGTTTGCTGTCACGGTAAGGGTAGGAAAGCATCGATTCAAGGCCCTTTGTGACCTAGGGGCTAGTGTGTGTTTGATGCCCCTATCTATATGGCAACAAGTTGGAGTAGGACCATTGGAACCCATCGACATGAAGCTCTACATGGAGAACAACTCCTTTGTGAGACCCACAGGGATTGTGGCCCCATCAAGGTGGGCAAGTTCTTTGTGGCCACGGACTTCATCGTGTTGGACATGTTGGAGGATCCAATTGTGCCTATCATCCTTGGTAGGTTATTCCTAGCAACAGCAGATGCTAACATCAACGTTAGGAGTGGCATCTTTTCATTCACAATTGGCAACGAAGTCGTCGAGTTTCGCTTTTACCCGACGATAAAGGAGACCAAAAGGCTAGAGGTAAAGAGCATCGGCATGGGCAAGGACGATGTACCTTGTGAAGAAGCAATACAAAGAGCTCTTACGTCTGGAATCCCTGGAGAAAGTGGGCTCACACCTGCACAAGAGCAGCTGTGAGATTACTTATTGATAGAGCTAGGCGCTGAAAAAAAGGTCGAGCTCGACTGCCACCAGTCAATGTTGACCAGAGTGCTCGAGATCAACCACTGCCATGTTTTATGCCTATCTTTTACCCAATTTCTATCTTATATTTGCATTATGGTTTGGGAGTGCTTTGATATCATGTAGTATGTGCTTATTTATAAGAAATAGAGGTCTACACAAGTTTTGGTTTAAATGTGCAGAAATTGGAGCAGAATCGAAGCCGAAATAAGAAGCGAAGAACCATCACAGAGCAGTCGATCTCGACTTATCCTCTCGACATCGACTGGAATAAATGTTCAAAAATTAAGTACAAGATACATGGAGAAAGAAAAGCTACTGGAAGAGCACTTGATATACATTGAGATCGACCAAGTTGGTCGACGTCGACTGAGCTGAGATGTGCCCGAGGTCGAGTGAGATTGAGTGAAATCAAGGAGAAAGCAGAGTGCTCAAGATCGAGGGAAGTGGTCGATGTCGACCTGACATGTTGACAGTAGCAGACGCGTTCGAGCAATCCGAGTTAGAGGATAAGATCAATTGGCCATGTTTTTATATCTTTTCTAGATAGATTTAATCCTTAAGGGTTTATTCCTATCTACCCTAGGGATATAGTTTATTTTATTATTAAGTTTATATCCTTTTGATTATTTAATAGAGTTTTAGATATACCTCTTTTACTAGGATTAGGATTACCTCTCCTAGACTAGCTAGGAGTGGTGTGCTATAAACAATTTACATTCAGTTTAGAGCTTTTCTCTTAGAGTCAGGGTGAGCCCGGCGTTAGCCATGCATGCTTAGGATATGAGTTTTGATGTTGATATTGTTATGTCTTGATCATCTCCTACCTTTTAGTCGAAACAACTAAAAGGTAAAGAAAACTAGGTTTATTTGCGAGAGCTAATATTCCTATTTGTTGGTGACGGTGAAAGCTGGTCTCTTTGATGAGAAAGCATAATTGTCCGTCTTACTCTATCTTATGCATGTGTGGGTAAAGTTGTGGTGATCCCTTGTCTTAGGCGTTCTTTTTATTATATTTTACACTTCTTAATCATACTTTAAACCCCTGGATTTTCTGTTCAAAGCTTATATTTCATCCTTACATTCTTCGGCCTTTTTTGCCGACGTTTTTAGCTTCTGTTGAAGTGGTCGATATCGACTTAACACGTCGAGATCGACTTCATCCCATCGATCGATGGTTTTATGTGTCGATCAACATTTGGACTAACTCGACATCGACTGCTTTAGTCAACGTCGATTGCTTTTTCCTTCTGTCTGTGCAGGTATTAACACTCGAGATCGACTGCTTTGATCGAGATCGATTGACTTAGTTGACGTCGAGAGCTCCTAGTCGACTTCTACAGAATGTTTACGCGAACTACTTTGGATCTGCTGACATGCTTCCTCGTGGATCGATCATGACCCTTCCACTACAGCGAGAGAGTCTTGAATTTATTTAATAGGCTAGGATTGACTATATTGTTCATATTTTGTAATCAATTCTCCCCTACATCATCATGTTACCAGGATCTTCCAAACTAATGTGAAGCCGTTATTGCTCCAGGATAGATAACTTTGTATTTACATCGTTAGGGTGCTCTTGGATGGTGGTTTAATATGGGTTAGCTGTTAAGGAGGTAAGTCGAGTTCTCAAATTACATATAATAATGTATATATAAATGTAAACCGACTCCTAGCCTATGCAAATAATTACAAGACATCCTCCCGTTGTAGTGGAAGGGTAGTCAGGATCGAACCACGAGGAGGCGTGTCAGCGGGATCCAAGTAGCTTTGGAAATCTCACGTCTGCGTCGACCAGAAGCCTCGATTTCGAGCTCAGACCTCGATGTTGACCTCGGTTGTCGATGTTCTCTGCAATAGAAGACCTACAGAAATAAAAACTGTAGTCGATATCGACACAAGGGGGTCGATATCGATGTTAGTCCACGAAATCGACTGGCTCAGAAGTCTGCCAGTCGATACAGAGGGGTCGATTTCGACGTTGGGTGTCGATATCGATGCTTGCAGAAGTTACCCAGGAGTCTTGAGATCGACTCAGAAAACTGTCGATCTTATCAGTGTGGTCGATATCGACGTTCAGGGTCGATATCGATGTCTTCCTACAGTGGGTTAGTTCTTCGTCGGTAAAGAAAGGTCGAAGATTTAAGAATGGAGAGAGAAGCAATGAACAGAAATAAAACAGAGGGTTTTGGGTGTATAAAATATGTAAAAACAACTCCTAGGATTAGGGTTTACCACAACGTTAACCAATGCATGCGATAAGATAAATAAGATGGACAATTGCGCTATTTCACCCGAGGGACAAGCTTTCGCCGTACACCAACTCTTAGGATTACTCTTGCAAATAAACCTAATTGTCTCTACCAATTTTATGTTTATAACTCAAGTTGTTAGCATGAATCCCTTTTCTTTTGATTCGGACTAAACATAGAATCGTAGGAGGAGAGATAGACACAACGATATCGACATCAAATACTTACCTCAAGCGCGCATGGCTAACGTCGGGCTCACCCCGACCCTAAGAGCTTTGGGGAATGACAGGACGAAATCGTTGTGTTTCCTATCAAAATAAAACTCAAACCTACAAACTAGTATAGCAAGCAAGTAAGAGGTCGATCCCACAGAGAATCAAGTATTCCTATGTAGTGTGTATTTACCAATTTGTAGAAAAGAGGGGTTTTGAGTGATTGAGAATGAGAAATATTAAAAAGTTAGGAGAATCAATAGTTAAGAGATAGTTTCACCTACAATTCTCAACCCTATTTGGTGAATTTGATCCTTGTTTCCTACTCAAGTTCTCTTCCTTTTCCAATCAAATGTTCTTATCTTGATTTGAATAGATTATTAGCCCTATGAGTTCTAATAATCCCTTACTCCTAGGCAATCTTAACACGGATTAAGGTTTAATCCTAGGAATAGCAATAAGTCTCAAGATGTGTAAAGCTTATAAGCAATATCAATCCCCTAAAGAACTAATATTTAACCTATAGTCAACTTCCTACACATTCAAGCTTTCTAACGAGTCCACTAGAACATGTTTGCTACGAAAGATTAAGAATTATAACGAACAATTCAAAACCCTAGAGATGATGAGATCCTAGCGAGGTGATCAATCAAGATAGCATCAAACACCATAAATCATTCAAGCACGAAGAAGATGAAACATATGATGGAAATAAGAACAAGAATAGAAAACTCACAATTCAACCAAACGGGGTCTCAAATCATAGGCGAAACCAAATAGTTTAGCCCTCCATTGTCAAACGATTGTCAAAAGATTAGATGATATCCCTAAAACACCCTAAAACAAGCCTTTAAATATGCCTAAGAACCGTCATAAAACCCTAGAAGACGTCCTCAAAAGATAGAATGCAAATAAGGAAAGATAGAGTTATTGGATAAATTCGGCGCTGATTCGGCCCAGCAAGGCCGCGGGCGCTGCCTCCCAACCCGCGGGCGTGGCTAATGCAGTGAGCTCTGAAATTCTGGCAGCAGGCGCTGCCTTGGTGGCCGCGGGCGCGGCTTTTCCAGCCTATAGAAAATTTGCCGTTGTGAATTTGGTCTCGATGTCAACATGAAAGTTGTAGCTCTCGAAAAGAGATTTCCAACGCATACTTATAATAGTCAATCGGACCACCGAGGCCTCCAGAAAGTGTGATACAAGTTCAGCTTGTCGGGCGACAACTTTTGTTGACTTGTTCTTTACTTAGGCTCTCGAACTTCAATTCCGCTCCCATTCTCTTCTTGTAGCTTCCTCTTCTTGACTCTTCCTTAATCCATGAGCCTCCTCGGATCCACAGTTACCTGAAATAATCAATAAAAACGTGTAGATTCCGACTCCACTAACATAGAGAGCAAATACGCAAATTGTGCTTAAACCATGCATGATATGCATCTTAACTAAGCTAAATGAAACCTATTATGACCATCTAAATGCATGCTATCAAACTCCCCCACACTTAAGCTTCGCTAGTCCTCGAGCGAACAATATAAAAGCAACCTATACCTACACTTTCCTTCTTCATGCATTTGCCCAAATCAAAAGCAACATTAATTTTAAATGAACACAAGACCAAGTGAATAAACATCATAGCATGTATTTAGCGATCAAAGCATAGAAGTAGAAATCATCCAACCTCACCAGGAATATGTGTTTCACTCATGCTCTCATATGTTTAGGCTTTAAGGTTCAACCCTCAACTCAATCCAAAATGCACTAAGCTCATAGACATTGACCATAATATCACCAAATCTCCACCGAAATGCCATTACTTGCGGGACACAATAAAGAAAAATAAATAAAATGTGACTCTTTTTTTTTCTTTTTGTTTTTTTTTCTTTTTCTCTTTTTTTTTCTTTTCTATTTATTTTCTTGTTTTGGTGCTTTCCTTACGCGAGGCGCAAACATGGGTGTCATGTATGGCCCCGGTCTATCAACACCTCAACTTACTAAAGTGAAATCCACTTGAACATCTTTTGACGCGAGTTGCAAACATGGGTGTCATGAATGAACCCGGTTACTCAATGATCAAGCTTTCTTTCTTAGTGGATAGTTTTCAACACTGTTTTGCGCGAATCATACCCATGTGTGTCATGCGTAGACCCGGATACTAAGTGTATCAACCATTGCCACCTTATTTCACTAAATATGCACAAACTAAAAGCAAAGACTCAAGATATAAACATAAACTCCGCAAGCAACAAACATGTGAGTCGATTTTGAAAAATAGATACTGAAGTCAATGCCAAGAGGTAGCAACACAAGGAGAGTAAATCACACAATTCAGCAAAGGATTTATGAATGATTCTAATAAGGCTAAAAACATTCTCACAAGGGTCATGTTTATAGGATTTCAATCATACTTTAGCTCAATCATACATGCTCAATTACATCACAAAATATTGCTTCATAAGAAAACATTTCAAGGCGATTAGCTAGGCTAAGCAATTCAAATTCATCGTAGGATTTACAAGTTCATGCCATAAGAATTCAGAGTTTCGCTAACTAAGGTGGGTATTTGAAATCTATGTCTATGCATGATATTTTTGGATTTATTTTTCAAGTGCAATATATGAATAAAAATTAAATATGTAGACATAAATAAACATGATATGCATACTCTATCTATATGCAATGCAATCCCTCCCCCACACTTAAACCTTTCATTGTCCTCAATGAAACATAAAAGACAACAAAAATAATAATAAAACATAGAGGAAGAGATGAATGAAATACTCACAATGTGGTGGACGAATAGGCTCATGGACTTTCATAGACAACCAAATGTTTCAACTGGGCCTTGCAGCGACCGTTGCCTGTCTGCAGCGTCGCCGCCCTTTCTTCAGCTGATTCCGGCGACTTTTCCTGAAAAGTTAGTCTATCCAAAAACTATCTAATGCCTAATGGAAAACCTAATTTATTGAAAAGAAAACTAGCTAACTAGGAATTGAAATAACTAAATTAGAAACTTACCTTGGGTTGCCTCCCGAGAAGCGCCTTTCTTTAATGTCATTGGCCTGACTTATTCTCATTATGAAGATCTTACCTATCAGACATTGTCAAGGCCCTCAGTAGCCTGTCATATTCCTGTGCACACATCTTACATAGCACATCATAGCACAATAAATTGAAAGAATAAAATATTGAAGTTAAAAACCCTTTCAATTTATCCAAGAGTCTAGCATGACTCTCTCCTGAAGGAATATGATACCACCAACATAGTTCCACTGGTGGCTTCTCAAAATAATGCTCCCAAGGATCTGCATATTCACCAACATCCACAAAAGTGTAAGAAATATCAATACCTTGCTCGGGAGCCACAGAAATAGGCTCTGGACATGGTTCCTTAATAGGCAAGTCAGGGATGATATCTTCAGATGAATTAGGAGCCAAAATACATGGATCCTCATGCGTGCACTCATGAGACTCCACGTAATGGAGTATTGGGTTCTCTCCTCCATCTTCAATCAAAACATCCTTGTTTATGTCATGGCTTTCATCAACTTGAGAAATACAATGTTGTTCTCCTACCAACTCACTCATCGGTTGAGTAAGTTGGTTCAATCGTTTCTCAAGTCGCTCCATCCTTTCAAGCATCTGCTCCAACATAACCTGGCATGTGAAAGCTTCTTCCTGCTCTACCCGGTGACCCATGTAGCAGAAAAAATCCCACATCTCTGATAAGCCAAAACTCGCCAAGCCTCCGTTACTCATAGACTCGGCAAGTTCTTTGGTCTCAGGAGTCATGCCCTCAAGTACATAAACAACCATACCCTGCAAACTATCTCGGTAACCCCGTGCATAACGGGCGTCCAATAAATTATGCACTCGTGTGAAATAATGGTGAAAATTTTCCCCTTGACGCTGCATTAATCTCATCTTAAAAAAATTAGTAGCACAAGTGTCGTGAACCGTAAGATAGGTTCACAACGGGTTAGATATATGCACAAAAATTAATAAATACACAAAACAAAGAAATAAAACTTGATTCCCCGGCAACGGCGCCAAAATTTGACAGGACGAAATCGTTGTGTTTCCTATCAAAATAAAACTCAAACCTACAAACTAGTATAGCAAGCAAGTAAGAGGTCGATCCCACAGAGAATCAAGTATTCCTATGTAGTGTGTATTTTTTTTTCGCAAAACAAAAAAATATCACTTCCTTCTTTCTAACCATTCTTTGAATTACCAATTTGTAGAAAAGAGGGGTTTTGAGTGATTGAGAATGAGAAATATTAAAAAGTTAGGAGAATCAATAGTTAAGAGATAGTTTCACCTACAATTCTCAACCCTATTTGGTGAATTTGATCCTTGTTTCCTACTCAAGTTCTCTTCCTTTTCCAATCAAATGTTCTTATCTTGATTTGAATAGATTATTAGCCCTATGAGTTCTAATAATCCCTTACTCCTAGGCAATCTTAACACGGATTAAGGTTTAATCCTAGGAATAGCAATAAGTCTCAAGATGTATAAAGCTTATAAGCAATATCAATCCCCTAAAGAACTAATATTTAACCTATAGTCAACTTCCTACACATTCAAGCTTTCTAACGAGTCCACTAGAACATGTTTGCTACGAAAGATTAAGAATTATAACGAACAATTCAAAACCCTAGCGATGATGAGATCCTAGCGAGGTGATCAATCAAGATAGCATCAAACACCATAAATCATTCAAGCACGAAGAAGATGAAACATATGATGGAAATAAGAACAAGAATAGAAAACTCACAATTCAACCAAACGGGGTCTCAAATCATAGGCGAAACCAAATAGTTTAGCCCTCCATTGTCAAACGATTGTCAAAAGATTAGATGATATCCCTAAAACACCCTAAAACAAGCCTTTTAATATGCCTAAGAACCGTCATAAAACCCTAGAAGACGTCCTCAAAAGATAGAATGCAAATAAGGAAAGATAGAGTTATTGGATAAATTCGGCGCTGATTCGGCCCAGCAAGGCCGCGGGCGCTGCCTCCCAAGCCGCGGGCGCGGCTAATGCAGTGATCTCTGAAATTCTGGCAGCAGGCGCTGCCTTGGTGGCCGCGGGCGCGGCTTTTCCAGCCTATAGAAAATTTTCCGTTGTGAATTTGGTCTCAATCTCAACATGAAAGTTGTAGCTCTTGAAAAGAGCTTTCCAACGCATGATTATAATAGTCAATCGGACCACCGAGGTCTCCAGAAAGTGTGATACAAGTTCAGCTTGTCGGGCGACAACTTTTGTTGACTTGTTCTTTACTTAGGCTCTCGAACTTCAATTCCGCTCCCATTCTCTTCTTGTAGCTTCCTCTTCTTGACTCTTCCTTAATCCATGAGCCTCCTTGGATCCACAGTTACCTGAAATAATCAATAAAACGTGTAGATTCCGACTCCACTAACATAGAGAGCAAATATGCAAATTGTGCTTAAACCATGCATGATATGCATCTTAACTAAGCTAAATGAAACCTATTATGACCATCTAAATGCATGCTATCAGGGAACTACTCGCTTCTCATCATGGAACTCATTGTTGATTGAAGGAAAGAAACTTGCACTAAAATAAACTCCGAAGCTTTACAACTCAACGTCAACTTTCGCAAACGTCAAACCCTAAAACTTCTCTCTAACTCTATTGAATGTAATTGAACACTAAAATTGGATTCGTTCTTGGATGATTGAATGCCATCCCCCTAGGGCTTTATTTATAGGCTACTAATCCTCGCTATCCAAGGATTGTAACTCCTATCTAAACTATGAACTCTATCCAAACAATTAGGATAGGTCTTTTATTTTGATAAAACTTGAAGGTAAAAGATAAATAAAACTTCAGCTGCCATCTATCTTGAAAGTGTAAGATAATTTCGTGCCTCCTTGAAGATATAGTTCCAATCCGCATCTCGAAACCGAGTCTATCTTCTGTCGAGATCAGGGGTCGATATCGACACCAGAGGTCGATATCGAGGTCTCTATTCCTGCTCGACTTGTTCAGCTCTAGTCGATGTCTATGTTGAGGTCGATATGGGGGTCGATATCGACACCAGAGGTCGATATCTATGTCAGAGGTCGATATCTACCTCTGCTCAGCTTTACTTGGCTTCTCCGTTTTGACTCCGATTTCGCTTGAATTCCTGCATGGTTAGCTCAAAACTCGTGCAAACCCTATTTCTTGCATTTTAGCCCATACTTACACAAGTTTATATTCTTTTGAACCTTTTCTTTGGAAATCGAATGAAATATGAAGTCAAAAGATACAATAAAAGGAGATATAAATATGTACATCAAAACACCCCATACTTAGACTTGCTTGTCCTCAAGCAATAACCAAGCAATAACCAACACCTACAACACACCCTTCAAGTCTTCGCCCTTGTCAAAAGCAACATCATAAGCGGTAGCAAAGCAAAGCAAGTGAATTTAACGTCATAGCACATATTTAGGCGATCCATAGGCATATGCAATTTTGATCTAACCTCTCAGGGATAATGTGTTTGCACTCAACTCTCATGTGTTTAGGCTATGAAGATCAACTCTCAACTCAATTCCATATGCAATCTCATAAACATTGCAATTTATAAAAATCCACTTCGCAACCAATTATGAAAATGCAATAAGAATTATCAGGAGGACTTTCGCTCAATGGAAGACTTCAAAGAAGACTCCATTCGGCGGGGTTGTAATGGGGCTTGGTATGAAATAAAAGGGTATGGAATTATTTGGCTATGTGGTGCTTTTATAATTTTTAGGAATCAAGACTCCTAAATCTCAATACTTGCAATATCCAAACCATAACTCTTCAATGTTGCAGTTTCCAAGCTCAATCTCCTATAATGCTCTTTCCCAAATCATCTTTCCATAATATGCTCTAAAGATGCACTAAAAGATGTAAACCATTCTATCAACCCTTCTTTTGAACTCTAATATACCTCTCAAAAATATACCACTTGTATGAATAAAAGACTTAAGGATTTTGGCTCATGCACTGTATATATATACATCTCTATTTTTTTGGATTTTTTTTTCGGAAATAATAAGTAAATACTAAAAGAATAGGTGCATTTATATGGTGAGCCAAAAAATCCTTTTACAAAATATGACAAAATGTAAATATGCACCAACCCATAATTTCCTTGCTAAAAAATGGACATTATGCTCTTTTCTTTCCACAAGGCATTAGTCCAGCCAATCTAAGTCTCAATTCCCAAATGGGGGTCAGGCTTAATTCAGCTAGGGATAATTTTGTGGAGTTTGCAATTTCAGGCTCAGGCTAATATTCTGGCTTCAAGCAGGGATAATGCAGGGTAGGTAAAGAGAGGATAAAAATGGCTAAAAAAATGCCTCCATCATTTAATTCTCGTAAACATAAACATATATATGCACTGGTTTTGAATAACTATCACAACATTTAGAGATGCATAGGAAGAGTAAATTCACTCAAGAAAGCGGAGGGATTTTTGATGTTCTCCCTATAGGCCAAAATTCTCACAAGGACAATTTTTGTTGGATTTGCTTTTTAGCTGTTCGCTTCAGATGGGGGGGGGAGTGTATGTAATAGGAGAATAAAATAAAGCACAACTAGACTATCTCCCTGTCCCTAACAAATAATACAAGAATCCCCTCCTTTGTAGTAGTAGGGTAATTCAGGATCGAATCCACGAGGAGGTATGTCAACGCTTCCTTTTTTATACTCACGATCAAGGCTTTCGACCTCAGCAGACACTCGATATCGAGTATACAGGTCGATATCGACCTCAGTTCTGGTCGATTTCCTAGCGCAGTTCCTGCAGAAGACAAAACAGCAAGTCGACGTCGAGCAGAGACCTCGATATCGATGTTAGACCTCGATATCGACCCTTATGGTCGATTTCGATGCTTGTCACAGAAACTGTTTTTGTAACCAATTTGTCGGAAAAGGATCCGAAGAAAATAGAATGGAGAAGGAAGATGAACAGAAACAAAACTAAGACTTTTATGAAGAATTTAATTAATTAAAAGGCTTTCAAAGTCGGGGTTTCATGCCACAACGATAACAATGCAAGTTTCATGCTAAAGATATGAACTTTAATGTCTTTCCGTCAAATAAATTTCGTTATCAACACTTAGGTGATTAGAGGCTCTCGCATAATTCCTAAGAGTTACTATCCAATTCATGAGCAATTCAAGTTCGCAATATGAGTGGCTTTCGCTTCAATAATGCAAATAATGAATCTCCCTAACTTTCGCAAAGGATCATGCATGGGGTAGAAGACGGAATCGCATAAAAGTCATACCTTTGATGCACTTACCTCACATTGCTATCGTCGGGCTCACCCCGACCCTAGAAGTGGGTTGACTACTCGCTCCTCATCATGCACATCATCATCATTGTTATTGAAAGAAAGCTACTTTGAATTAAAACTCCGAAAGAAAGTACAACCGAACAAGCCACTCCACTCTCGCTTTACAATTCCACTCGGCCTCCTCTCTCTCTCTCTCTCTATTCTCTATTGCAACTGAAATTCTCTGCGAAAATTGGATCCCTAAACTCAGCCCTATTGGCCTCTATTTATAGATGTCGATAAGGACTCGAAACCTTATCTTTATTCTCTAAGATAAATTAAAACAAAGTAAAAGCTAAAACTCAATGGTGAAATCAGCCTCTTCATGATAGATCTGGTGTTGATGATAGGAAATCTCGACCTTTGGATAGATATTGCAAGCATTGGATATAATTCTATCAAAATCGGAGTCGAATTCCTCTGCTGGCATGGTCGATATCGACCCTTGGACCTCGATATCGACCCCTCCAAAATCTTATCTCGAGCTTCTCCTTCTCCTACTCGAACTGGCACTCGACTTCTATCAATTTGGTCGATCTGGTAGCATCGATATCGACCCCTAGACGTCGATATCGACCTCTTTTGTGTCGATATGCTCTGTTTCCTTTTCTGATCGATTCCTATGTACTCGATGTCGAGGTCTTCAGTCGATTTCGACCTCTTCAGAAGACTTCGAGTTCTTTTTCCGCTCTTCCGAATTCATCCATTTTCATCCTGTTTTCTGTGAAATCACATGGAAACTCGTGCAAACCCATATATTTGACATTTTAAGCATAAACTACACTATTCCCATGTTTTCCCATTAATGTGCATGCAAAAGACAATAAAATGGATTCATATGTGCATAGAAAATATGGCAATTTGCGCGCACATCAAACACCCCATACTTAAGCTTGCTTGTCCCCACGCAATACTTTTAATGGTCATTCAGGGGAAGAAAGTAAACCCTCAACATCATGGATTCATTTTTCATATGTCCCTACAATCAATTGCCATCCTCGAGAAGGTACTTATGTCAACCAAGTCCCTGTGCATAAAAGCAATTTCATACTCATAAAGGAGGTAATATGTAAAAACGATTTTAGCGACATTGCATTAATAATCAGGAGGACTTTTTTCAAGCTTGTGAGAAGTGGATTGGTAAAAGGCTAAAGGTGGGCTAATATTTGGCCATGTGGTGTTAAATCCGGGGAAACATACTTTCTTTCCAAAATATTCCACATTCCTTCTTCATAATGTCTCACCTTTCACTCATTGCTCAATGCTTTTTTCAATATAATGTTTTTACCTCTCTAACCTTAGCACTGCCTTCTCGCGAGTCGCAAACATGGGTGTCATGAATGGCCCCGGATACTTAGTACTTTGGACTCCTCACCTTGTGTCCCATCTCGCCAAAATATTATCTCAGCGAGCAGGGTCGACCCACCTTTATCTCCTGAGGTGATCGGATTTTTTCTCGCTCATTTAATTTTCCATATTGTATCATTCCTGCCAACAACTTTATAAATGCACAACTCCATATAACTCCAAAGATGACATCCATTCAAAAAACTTTGTCCCCGGATAGGGTATAAGGTAAAAAATGGGCAATATGTGTATAGGTGGAGCAATAATGATCATGATAAGTCTCATATATGGCTTTGTGAATATGCATAGGTAAGGCTAGGATATGAACTTTGCTTGTATGGAATTTTTATAAAAAGTCCTCCATCATCTTATCATGCACATGTCAAAAGCAACTTCAAATTTTCATCTCCTTTATGGTTTTCTCTAAAAATTTGCACTTCATTGGGACTTCCCTTAACTAGGCAATCTCATGTTATATCTCTAATGAATCTAATTTTGCATCATAGAGCTCTTTTTTATACTTCCATGACTCTTTCTTTTCCAAAATTTTTGATGGGGGTCATTTTTCTCATCATTTTTTTTATTATGCATTAAAATAAATATGCAACTCTAAACTAAGTATGAATATGCAAGTAAGCCTTTCCCCCAACCCATACTTAAAATTTACAGTGTCCTCACTGTATTAGAACTAGGGTTAAGAAGAAAACTTACTAAACCATCACAAATTTCAGGAGTCGAAGAAGACAACAGGGAAGGTCAATATCGACCCTTTTCATCGATATCGATGTCTCTCTTGATTTCTACTCAGACTTCAGGGTGATTCGGCCTCGATCACAAACCCTATCCATGTCGACCTTAAGGTCGATTTCGATGTCTGACATCGATTTCGATGCCTTTCTGTGTGCTTTTCTCTCTCCTGCAATTTGAAAACTAAACACAAAATATGCAAAACAATAAAGTGTCTAAAACCAAAACAAAAGCTGTCTAAAACCAAAACTAAGTCTTTGTTACAAGCTCTAGATTTTTAAGTCGCTAGGCCAACTTCCTCCTTTGCGCTTCTCAAGGTGGCATCTGCAGAGCCCATGTTGCTTGGGCCTCAAATATCACTCCTTTCTTGTCCCGTAGCTGCATTCCGCCGGGATTGATTTGATTCACCGTGAATGGACCTAAGTTCTTATCCTTGAATCTTGTAGGGAACCAATGGTCCTTAGACTTGGAAACATAGACCTTGTCTCCTATCTCATATTGGCTTGAATCATCATCGGATACCCTACATAAGCGCACATGCCAAGGCACACCTCTTCCAAATAATGATAAGTCCTTAATTGTAATTGAACAAGAGGAATTCGTACCTTGACTTACCTTCTTCTCAGTCTGTGGCTCAGGTCGATGTCGATGTTCGGAGGTTGATATCGACCCCTGTTGTACACCTGGAGGATCAGTCGATTTGGGGAGTTTTGACTCGATATGATCGGGTCGATTTTGACCCTCAGAGGTCGATATCGAGGTCTCCTTGCCTCCCTTCTCAGCGCTGATGGTGGTCGATTTCGATAGGGCATGGTCGATATCGACCCTTGACCCCTGTTCGATGCTTCCTCTTTTCCTCCGTCGACCCCATACTTATGACCTGTCACAGAATCTTGAACATTAGTGGTCGATATCGACTTACCTGGGTCGATTTCGATGTTCTGTTGTGCTCCTTTGTTCAAGATTGCTTCAACTTCCTCTACTTGGGCTTCATTGATGGCTTTTATCTCCATTGGCCCTTGACTTTGCACCGTCTTGTTGAAGGAATACTCTATTACTTCATCACTAATTGTGAGTGAGAGCAATCCTTTCTTCACGCTAATGTTGGCATCGACGGTTGCTAGGAATAACCTACATAAAATAATTGGACAAGCAGGGTCCTCCGCTATGTCAACAACTAGGAAATCAGCAGGGACAAAGAATTTACCTACTTGTACTGGCACATCCGTCACTATCCCAGTTGGAATCACTACCGTATTGTTAGCCACGTACAATCTTGCATCCACGGGCTCCAGAGGACCTATCTTTACCTTGTGCCAAATGGTTAGTGGCATCATGCTAACGCTAGCGCCCAAGTCAACTAAAGCATTAAATTTGAATTGACCTAGACCTACAGCGATAGAAAACTTACCTGGGTCCGCCCGCTTTTGTGGTAGCTACAACCTGTTGCATTCCTCTGCGATCTCAGAGAGCGATCGCTTCTTACCCAAGATGTCCTTAAGGAACCTTACATAAGATGGCATTTCATGAAGTGCCTCTGTGAATGGTATAGAGACATTAAGCCCTTGGAGCATCTTCACGAACCGTTGGAACTTCTTTTCCGCTGGGTCCTTAGTCACCTTTCTAGTTGGGAATGGCAACACCTTCTTCCTTCCTACGGCTGCAGTGAGGTCGATATCAACATCAGTAAGGTCGATATCGACTGGAGGAGTCGATTTCTGTGGTGATGCAGAATTAGGGTCGACATCGACAGGAGGGTCGACATCGATGTCACCTTGGTCGATATCGACAGGGGGGGTCGATATCGATGTCTATTCTGGCTTCTTCTCCTCCGCTTTTTGCTCGGGCATTTGTAATTGACGCCCACTCCTTAGGTTTACTGCCGCAATATGACCTGTGGTTTTGCCCTTTTGGTTGGGCACAGTGGATCCAGGGAGTGATCCGGACGCTTTGGGCATTGCTTCCGCCAATTGACTCATTTGAGTCTCCATGTTGCTCTTCCAAATGTCGATCTCCCCAAGTCTAGAATTGTTGCCCTACAGCTGAGTATGGACGGAGTTATTGGCTTGTTTGAACTCAGCGTGGTTCCTCCGCATCTCATCAAGGATGATTTGCTGGTCATCTTTCTTAGTCTCCCGCTCAGGGTGCCCTGGTGCCCTATATGTTGGGGGATCCCTTTGATAGAACCTTTGATCACCCCAATTTTGTTAATTGCCCCCTCCATAGGGGCCTCTCGTCCATTTGACCTCCTCATGTTGTTCCGCCATGGATACTTGCTCAGTATGTGGACAGGCACTGGTGTTATGCCTTATGGAAACACACTCTTGACAAGGTTGATTGTTGCTCAGGAACCTTACTTGCTTTTGAAGGCGGCGTGTTTGATCATTATGGAATTGTTGCCGTACTTCAGGATCTATCTCCCTTGGAGGCTCATATAGTGGCATAGATGGGGCAGGCCTTGTATCATAGGTCGCAGCAGCCCCATAGGTGTTGTCAAAGTTCACAAGCCTCTCAATGGTCTCCCATGCCTCCGTTGGTGTAAGCCCAATGTACCGATAGGAGGTATATAAATTGATCTTCTCCTTATTCGGCGCATCAAGGGCGTTATAAAAGATCTCTTGGATGACATATGGAAGTTGCCCATGTGTCGGGCATGATCTCAGCAAGTCCTTAAAGCGCTCCCACGCTTGTGCTAGGGTTTCACCTGGCTTTTGTTTGAAAGTCGTGATCCTTTGTCGTAGCATCGCCGTTTAAGAAGGTGGGAAGAATTTGTTCAAGAATGCATCTTTCACCTCCGCCCATGTCCTTAGCGATCGTGGAGCCAAACTTTCAAGCCATTGTAATGCCTTTCCTGCCAAAAACCATCGAAAAGATTTTAGTCGCACATACTCTAAGTTTACTCCATCAGCAACTGTTTTACATAAGTCCATAAAAGTAGAGATGCGTTCCAGGGGGCATTCATTATGTCTTCCTTCAACAGTATTTCTTTTAATCTCAGATAGGAAGTTAATTTTTAATTCATAATTGGAGTGAGGAATTATAATGGCAGATTCAGGAACATGAAGCGGCGGATGCATGTATTGCATCGCCGTCTGTGGATACTGATTTAGCCGCTCTTGGGCTTGTCTGAGCGCATCCTCGTCACTATCAGCACGGGCTCGCTCAGCAGCAGCAGCGGCCCTTTCAGCAGCGATTGTAGCATTGTGGTCCTCGATCTCCTTTCTCAACCGCTCTATGATCTCAGCCTGCGTCTCGTTGTCAGCCATGATGCGAATTGCTTTGTTGCGAAGATGGTAGAAACGTTCAGGCTCGTCAATAGGTTCCAGGATAGGTCCGTGATCAGAAAGTCGTATAAACCTGCAGAATAAGCTTAGAAAAAGATCGTGATTAACTTAGGTGGTGATTGATTGCCTCCCCGGCAACGGCGCCAATTTGTTCGCTTCAGATGGGCGGGAAGTGTATGTAATAGGAGAATAAAATAAAGCACAACTAGACTATCTCCCTGTCCCTAACAAATAATACAAGAATCCCCTCCCTTGTAGTAGTAGGGTAATTCAGGATCGAATCCACGAGGAGGTATGTCAGCGCTTCCTTTGTTGTACTCACGATTGTTATTGAAAGAAAGCTACTTTGAATTAAAACTCCGAAAGAAAGTACAACCGAACAAGCCACTCCACTCTCGCTTTACAATTCCACTCGGCCTCCTCTCTCTCTCTCTCTATTCTCTATTGCAACTGAAATTCTCTGCGAAAATTGGATCCCTAAACTCAGCCCTATTGGCCTCTATTTATAGATGTCGATAAGGACTCGAAACCTTATCTTTATTCTCTAAGATAAATTAAAACAAAGTAAAAGCTAAAACTCAATGGTGAAATCAGCCTCTTCATGATAGATCTGGTGTTGATGATAGGAAATCTCGACCTTTGGATAGATATTGCAAGCATTGGATATAATTCTATCAAAATCGGAGTCGAATTCCTCTGCTGGCATGGTCGATATCGACCCTTGGACCTCGATATCGACCCCTCCAAAATCTTATCTCGAGCTTCTCCTTCTCCTACTCGAACTGGCACTCGACTTCTATCAATTTGGTCGATCTGGTAGCATCGATATCGACCCCTAGACGTCGATATCGACCTCTTTTGTGTCGATATGCTCTGTTTCCTTTTCTGCTCGATTCCTATGTACTCGATGTCGAGGTCTTCAGTCGATTTCGACCTCTTCAGAAGACTTCGAGTTCTTTTTCCGCTCTTCCGAATTCATCCATTTTCATCCTGTTTTCTGCGAAATCACATGGAAACTCATGCAAACCCATATATTTGACATTTTAAGCATAAACTACACTATTCCCATGTTTTCCCATTAATGTGCATGCAAAAGACAATAAAATGGATTCATATGTGTATAGAAAATATGGCAATTTGCGCGCACATCATTAGCCTAGGATCATATGTGCTCAATTTCATCACAAGTTCACAATCTACATAAAAATTTTAAGGACTTAGGCTAAACTATCCAAATATGCCATAGGGTTTACATGATCAAGTCAGCTATTGAGTTTTCATCATAGGACATCTAAGTAGGGTAAAAAAACAAACTTAAAAATAAACATGCATTTTTTTGACATTTTTTCTATTTTTTTTATTTTGACATTTTTATAGAAGTAAAACTAAGAACAAAAATGTAAACATGAATGCAATGCGAAGAAGAAAACCAAGTTATGACCATAAGACATGTTTTTCCCCCACCCCATACTTAAAATATACAGTGTCCTCACTGTATTAAAAAGAAGAACAAGGGTAGAGAGAAACTCACAGCGCAACCTTGCGGATTCAGGTCGATTTCAGATTTGGTCGATGCCAGAAGTCGATATCTAGGTCAGTGGTTGATGTCGACTGCATCTGTCGAAGTCGAGGAAGAAAATGAAGACTGTTGCGCATTCAGGTCGATTTCAGATTTGGTCGATGCCAGAAGTCGATATCTAGGTCAGTGGTTGATGTCGACTGCATCTGTCGAAGTCGAGGAAGAAAATGAAGACAAGGGCTGCCTGATTGGGGTCGATATCGAGTATTAGGGTCGATATCAACCTCTGCTTTTTCGCTCTTGAGTCCTTGATGTCGACTCCAGGAGGTGGCTTGACCCTGGGGGGGTCGATTTCGAATGTCCTGGTCGATTTCGACTGCCTCTGCAGAAGCTTTTTTTCTTCTTCGTCGTTCCTTTTGCTCAATAATCTGAAACCTTGGTTAGAAATATAAATAAAGCATGAATTATCTCAGTTTTAAAAGTTTAAAATCCAAAATTTAAAACCCTAAAAACCATCTATGCGAAAAATTTAAATGTTTTATGTACATGCTCTAGAGTTTTGAGTCGCTAGGCCGACTTCTCCGTTAATTCTTCACGAGCCTTTAATGTAGGGACCCTTCGAGCTCGAGCCTTCTCCTGGATCATCTAGGTCCTTTTGGTAGTAACTAAGTTCGGCGACCAAGGCTTCTTTGATGTTAGGTTCTTCTTTGGGCGCTTTCCTTCTCTTTCTTGAGCTAACTTTAGTAATATAGGCGAACCATGGAGCTTTGCCCCTCTCTTTAGTAGAATTATCAATAATCGGCTTAATTGATTTATCAATAATGGACGGAGGAGGGTTAGGATTCATACCTGGGCTTACCTGTTTGGGCCCGAAACAGAAATCTTCGGGCTGAGAGGTAGTCAATTTCGACCATGGTGGGTCGATTTTGGGAGCGTTGATCGATATCGATATGAGGTGGTCGATATCGACCTTTGTGACCCCATACTTAAGCTCCTGGCAGCGACCTGGCATACTCGATTTCGACCAAGGGGGGTCGATTTCGATGTTTTTAGTCGATATCGACTGGTTCTAGTCGATGTCGACTTTGCTTGCTGTTTCCGTCCTCGCCAACAAAAATTTTCTAAGCTTCTCCTTAGCCGGCGAGAGGACTACTTGCTCCAGGTGCTTTGTTTCGCTCATGGTTGGGTTGAAAGAGAATTCTATCACTTCGTTCCCTATAGTAAAGGTTAGTAACCCTCGACGTACATTGATATTGGCATCTGCAGTAGCTAAGAAAGGCCTACCAAGTATAATAGGCACTACATGATGTTCATGCATCTCCAATACAATGAAATCAGTAGGCACAAAGAACTTACCTACCTTTACCGGAACGTTATCAACTATACCTGTGGGTCTGACGAATGAGTTGTCAGCCATATAAAGTTTCATGTCCACAGGTTCAAGTGCGCCAATGTTCACTTTTTGCCAAATAGAGAGAGGCATGAGACTTACACTTGCCCCTAGGTCACATAGGGCTTTATAGCGATGTTGGCCAAGTCCCACGGTGATTGCAAACTTCCCTGGATCACTCTTCTTCTCAGGGAAGTCCATCTTTGAGCACTCCTCTGCGATCTCTGCCATGGATCTCTTCTTGCTCAAGATGTCTTTCAGGAATCGCACATAGGCAGACATCTCGCTTAGGGCTTCTTTAAGAGGGATAGTAACGTTAAGTCCTTGAAGTATTTTTATAAAGCGCCTAAACCTACCTTTGGTGGGATCCTCCAACGCTTTGGATGGGAATGGCAACGTCTTCTTTGGTGTAGGGGCCAAAACGGTGGTCGGAGGGGCCTGTTGAACATCGATGTCGACTGGATTTGGGTTGATATCGACTGGTAGGGTCGATGTCGACCTCTGTTGTGATTTCTCAGGTTCTGCAATGTCATCGAAATCGACCAGGGGGTCGACATGGTGGTTGATATCGACCTCTGGGTCGACATCGACTGGGTCTGTTGCTTTCTCCTCCGTTTCCGTTCGTGGCTTTTGTACTTTGTTGCCACTCCTTAATTGCATGGCTGCGACATGACCTGTCCCGGATTGCCCTTTAGGATTGGTGGTGGGTTGCCCAGGGAGTGTTCCGGACGGTCTAGGGATTTGTGCCGCCAATTGACCCAGTTGGGTCTCTACGTTCCTTTTCCATATATCCATCTCCCCAATCCTTGTGGTAAGGTGATTGAGTTGAGAATGGATGGCATTGTTGGATTGATCATTCTTAGCTTGATTCCTCCTTATCTCATCTAGCACAAGTTGAAGATCATCCTTCTTTTGGTCTCTCTCCGGGTGCCCACGAGCTCTATAAGGTGGGGGGTCCCTAGGGTTAACCGGGTTCCTTTGTGGTTGATGGAACCTTTAGTCTCCCCAATATTTGTGATTAGGACCCCTCATGTAGCGCGCTTCTTGGTGAGTCTCCACTAAGTGTACTTGTTCGGCATGGGGGCACTCAACGGTGGTGTGCCGCTGCGATCCGCATTCAATGCAATCTTGGTTTGCTGAAAGGAACCTTACTTGCTTTTGGAGCTTTTGAAGTTAATTCCTATGAAATTACTCCTTTACATCTGGATTGATTACATTGGAGGGTTCATATAAGGGCATAGATGGGGCAGGTCTCGACGATGATGGTGCGTCGGAAGCCTCAGGAGTCCCATATGTGTTGTCAAATTCCACCAATCGCTCTATGGTTTCCCAAGCCTCTTGTGGAGCGAGTTCAAGGTAGCCATAGGCGGTGTAGGTGTTGATCCTCTCCTTGGTTGCAGCATCAAGAGCATTGTATATGATCTCCTGAATTACGTACGGTGGTTGGCCATGCATCGGGCCTGATCGTAGTAGGTCCTTAAACCTTTCCCAAACAGTTGCCAAAGCCTCACCAGGCTTTTGTTTGAAAGCCGTGATTTTCTGTCGAATCAACGTCGTCTTAGAAGAAGGGAAGAACTTGTTGAGGAATGCGTCCTTGACTTCATTCCAGGTGCGGAGCGATCTTGGGGCTAAGCTCTCCAACCACTGCAATGCTTTTCCTGTAAGAGACCAACGAAAGGCTTTTAGTTAGACGTATTCAAGACTTCATCCATCAGTAATAGTATCACAGAGGTCTAAGAAGGTTGAAATATGTGCCATAGGGCATTCATTAGGTTTTCCTTCATATTGATGCCTTCTAATCTCAGTAAGGAAGTTAGGTTTAATTTCAAAATTAGAGGCAGGGATAAGAATTGCCGATTCAGGCACTGTGAGAGCGGGGTGCATATATTGCTTGGCATTCCTAGGGAGGGCATTGATTTGGGCTTCTATTTGCCTCCGGCCTTCCTCCTCCCTATCCGCACGCTCTTTAAGTGCCGCCTCTCTAGTCGTTAGGTCTTCAACCTGCTTCCTTAGTTGCTCAATAAGTTCAGCCCGGTTCGTGTTGTCCGCCGTGATTCCTTGAGCTTGGGCTCTTAGATGGAAGTAGCGTTCAGGGTCGTCTACTCCTTCAAATTCAGGTGGGCGATCAGCGCGTCGCATACACCTGCAAAATCAAACTAGGTAGAGACGTGAGATAGACTACTAGGACGCGATTGATTGCCTCCCCGGCAACGGCGCCAATTTGTTAAGGAGGTAAGTCGAGTTCTCAAATTACAAATAATAATGTATATATAAATGTAAACCGACTCCTAGCCTATGCAAATAATTACAAGACTTCCTCCCGTTGTAGTGGAAGGGTAGTCAGGATCGATCCATGAGGAGGCGTGTCAGCGGGATCCTAGTAGCTTTGGAAATCTCACGTCTGTGTCGACCAGAAGCCTCGATTTCGAGCTCAGACCTCGATGTCGATCTCGGCTGTCGATGTTCTCTGCAACAGAAGACCTGCAGAAACAAAAATTGTAGTCGATATCGACACAAGGGGGTCGACATCGTTGTTAGTCCATGAAATCGATTGGCTCAGAAGTCTGCCAGTCGATACAGAGGGGTCGATTTCGACGTCGGGTGTCGATATCGATGCTTGCAGAATTTACCCAGGAGTCTCGAGATCGACTCAGAAAACTGTCGATCTTATCAGTGGGGTCGATATCGACGTTCAGGGTCGATATCGATGTCTTCCTGCAGTGGGTTGGTTCTTCGTCGGCAAAGAAAGGCCGAAGATTTAAGAATGGAGAGAGAAGCAATGAACAGAAATAAAACAGAGGGTTTTGGGTGTATAAAATATGTAAAAACAACTCCTAGGATTAGGGTTTACCACAACGTTAACCAATGCATGCGATAAGATAAATAAGATGGACAATTACGCTATTTCACCCGAGGGACAAGCTTTCGCCGTACACCAACTCTTAGGATTACTCTTGCAAATAAACCTAATTGTCTCTACCAATTTTATGTTTATAACTCAAGTTGTTAGCATAAATCCCTTTTCTTTCGATTAGGACTAAACATAGAATCGTAGGATGAGAGATAGACACAACGATATCGACATCAAATACTTACCTCAAGCACGCATGGCTAACGTCGGGCTCACCCCGACCCTAAGAGCTTTGGGGAACTACTCGCTTCTCATCATGGAACTCATTGTTGATTGAAGGAAAGAAACTTGCATTAAAATAAACTCCGAAGCTTTACAACTCAACGTCAACTTTCGCAAACGTTAAACCCTAAAACTTCTCTCTAACTCTATTGAATGTAATTGAACTCTAAAATTGGATTCGTTCTTGGATGATTGAATGCCAGCCCCCTAGGGCTTTATTTATAGGCTACTAATCCTCGCTATCCAAGGATTGTAACTCCTATATAAACTATGAACTCTATCCAAACAATTAGGATAGGTCTTTTATTATGATAAAACTTGAAGGTAAAAGATAAATAAAACTTCAGCTGCCATCTATCTTGAAAGTGTAAGATAATTCCGTGCCTCCTTGAAGATATAGTTCCAATCCGCATCTCGAAACCGATTCTATCTTCTGTCGAGATCAGGGGTCGATGTCGACACCAGGGGTCGATATCGACACCAGAGGTCGATATCGAGGTCTCTGTTCCTGCTCGACTTGTTCAGCTCTGGTCGATGTCTATGTTGAGGTCGATATGGGGGTCGATATCGACACCAGAGGTCGATATCTATGTCAGAGGTCGATATCTACCTCTGCTCAGCTTTACTTGGCTTCTCCGTTTTGACTCCGATTTCGCTCGAATTCCTGCATGGTTAGCTCAAAACTCGTGCAGACCCTATTTCTTGCATTTTATCCCATACTTACACAAGTTTATATTCTTTTGAACCTTTTCTTTGGAAATCGAATGAAATATGAAGTCAAAAGATGCAATAAAAGGAGATATATATATGTACATCAATAGCCATCACCAAACGCTTACTTGTATAAAAAAAAGATAGACATTACTTAGAAATAACTAGATTCTTTATGGGATCGACTCATTACTTGTTTGCTATACTTAGTTAGTTTGGATTTATTTTGATAGGGATTAAGACAACTAAAACCTCTCCGTCACCTCCTCTATGTATTCTCCTCCCATTCTCCTCCTCCTCCTCTTTCGGCGTCTGTAAAGACTGAATATATTTATATTATTATTATTAAATTCAATTTGTAAGTGGAATAAAAATATCGTCCTCGAGCACAAGTTTCGATTTTAAAATCCTTCCGGCATCGTTTTAGAGTTTAGATTTTCTTTTAAGGAATTTAATTCCGCTTTCGAGTTGCGAGTCTTGATAGATTAATTTGATTCCGATAATGATTTAATAATTCAAATTAAATTGTTGAGTGTCGGGTTTTGTTTTAGTGAGCGGAATTGGAATCGAGCATCGGGATTAGCGGGTTCCGAGTTTTGAATTTCGGGAATCTTTGCCTTTTATTTTGTGGACCACTCTTATTTATCTTTTTTTCCCTTTTCTTTTATTTCTCTCTCTCTCCCTCTCTCGGTTTCCTGTCAAATGGAATGGTCCCTCCCTCCCACTTTGTCTTCTTCGCCCTCTGCACACATCAGCTCACTCCCCTCCAAATTCACAGCCCACACCCTCCTCCCTCTCTCTTCCATTTCTCTTGTCTGCAAACACCCACCAGGAGCACTCACCCTGCCGCATTCCCCTCCTCATATACAGACCAACACGCCCTCCTTTCCTAGCTCTTTCGGAACCACCACCACGCAACCCCATTGCTCCTCCTTTCTCATTTGAGCAGCACTACCTCACCACCTCCCTTAAGTTCATTTTCAGCCCTCGTCGTTGCCCTCCATTGGAGCCGAGAGCTCCCAAGGCTCAGCCTTGTTTCCATTCGTGAGCAAGACCACTATCACCACTCCCTTCCTCCTTCCTCCCCATTCCAGCAGCAGCAGCCTTCCGCTCCATCTTCCTCCCAGCAGCAAGGAACTTCCCTCGAAGCCATCGGAGCTACCAGAAGCGCCACCTGTCCGAGATCGAGCCCAATTGCGAGCCTCCTTCCCCTTTTCTTTCCGACTTAGTCTCGGTATGATTTCCTTCGTTTACCGACTGGTTTACATGTAAAGCTCGGCCTTTAAACCTCCTAAAACCTCCCCAGGCCCAGAGCAAGGTTCCTTCCTCGCCATTGAAGCCGTCGCAGCATCTTCGTCGGAAATTTCCTCCGAAAGTCACCGCTGTAAGTCACCTTTTCTCCCTCCTTTTCTCCCGTCGTTTCCATCATTGTAGTCGGGTCTTGGTCGATATTTCGTGCTGGTTAGGTGGGAAGAGTTTGGGATGGAACGGGTCGCCGGCGAGGTTTGTTCTTCCTCCCCCTTCCCCTTGTTTTCGAATCCTCTGTTCAGAGGTTGAAGAAACGGTTCAGGACCGATTCTCCTTCTTTCTTTTCTTTATTTGGTCCGGTCCAGGTCTTTTAAGTTATGGTTCGGTTCACCCCCCTTTAAACCAGATGTCATCCGGGTCGGGTTTCCTTCTGGGTCCGGGTTTGGGCCTTGCATCTGCTGGGTTTTGGGTTGGGTCGGTTGATTTGTGGGTTAATGGATTGTGTTTCTGAATTTTGCTATAGTTATATACTTATATGTTATGTGTTAAATTTATATTATGTGTTATATTATTTTATATATATATATGTATGTTATATTATATGTTATTTCTGATTTTTGGATATGTATATATATATTCTCAAAATATTAATATATATTATAAATGGTTTTTTGATATTGGGATATATATATATATGTTATACATTATGTGATGTTGGTATTTTATTTTGTTAGTAGATATTATAAAAGTGATTTGTTGGTTTTGATTTATAAATATGATTCGTGAACATAGGATTATTTTGATGAATAAATATTGGGATTTATTTATATAATGATTTTGAAATAAGAAACATGCCGGAATTATTTTAGTAATGTAAATTGCAAGTTGATTAAAGATTTAATGTTTTGTAAATGGAGTTTATCAAGATGGATTTATTTTAGAAATGTTATCAATGTCTTAAATTATTTGTAATATTAAAGTCAAGTTTTTGGAATAAAATGCCGGAATGATTTCTATAATGTGATTTTGAGATGTTGGTTTTAAGGTTTAAATGTTTAATGTCGGAATTTGGCCAAGTATGATTTGAGAAATTATTTTAAAAATGAGTTGACTTAACTTGAGATTTAAGAGTTTGGAAAACTTTGGGAAATGAGTTTTGAAATATTATTTTAATATTTGATATTAAAGAAGGGATTTGACGGAACTTGAACTATTTGATCTTGAGCTTGAAGTTATATTAAAAGTGTCATTTCAAATGTCGGGATTTTGTCTTGGCTTGATGATGTTGGTTTTTGAGAAGGAAATTGGAAGAATGAATTTGGTTGATGTTGATCATATCGGAAAAGTTTTGGTAAACGGTTTTACTATCGATTGGTTTTGAGTATGTTGAGAACTTGGGTTTCGTGCGTATGAATGTTGGTCCGGTAGCTTATGACAATGGCTTGATGATAGGTGTGTATTGCTTTTGGATTGCTTTGGACTTGAATTTGGGCCCTTGCTTGTGTTATCTTGCTGTTATGCATCTACAAGTAAGTATCCTACGGGACTTACTCAGTAACCTGGACCTCCTGCCTGATGTGTCATGTGATGTGTAGTTTTGTTGCATATTAAAGCATGTCATGTAGTATCATGCTAGGATTGCGTTGAACTGAGCATGTCGTTACTATGTGTGTTTGAATACAGAACGGCCGTTATCTATTATAGTCCTAGAGTCTTTGCTAGCGTCATAGGGTAGCCCAGCCCCATCGGGTGCCCTGAGTCTATCGAGTCGATATAAGCATGATATGATAGCCCAACACCATCGAGCAAGCGATGAGATGTTATGATATGATATGATGATGTCGTGGTTAGTGCACCACCACGAGGAAATTGATATGCTATAGCACCGAACTGGCCAGTCTTTGCACTAACGGGAAGGGGTGCAGAGGTAGGAGAGGGATATGCCACTTGGCATTGTCTTGGGCCCTTTACAGTTTTTTCCGCATATTATAAATGTCAAGCATGCTTTTTGTGATTTAAATCTTGTACTGCATTAGTCATCATTTATTTAGGTATAGGCATGTTATGTGGCCTCAGCGTGGTCAGAGGACCCGTAGGCGATTACCGGGCCTGACTTCGTGTGCTCCTTGCTTCTGTGACGGGGAATCTCTTGGCGAACCGAAGAATTCGGCTAATATTCTAACTTAATAAAATGGCAATCACCCACTATGTTTTGGTTTTGACCCGGCTCTATCGTGGCACTTGTATCTAAACTTTGCTTCCGCTTTACTTTCATTTGAATTGAATTTCCGCGACTTCGATTGCTTGGGGTTCGAAATCCCTGCTTTGAATAATGATCTTTAGAGGTTTGAAACCTCGACCCGTACCTGAATTGCAACATCCGAATGAAGGTGTCCAACCTTCGAAACGTATCTTGGATATTTATATTCGGGCCGTTACAAAAGTTGGTATCAGAGCGAGGTTGTGCAGTTCGGGTACAAAAGGGTCGGGTGTATGTTTTGAAAACCGCGCACGAATTTCAAAAGATTTAAAAGGATTTAAAAAGGGCAAAATGAATTTAATATGACTGACTCAATTGGAATAAATATGAACTTGGCCTAAGAAATAGATTGGAACCAACTAAAGGGATCGAGTGGGTAGAAAAGGCGCTAGACCATCCCTATTGGATGTAGTTGGGAATGGGTAGGCGAAATATTAGCTTATTCTTTACAGATGGGTTGGAAGACTCCAAGGAATTGCACCGAGGTGGTTGGAGTTGCGAGTTAGGTAGCTTGGTTGTGTTTACGCAAACTGTTGATGACTGATTCCACGTTAATTGTTGTCTTGCTTAATATCTGATTGTTGTGTCTAACTATGGAATGTATTTGAAATAATCTGTGCAAACGGGATAATGGGAGTACCCTTCTTCTTCTTATATGGTCAAGCCCAGCTTGTGTGGAACAACCCCTTCCATTATGTTAACCCTTGATGGTCTTATCGCGTCTCTCTCTTGAATATCGGAGTCCTCCATGGAAAAAAAAAATCGGGTTGGTAAACACGTTGTCTTTGGGAGTCATGTTTGCCTTTGAGGGTTGACTGAGTGAGTATTAGAAGATAGTTCTTGGTAAAGTTCCGAGATAGAGAGTAAGATGTTTCCGAGGTTATCCTTATCGGTCCTTATAACGAGCAATCAGTGTCTTCTTGCCATGAAAGAGTCGTACCAGAATTCCACGGGAAAGAGGGGTGATGAGTCAGTAGGGAGGATTCAATGGTTGCCCTTAGGGACCTCTGTCTAGTTGTAATGGTGACTCTCTCTGAAATTGTATGACATAGCATTATTTGTGATCTCCGACTTGTATCTTACGACTGATCATTTGAAAACAACTACTCATGTGATGTACACATTTGCACCTTCTTTTATTGCATCTTTTGACTTCTTATTTCATTCGATCTCCAAAGAAAAAGTTCATAAGAATATAAACTTGTGTAAGAATGGGCTAAAATGCAAGAAATAGAGTCTACACAAGTTTTGAGCTAACCATGCAGGAATTCGAGCGAAAACGGAGTCAAAACGAAGAAGCCAAGTAAAGCTGAGCAGAGGTAGATATCGACCCTAGACCCAAATATCGACCTCTAGGGTAGATATCGACCTTCAACATAGATATCGACCTCAACATAGACATCAAGTGAAGCTGAGAAGAGGTAGATATCGACCTTAGACCCAGATATCGACCCCCAGTGTCGATATCGACCCCCATATCGACCTCAACATAGAAATCGACCAGAGCTGAACAAGTCGAGCAGGAACAGAGACCTCGATATCGACCTCTGGTGTCGATATCGACCCCTTATCTCGACAGAAGATAGACTCGATTTCGAATGCGGATTGGCACTATATCTTCAAGGAGGCACGGGATTATCTCATACTTTCAAAGATAGAGGACAACTGAAGTTTTATTCATCTTTTACCTTTAAGTTATTTAAGTTTTATCCTAATTGTTCGGATAGAGTTATTAGTTTAGATAGGAGTTACAATCCTTGGATAGCGAGGATTAGTAGCCTATAAATAAAGCCCTAGGGGCTGATTTGTTAAATCATCCAAGAATCCAATCTTTCAATCATCCAATCATAGAACAACCCAAGACATAGACAATAGAGTTAGAGTTAGAGAGAAGTTTTAGGGTTTAACGTTTGCGAAAGTTGACGTTAAGTTGTAAAGCTTCGGAGTTTATTTTAATGCAAGTTTCTTCCTTTCAATTGACGATGAATCCCATGATGAGAAGCGAGTAGTTCCCCAAAGCTCTTAGGGTCGGGGTGAGCCCGACGTTAGCCATGCGCGCTTGAGGTAAGTATTTGATGTTGATATCGTTGTGTCTATCTCTCCTCCTACAATTCTATGTTTAGTCCTAATCGAAAGAAAAGGGATTCATGCTAACAACTTGAGTTATAAACATAAAATTGGTAGAGACAATTAGGTTTATTTGAAAGAGTAATCCTAAGAGTTGGTGTACGGCGAAAGCTTGTCCCTCGGGAGAAATAGCGCAATTGTCCGTCTTATTTATCTTATCGCATGCATTGGTTAACGTTGTGGTAAACCCTAATCCTAGGAGTTGCTTTTACATATTTTATATTCACCGAAACCCACTGTTTTATTTCTGTTCATTGCTTCTCTCTCCATCCTAAAGTCTTCGGCTTTTCTTTGCCGACAAAACCACTAACTCACTGCAGGAAAGACATCGATATCGACAGCAGAGGTCGATATCGACCAAAACTGATAGATCGACGGTTTTCTGAGTCGATCTCGAGACTCCTGGGAAACTTCTGCAGGCATCGATATCGACACCAGACATCGATATCGACCCTTCTGTATCGACTGGCAGTCTTCTGAGCCAGTCGATTTCGTGGACTGACATCGATATCGACCCCACCAGTCGATATCGACCACTTGTTTTTGTCTCTGCAGGTCTTCGGTTGCAGAGAACATCGACAGCCGAGGTCGACATCGAGGCCCAAGGTCGAGATCGAGGCTACTGGTCGACGCAGACGTGAAATTTCCAACGCTACTAGGATCCCGCTGACACGCCTCCTCGTGGATCGATCCTGACTACACTTCCACTACAACGGGAGGAAGTCTTGTAATTATTTGCTTAGGCCAGGAGTTGGTTTACATTTATTTACATCTTTATATTTGTGATTACTTGACATATCATCCCTCCTGCAACAACATCATGCCATTACATCTATGATTAGTTACATTGCTCCAATCTCTTGTTGTGCCTTACTTCCTATCATGATTGTATGATGTCATAGCATGTGTGATATGAATCTATATGATCATTGCTTCCTCCTGAGTTAGGTACATGATAGTGTGATCAACTCTTCTTTATATGAATGCCTTATAAGATGTGCTCTTTAGCATGCTAGCCGATGATGCCTCGATGCCTATCATTCATCTTGCGACAAGAATCTATAGCATGTCCATCTACCTTGTATTCCTCAGATTAACTATTGTTAATTATTCTACAATTAGTATTGTTATGTGTTAATTATGCCAAATTGAGAATATGTTAGTATAAATGAGTCTTGATAAATACATGTTTGATCCCAGTATACATTAATTTGAGCTCATGTCCCCGTATTCTAGTCATGTTGCCATGTTACTTAGACTTGCACTACACCTCGCTACATTTCCTCCCATGCTCCTATATTATTGGAATGTGATTGAATTGAAGCCTTGCTTAATGTCGAGTAATCAATCAAGTGCATGTATGTGTCCTATGTTAGTTTGAGTCATTAGTAACATGTAGAATCCTTGGTTATGACTTATGCACGTTTATGCCCTGCTTGCGTTATTGTTCATTCTCTCTTGAACTAGGTCCCTGATAGTGTGACTCTTCCCTCCTGCTATCCTCTTAAAAGGTTGAGTTCATCCTGATTAGATTAATGTTGAATTCGATGATTGACTAGCTTTTCATGATGATTAATCCTAGTATGCCTACATGTTATCGTTCGGTAGTGTTCTTCTATTACCCTATGATATCCTCTCGTGCTTTCATATATGAACATATGACTTTACACCTCGCATGGTCACACACCACGCTATACCATGATTTCGCTTACGCATGACATCTAAATGTTAGCATGAATCTATTTGAATTACCTTGATCGTATTCATGTTCAATATGCGTTATTAGTATCCTATAAGGCTTATGAATTCCAATATGACTCGCGAAATGGTGACCTGTCTTACTTGACCTATTACGTGAATATGCTTGTACTGTAATGTGATAGTTGTTGTATCGTTTTATGTGCCCTATGACGGTTCATTCCTAGCATGATTATAATCTATCCCCGATGATGTTCTCCTTGTTACTCCTTAATGATTCCTCATGCTTCATGAACGTTATGTTGAACTCTTTTAAATGACTCTTGACTATGCCATGCCTGATCATGTATCACTAGCATCATGAAGGATCCGTGCCCTCTAAATGTATCATGTTGTATGATTATATGCCATTCTTAACTTATTATATGATCATTGTTGTCAAATGTGATAGTTACTATGCTGACCTTATGTGTTCTCATATGACGCTTCGTCTGATTGTTATAATATACCTTGCCCTGATATAATTGAACCCAGTTTTTTATGTGTATACCATACTCTTACATCGTTCGTATGCATAATACTTGTTATCCTCCTAAAATCCTGCATGACCTTGGGCCCCACATGTTGCCTAGGTTGCTAGACTTATCTGCATCCATGGAATAATAGACTACTGGCTTGTCTCACGCGCATCAGTATAGGACCCGATGGTATCTTTGGAATGAATATGTATGTCGTTGTTCCTTAAGATAGGTACATGTTAGTGTGGATTAATGTGATTGATATGCTCCATGATGAATTCGTGCTTGTTGTCACAATTGTAACCTAATAGACTTCCTTAAGGGCATCGTTACTATTCCCGGGTCGGAGTCTTGTCTCTAGTCATGTCATCTTTAACTTTGGTCCATTTTTGTCTCTGAAAGAAACATTGGGTTGTCCGCTCTTGTCACTCCCCTATCTCCGCTAACTTAGACTCCTACGTGATACATTGGATGAGCAACCGCATAGAAGAGGGGACGGGAAGTTAGATAGTTATAGAGCAGCGCAAAGGAAGCGTGGGCCCATAACCCACGGGCCTCAGGATCGACAATGTCGACGGAACAAGCGTGTTTCGAGGATGGCGGTTATTGAGTACGTTATGACTTGCAAGCGAGAGTGTCCTCCGTTCGAATTGTTAATCCCTTCTGAATATGTTGATGATTATATTGCACTTACCTGACGTTTGAATTAACATGTTTGATGTGCTGACGTGATGATGATTATTGCTTGATTATCCATTGTCTATGATGATATATATGATTCGATGCCTTATAGTCCTAATGTCCTATGATCACTTGATGTGATACTACTCTGAGTTGCTAAGCATGATCTAAATTCCTCGCCTATAAATGTGAACTGCAAATGCTGTGAAACATGGATTGTTTATCTGATAAGGTTATTATTAAACTTGCTAGTTTGAATTGACTATATTCATAAATGGTGTTTTGCAATAATTTTGAGCATGACGGTAAACTAAGACTCAATTGATACAGTTGCAATGGTTGATGATGAACTAATGATGCTATTGTTATACATGCTAGTTGATATGATGTAATCTTTATTTGCAATAATGTCCATGATTGCTTCATATTTGAACTTGTGGGTGAGATTCTCTTGAAGAATGGTCGGAGGCTGGTGAGGGAATTTGAGCGGTTAGAATGATCGATGGTAGTATGAGGTAAGTCACATGAGAGGGGTCTGGCTTAAGTAGGAACGAGTAAGTTTTGAGATTTATAGGAGGCGATGCTTAGTGGTTTCCGATGAGCTTCTAGATGAATCTTAGGTGGGGGTATGGTTAGAATAGGCCGGCTAGGTGGTGATCGGGGTATTCTTATAGAAGGGATGTGGTTAGAAGGGTTCTATGCCAGTGATGTCTTAGGTAGTATGGGCAGTGTAGAGAATGGCTCTTGTGAGTATCGAGAACATAGTATGCAAGGGTGCTCGGGTGTGAAATTGGAGATAGGAGCTGAATTATTAGAGGTGGATTGCTTGTGGGAGAGCTTGGTGGGAAGAGGCATGAGATTGGGGTGTCGGAATGAATTAGGACTTCTTCGATGGGATATTATCCGAGTTGGTGAATCTAGATGAAGTTTGGTCTTGGCTTGAGAGTTGGAGACGAGCGAGCGGGGATTGCGTTTTATTATATAAAACTGGTATAATGTGCAAAACTTTCTTGATTATTGGATTATGAACTGACCTGATGTTAGATATCGACCATGATAAACCTGATATGGCATGATATTACCTGTTGATATGCAATATTGAAATCTAATTGGTAGTGATAAGTGTTATCATGATATAATGATACATTGCTATCCTACTATGTTGTTCTAGAAGCATGTTATGATGTGTTGTATGAATCATGAGATGATGATACGTTGTTATGTGAAAGCATGATGTTATACTATATGGTTGATAAGCATGACTATGAATAGGTAAGTGATGAATATGACTTGGAGTATGAATATGACTTATGTGTATATATGAGATGATGGTGCATGACTGCTAATGATCATTATATGGCATTGTGATGAGTTAAGATGATGTCTGGAGAGCATGTTGACATTTTGATGTTGATATACTACTTGAACTCCCCTTTTTATTAAATCTTAATAACATGACTTTGTTTGTATTGATGTGTTGATAAGTAGTTTTATTTCGTTGACTTATGATGAAATTTCGCTATGACTAACCTTGCAAGTACCAATGATTGACGTGATAAATATGTTCTGATAATGCTGGATAGAAATTGGATAGGATGACTATGTGAATTTATGCTTTAAATGAGATCCCTTGTTTTGACTGGCCCTACTATGATTGCGATGGTGATATGCGATAGTGAGATATCTTTTATGACTTTTGGTGTGATATCGGGCCGTGTGTTATGATTTTGGCATATTGTTGAGATGCATATTATGACCTCTAGTATGATGTGGAGATGCTGATGTGACCTTGTGGCACTATGTTGGTATATGTTGAGACTTACCGTATGATGTATTGGTTGGAGATTGGTTGGTTATACAGTAATGCATTTCTTATGGCTTATGCATCTTGCTTGAATTGAGACTAATAGATTGATTCGATTTTGGAAACTAGGAGGAGAATATGGGATTAGCCCTTAGAGGTGGATGATTCCACCTTCTACCTTCTGAATTTAATTGATTGGTATGCGAGAAACTGATGTGGTTGCTGGAAGATTTTGACGAAATCTTGATTTGAAAGGATTTGACTTGTTTTGGTGTAAAGCTGCTTGATTAAACGTCGAATTTGAAGGTTTTGAGCGGTTTTGAAAAGGACCAACTTGGGGTTTTAAGAAGTCGAGAGTTTCATTGATTTAGATGACAATCTTTCCATTTACAAAACGCTTTGAGGTTTTACGAACTGGATTTACATTATGACATCTCACGAAGTGGATACAAGCATTTTATAGGGGCGCTTATAGATTGCTTGCTAAGACCTAGTCGTGACGCTATAATAATTTTAGAGTTGTGGTACTTCCGAAAGGTCGAAGCGAGGATGTGATAAGGGCGCTTATTACACACTTGACAAGACCAATTGGAGATGTCACGACCGTGACTAGGATGTTGTGAGAATCACGGAAGACGTAACCGAGATGATTACAAGATCCTTGGACATGGTCCTCAGACTTACCGATTTCAAACTTCTTCCCATTGCTTTAAAATGATTTTAGTCTCGGGGACGAGACTTGTTTTTAGAGGTGGATAAATGTAAAGACTGAATATATTTATATTTATATTATTATTAAATTCAATTTGTAAGTGGAATAAAAATATCGTCCTTGAGCACAAGTTTCGATTTTAAAATCCTTCCGACATCGTTTTAGAGTTTAGATTTTCTTTTACGGAATTTAATTCCGCTTTCGAGTTGCGAGTCTTGATAAATTAATTTGATTCCGATAATGATTTAATAATTCGATTTAAATTGTCGAGTGTCGGGTTTTATTTTAGTGAGCGGAATTGGGATCGAGCGTCGGGATTAGCGGGTTCCGAGTTTTGAATTTCGGGAATCTTTGCCTTTTATTTTGGAGACCACTCTTATTTATCTTTTTTTCCCTTTTCTTTTATTTCTCTCTCTCTCTCCCTCTCTCGGTTTCCTGTCAAATGGAATGGTCCCTCCCTCCCACTTTGTCTTCTTCTCCCTCTGCACACACCAGCTCACTCCCCTCCAAATTCACAGCCCACACCCTCCTCTCTCTCTCTTCCATTTCTCTTGTCTGCAAACACCCACCAGGAGCACTCACCCTGCCGCATTCCCCTCCTCATATACAGACCAACACCCCTCTTTTCCTAGCTCTTCCAGAACCACCACCACGCAGCCCCATTGCTCCTCCTTTCTCGTCTGAGCAGCACTACCTCACCACCTCCCTTCAGTTCATTTTCAGGCCTCGTCGTCGCCCTCCATTGGAGCCGAGAGCTCCCAAGGCTCAGCCTTGTTTCCATTCGTGAGCAAGACCACCATCACCACTCCCTTCCTCCTTCCTCCCCATTCCAGCAGCAGCAGCCTTCCGCTCCATCTTCCTCCCAGTAGCAAGGAACTTCCCTCGAAGCCGTTGGAGCTACCAAAAGCGCCACCCGTCCGAGATCGAGCCCAATCGCGAGCCTCCTTCCTCTTTTCTTTCCGACTTAGTCTCGGTATGATTTCCTTCGTTTCCCGACTCGTTTACATGTAAAGCTCGGCCTTTAAACCTCCTAAAATCTGCCCAGGCCCAGAGCAAGGTTCCTTCCTCTCCATTGAAGTCGTCGCAGCATCTTCATCGGAAATTTCCTCCGAAAGTCGCCACTGTAAGTCATCTTTTCTCCCTCCTTTTCTCGCGTCGTTTCCTTCATTGTAGTCGGGTCTTGGTCGGAATTTCGTGCTGGGTAGGTGGGGAGAGTTTGGGATGGAACGGGTCGCCGGCGGGGTCTGTTCTTCCTCCCCCTTCCCCTTGTTTTCGAATCCTCTGTTCAGAGGTTGAAGAAACGGTTCAGGACCGGTTCTCCTTCTTTCTTTTCTTTATTTGGTCCGGTCCAGGTCTTTTAAGTTATGGTTTGGTTCACCCCCCTTTAAACTAGATGTCATCCGGGTCGAGTTTCCTTCTGGGTTCGGGTTTGGGCCTTGCATCTGCTAGGTTTTGGGTTGGGCCGGCTGATTTGTTGGTTAATGGATTGTGTTTTTGAATTTTGCTATAGTTATATACTTATATGTTATGTGTTAAATTTATATTATGTGTTATATTGTTTATATATATATATATATGTTATATTATATGTGATTTCTGATTTTTGGATATGTATATATATATATTCTGAAAATATTAATATATATTATAAATGGTTTTTTGATATTGGGTTATATATATATATATATATATATATATATATATATATATATATATATATATATATATATATATATATATATATATATATATATATATATATGTTATACCTTATGTGATGTTGGTATTTTATTTTGTTAGTAGATATTATAAAAGTGATTTGTTGGTTTTGATTTATAAATATGATTCGTGAACATAGGATTATTTTGATGAATAAATATTGGGATTTATTTATATAATGATTTTGAAATAAGAAACATGCCGGAATTATTTTGGTAATGTAAATTGCAAGTTGATTAAAGATTTAATGTTTTGTAAATGGGGTTTATCAAGATGGATTTATTTTAGAAATGTTATCAATGTCTTAAATTACTTGTAATATTAAAGTCAAGTTTTTGGAATAAAATGCCGGAATGATTTCTATAATGTGATTTTGAGAGGTTGGTTTTAAGGTTTAAATGTTTAATGTCGGAATTTGGCCAAGTATGATTTGAGAAATTATTTTAAAAATGAGTTGACTTAACTTGAGATTTAAGAGTTTGGAAAACTTTGGGAAATGAGTTTTGAAATATTATTTTAATATTCGATATTAAAGAAGGGATTTGACGGAACTTGAACTATTTGATCTTGAGCTTGAAGTTATATTAAAAGTGTCATTTCAATGTCGGGATTTTGTCTTGGCTTGATGATGTTGGTTTTTGAGAAGGAAATTGGAAGAATGAATTTGGTTGATGTTGATCATATCGGAAAAGTTTTGGAAAACAGTTTTACTATCGGTTGGTTTTGAGTATGTTGAGAACTTGGGTTTCGTGCGTATGAATGTTGGTCCGGTAGCTTATGGCAATGGCTTGATGATAGGTGTGTATTGCTTTTGGATTGCTTTGGACTTGCATTTGGGCCCTTGCTTGTGTTATCTTGTTGTTCTGCATCTACAAGTAAGTATCCTACGGGACTTACTCAGTAACCTGGACCTCCTGCCTGATTTGTCATGTGATGTGTAGTTTTGTTGCATATTAAAGCATGCCATGTAGTATCATGCTAGGATTGCATTGAACTGAGCATGTCGTTACTATGTGTGTTTGAATACAGAACGACTGTTATCTGTGATAGTCCTAGAGTCTTTGCTAGGGTCATAGGGTAGCCCAGCCCCATCGGGTGCCCTGAGTCTATCGAGTCGATATGAGCATGATATGATAGCCAGCACCATCGGGCAAGCGATGAGATGTTATGATATGATATGATGATGTCGTGGTTAGTGCACCACCACGAGGAAATTGATATGCTATAGCACCGAACTGGCCAGTCTCTGCACTAACGGGAAGGGGTGCAGAGGTAGGAGAGGGATATGCCACTTGGAATTGTCTTGGGCTCTTTACAGTTTTTTTCCGCATATTATAACTGTCAAGCATGCTTACGTGATTTAAATCTTGTACTGCATTAGTCATCCTTTATTTAGGTATAGGCATGTTATGTGGCCTCAGCGCGGTCAGAGGACTCGCATGCGATTACCGGGCCTGACTTCGTGGATAGTGTTAGGTACCACTCTTGTTTGCTCCTTGCTTCTGTGACGGGGAATCTCTTGGCGAACCGAAGAATCCGGCTAATATTCTAACTTGATAAAATGGAAATCACCCACTATGTTTTGGTTGTGACCCGGCTCTGCCGTGGCACTTGTATCTAAACTTTGCTTCCGCTTTACTTTCATTTGAATTGAATTTCCGCGACTTCGATTGCTTGGGGCTCGAAAACCCCGCTTTGAATACTGATCTTTAGAGGTTTGAAACCTCGACCCGTACCTGAATTGCAACATCCGAACGAAGGTATCCAACCTTCGAAACGTATCTCGGATATTTATATCCGGGCCGTTACAGCGTCGGTGTTCCCGTCCTCCTCCTCTTCTCAGCCTCCCATTTTTCTTCTTATTCCCGGTAGATCAGGATCTCTGGCGGATGTTTCCCAAAACATATCCAAGGACCTTGCTGCAACACCATTCCGGATTCAGATCTCATGTTTCTTCTTCTCCTTCTACTTCTACAACTGCCCCTATAAACAATCAACAAATTGAAATTAGGAAGAACAGAGATTCCTGAACGCTCGTCAAATCTGAATGATGTGAGGGAGAAAACCTAAAATAGAAATCTATTTTGAAATGGAATGAACAAATCCGAGAGATTAAGAATGCTTGCGAAGGGATCAAAATTGTGATTAGGAAGAAGAGAGATTATGAACGCTCACTAAGAGAGATTTGGAGCCCAACTGCAATAGCTATTGGTGCACATTTGCAAGAAACATAAGAACAAGAAGAAGACATGGTATGAGGGGTGTGAAGAAAGAGGAGTTAAAAAAAGGACATATATGTGTTTTCACTATATTCATAAAAAAAAAATTTCATTCAACCAAGTACATACGAAATTATTTTCTAAAAAGAATGTTCAGACCAAAATTATAAACAAGTTGAAATTGAAAAATTATGTGAAATAAAGGTCGAAAGATTATGAAAGGGTTTTACTTTTTAGAACAGGGTAAAAATACTTTTCAGAGCATGACAAAAATGCCCCTATAATTGTAACAAATTACCCCATACCCCACCCTATCCACACCCATCTCTTTCCTCACGTTCTTCAGCCGCTCAACACACTCCTCCCTCCCCCAAAACCCCAAATCATCAATTTATTCCTGCTTTGCATACATTCTACATGTTGATCCGAACAAAAAAAAGGATTTAACCCTTAATAATTGCAATTCAAATCACACACCAGAAGAAACTGTGTACATGGTTTTGTTGATAACCAAACACAACAATTCAATTACACCATTACAGAGTATTCAACTAAAATACGAGACTTTTCAAAAAGAAAGCAATGTCGTGTTCACAGTGGATATGATCGGGTACCATCCTCCGACTCTGAGTTCGACTCGCTGGTGGCTCCCCACCAATAATCGAGATCGGGGCCCGGCCGCCTCCTACTTATGCTGACCAGAGTTGAAGAGGCCACCATCTTCTCCGAACCTCCTTCGCTTGCTCGGTCACACATACTTTAAGTTCGAATGATCATCTCCACTGTCGGGAGAAACCACCGCTATCGGACTTTCCATCTTCAGCCATCGCAACGACCACTGCATTCTTGGTCGCAACGACCGACATGCTTTTGGTCGTTGCAACCACAAATGTTAAAAAAAAATGGTCGCAACGACCATTTGGCATATGGTCGTTGCGACCATGTGGCCATGCGCTAAACGACAAATTGCCACTGTGTTAAACAGAAATCATGTTTAAAAACTACTCCAATTGTCCCCCTACACACCCATAGATCCAACAACTCGATATGTAGTTTTAGTTTTACGTGATCAAAACAACGGCGTTTCTCTTTGGACAAAAAAGGAGGAGTAAGAGACTAGGAGCTGGGGCCCGTGCGACGTGTCGTTCTTCGGGGAGCCGGGCCCACTGTACTCGGGGTCTTTCCGGTCCAAGTGCTTTATTTTTCATTTTTCCCGGTTCCCTTGTCCAGTGGATGTTCCCCGGTTCTCTATGGTATCTATATCTATATATTAATTAAAATCAAAGCACCTACGCCACGTGTCGTCCCCTCACGCAAAGTTATTTTTGTAAGGTATTATTTACACAATATCATTTAATTGGTAATTAAACTATCTAATATTATTTACATAACATCATTTCTTAATATATTTTTAACCAATGGGATTAATTTAAAACTTTTTTTAATAAAGGTAATATTAACTATATAGTATTATTTCATTATATATTAATTACATGATATTATTTCATACAACTTTTTAAACATCTATATATATATATATATATATATATATTAAATGAGAAGCAATTATGCCATGTGTCATCATTTTATGCCAAGTTATTTTAGGTTAGTATATTTTCATAATAATTTAATTAATTAAGCTAAATCAATTAGTCTATCAATTACTTGCCCTTTGTTTTATATATTTTATTATCTATCCATATATATCTCAATCTATCCATATATATCAATAATTTATTATAGGTTATTCTATTTAAATTTAGATAATATTCTTAAGGCATAATTGGATATATGTATATATATATATATATACCCATTAAAATTTATTATTATACATATACACATAAAAAAATTAAAATTTTGGTTATATCCATCAAAATATAAAGATCTTATTTAATTATCCAAAGTAAGATATTTGTTTAATGATTATAGATTAAAGTTTTCATTTAACATCTCATTTAAAAAAAAAACATGATTTTTATTTTATTACCTTCCTTTCTATATCTACCTAATTAGTTTTTGAGAAAACAAAATAAAAATTAACGTATTAAATAAATTAATAGACATCTTTTCTTTTTCTTTTCCTTTTGAATTAATAAAATTCATTCATCTATGCAAATTGAACTATATATATAACCCATAATCTTACAACCATGTGTCGTCTCCTAATGCAAAGATATTTTCGGTCATATTTTATTAATTCATTATATACTCCATTTTCTAATCAGTGGACAGTGGTTCAATTCAAAATATTGAATTAATATTAATGTTAATGCTAATATAAATATTAAATTTTAATGAAAAGTAATTTTGATGGGGTGACATCACCACATTAATTATAGTTTTTTTTCTTAATATATTCTATATTTTCATACCAACGGGTTTAATTGAAAATATTGAATTAATATATAATCTATACCTATATGTAGTTTTTTATATACTATATTACATTAAATTAAAAGCATGAGAATATCATATCTTACATATTATCTCTTTCATGTAAGTGATTTTCATAAAATTATCTTTAGTTAAATCTTTTAAATAATATTACAATGATAGTAATTTTTTCTTTCCAATAAGATTATTTTAAAATATCTATATTTAAATATTTCTTTAAATGAGAATCATTTTTAATGAGGTGTTATCATCACATTAATTATAATTTTTTCAACCAATCAAATTATACAATTTTAATCTTATGCTAACTTTTATTAAAATTTTATTATATTAATTTGTCATACTATAATACTTTTTTTTAAATCGTGCAATGGCGCGGGCACTGTATTAGTTATCTTTTAATGGTTAAGATTTGTTTTAACCATTCCGGAATGACTCACTGAAAAAAACTTGCGGGTAGTACCAAAAGATCACAGTACACCAACTGGTTCATGAAGTCAAATCCGAAACAGACACTCAAGAACTTGCGGATAACTAATACAGTGCCCGCAAGTTGCGGGTAGTACATGAAGTCAAATCCGAAACAGACACTCAAGAAGAAAAGAACTAGCTCAAAAAAAAACAAAACCAACTGGTTCATGTCGGTTAATTGGGTATTTCGTGTTGGATATCCGGTTGCGCCCACCCCGGCCGATACAAGTCCCTTCTTCTATGTTCTTCCCACATCCCATCTCTTTTGCATCTGAAAGCCCCCAACCGGGAAAATCACGTTACCTGTTCCCCGTTCCTTTCGGTCTGCAGCCCCTTCTCCACCAGCTCCGCCTCTAACGCCGTCCCAAGCACTCCAATTTCTTTCTCCGCGTGTCTAATGCATCGTCTGTTCAAAAGGTACCATTATCTATTCCTCTTCTCTTTTGATCTCTTCAGCTTTTGCCCTTTTATCTTCGATGACCCCAAAGGTAATTGCGACGTGCTTTGCCTTATATCTTTTCGATCTTAGGATTAGATTAAATGTTTTAGCTCCCAATTGGGGCTTTTCATGTTCGGAATTTGCTGAATTCGTCCAATTTCGAATTAGTGCAGTTATTTTTTTTTGCTGAATTAGGGTTTCTTGCTGAATTATCATTTCTCCAATCAGGCCTTTTCAATTAAGGCTTTTCTGAAGTCTTACTTTGTACAGGCAGGCCATTTTCAAATCCTATTAGGTAATTGATGCTTCGGTTTGTGGTTTATCACCCTGTTTTATTTTCCAGTTTGTCAATCTTTAGCTTCAGAGTTCAGATTGGTCTGTATCCTTGTAAATACTAATTTTGTCATCCCCGAAAATTTCCCGATAAACGAAATTGCAGTGGAAGATTTTGCGATCTCCTTCTCCCCCTCCAGAAATCCGAGTTTCAGAGGATCGAAAAATGAGCGCCAGGAGGCCGATCGCGCCATCAGGAACCTTAACACAAACGATTACTTTAGACAATCAATTGCAACCTTCGAGCCAGCAGCAGCAGCCGGAAACCCTAGTTCTTCGGCTCAATCGCAAGAAGAAAAAGGTGTCCTGGAAGGAGGGAACGATTGACAACGAGCTCATGGGGAAGAAGAGCTCCAAAAAATGCTGTATTTTCCACAAGGACAAGCCTTTCGACGAGGATTTCAGCGACGACGAGGGCGATCACCCCAACGATAAGTCTCATGGCCATGGCGATGAAGGTTGCTGCTCTAACTCTAATGGCGGTTCCGATTGATCTTTTATGCTCGCGGTATAGAAATTTCCCCCTTCCTTCTTTGGTATCAAGATTGAAATTTTCTGGACTGCTGCAATGTTTTGTCCACTGATAGGTTGAATTCAGTTTTGCTGTAGAAATGGATATTGATCAATCAGTGCTGAAGACTGTATTGTTTAGAGTTGAGCATTAATCTGAAATTTCATGGATGATTGTTGTAAGGTTTTGGCTCCTCACTTGTCAAACTTATATTGTTTAGGTGAATGGTTTAGCCCTGTTGAAAAGCAACATCCTTTTCTTATTACTGCATCTTGTTTGATTGGATGAACTGATACACAATTGCTCTTTTTGGTGTATTTTATAGATCACGAGAGACTTGTAAAGCCATCTAGCTTAATGAGTTAATGTATAGGTTACATCCTGAAACTGATGAAACTAGGGAAGACTATAATGTGGGAGAAGTTGATGGTCTTTTGATGACTAGAAATTTCTAATGCTCTTACAAGGACCTGAGTTTATTTGTATTGATAATGTAATTTTTTATGCTCGTAGCAAACAAACCCTTGAAAAGCAGGAAAGTTATTCATCTGCCATTTGAGATGCTTACTGAGATGAAAAGGTTCCTAGATATGGAGTTATTGGTTTGTCTTCCTTTCCTACTTCTCCATGAAAAGGTTCCTACTTCACCCAACAATCCAGCCTTCAATTGCTGCACAAAAACACCACTCTTAAGTGTGTATGATTCTGCAAAACACCACTTTATGGGTTCAAATGATGTGATATTAGACCAGAGAAGTGATACAAGAAACTCAATAGTTCAAGGATGCTTTTGTCGAGCTTGAGGTGAAATTCCAACTGCAAGCTTTTACTCGATCCGGTTATTCGTTGGTAAATTTCTGTTTTCATAACAATGAATTAGTTGTTACTTGAGCTGATTTAGTTGTTTGGTGGTGGCTGATAATAGGCAAACAAATATGTCCTTATCAGAGGACCGGATGAAAGGTTGGGGATAAAAACTTGCATATTCTGAAGCTGTTGTGCTAACCAATCCTATAGATCTTGAGTTCAAAGGAGAGGTATGTTTCAGTAAACATTACGGTTTATTTTTGTCATTATATAGCCTAAAAAACTATTTAATGAACTTTTGAGGTAGATATTATTAAATTCAATTCCTGTCTTAGGAGGCAAACAATACAGACAAATGCCCGATCCACACTAAAATCCCTGGTGCTTCATTTTATCTTAAAATGCTCAGTGACTCAAGTGTTTAGATTAGGCACTTTCAATTGAGTGATTAGATATAAATATTTATCTATAGTACTAGAGATTAAGAGAAGGGCATTTATCTGTTTTAGGATTGGGAATTTTTTTATTTTTGGACTAATATAGCTCATATTCATTTTCTAGCTCCAATAATAGTACTTTATTAGGTATTTTAGTCAAATAGCAGTTTCATGTTACTGAACTATGGACGGAGTGCCGAGATTAACTCTAATCTTTCCACTCCAAATGTCCTATTCTTCATTGTGAAGAATGATGCTGTGTAATATGAGAACCTGAGACAAATCGTTTTTGTCATCGCATGCCTATATTATTATCTTTGTTTGTTTCCAGTTTGAAGTTCTCCCGCTTCCTATTCTATTGCTGATTCTCTTTAGCTTAAAATTAAGATACCTGAAAAGCGTAAAGAAAGCAAAAACCCAAATGGAAAGCATTTTTTTTTCCTCAAGTCATGAATTGGATTCTTTGAGTCATTAAGCTTTTATATATATACAACCCCCCCACACCCCCCCCCCCCCCCCCCGCGGAAACAAAAGTTTCCCAAACCATTGTTTTTTTCTTTTCTTCTTCTTTTGGCTTACCAGTATCGTGCTTGAAAACTCATTTTATTGAACCGTCCCTAAAGAGATTCTAGAATTGAAGGAGTTGGAAGTGTTAGAGTTAGTCCACCATGACCTCACTGGACCCATTCCATTGGGCTTTGTTACCAATCTCTCCCCTTTGACATCAGAATGTTTTCTTCAACCCTAACGTAATCTGTATATTTTTTTAACCTATGCAGTTTACTTGACAATAAGAGGTTCCTTGATGTAGCATGTCCTGCAAACCAAGTTCATCTATCTGAAAACCTGGTAGATGAAAATCAGCTGAGTAGTGCCTCTGCAAAAGCAACCTACAATAATAAGGTTAGTGGATTAGATAATCTGGTTTTAGTTTGAACTGATTTTTTAAACACGTTTCTTAGCATGAAAACATGCATAACAATCATTTGGCATCCAAGATCTGCTATGTAAGCGACCCCTTGTTTGTTAACTTGCATCTTTGCTAGCAACTGCTCTAATAAATTATACTCAATTTGAATGCTTCCTCAGCTAGAAAAGAAAACAAAAATGTTGGTTGACATGAAATTTTGTATATATCAAAGAGCCTTGGATGTTTTTATATATAAAAAAAGGACCATAAAGGAGTCATAGATGTTTTCTGCCAAACATGTTCTGTAAACGGCTTTGATAAATTTGTATTTAGTAAAACTGAATTTTTCCATAAGATAAGCCAAATCCCTTATTCCGTTTATAATTTCATATCCATTACCAAAGAAAGATAAAGGTAATAATATTTTTTGTAGCCATAATATGAAATTATTCAAACTTAACGCATTAACCTGAATATCCAACAAGAGCCATGAGGGCCTTGAATTTTCAATGCATTTATTATCCCCTCATCTCTCCAGTCTTTCTGCATACCCAAGAAGATTAATTTGAAATTAAATGCATATATATAATGTAATATATATATATCTTAACACAAGGGGAGAATGGGATTTTGCTATAGAACAGGAAAAAAAAAAGCAGTCAGATACTCCCCCGTATCTCTAAATATGAATTGAGAAATTTAGATATATCCAAGGAATGCATATTCAACAATAAACCCCAACTCTTTGGATGTTTCGTGCAATAGTTTAGAGTATAAGAACTTATCCATGACCCCAGAAAAACCATAAAATTCTAATTCTTCCACCTAAACACAACTTTTGGTGTTTTCTATAATACAAGGGAACCCCAAATCATTTTATAAGGTAGTAATAGGTCAAATGCGTTTCACTCTCCTGCCAAAAATTTATATATAAAAAACTCATTTTATTGTGGCATTGTGTGATGACTGAGTCATTATATGTATTGTATACTTCACATCCTTCATCTATGTTCCCATTGGTTTGGGTTTGATTTATTAGATTTTGAAACAAGCTGCACTTCAATTAACAAGAGGAAGAGTGTGTTTTGCCTAATATATTTTTTTCCCTATTTTGAGAAACGTTATGCAAAAGTGGTGACCCACTCTTAACCGAAGGACATGTATGCAATGGATAATCGTGTTTTTATGATTAATTTTTATTTGCTTAATTTAAGCATAAAGTTGCTGCTTGAAGCATGCTCCTTTCTAGCAAGATTGAAGATAAAGTTATTCAATTATATTGAAGAATGTTGTAGTGGGCAAAAATAATGTTCTGTTTGTATTCAATTTCTAAATTTATTTCTAAAATAGTAGTCGTTTGGTCTTGATTATGATTATTTTCTCACTCTGCAGGCTAATCAATCGCATCTAAAGGAACCCAAGCAGCAAAGAATCATTGCTTAGATTCAGCTGTGTTGCTGAAAATGCTCCCATGAAGACCATTCAGCGGTATTAGTCCCCTGCCAATGAAATTCACACATTTCAGGAGCACTCAACGTAAGAATCATCTAGGAGCTCTTTTCCAGTTAATATTTATAGCCTTGTCCTTAATTACCTTCGCTTTCAATACAACTGTGCATGTGTGACATTCACGATCTGGGCCTGTCCTAGAAAATAAATAAATAAAAAAATCATTCGAATCTTTAAGTCCAAATGAAATGCTCTACTTTGTAGGTACCTTGAAATCCACTGCAGTAAATGATATTTTCACAAAAACATTGTGACTTCGGTATTCAGCAAGTTAAAAGGAGAAGATATCAAATTATTGAGCTTTTTAATAATAAAAACAACAATCTTAGGAGCCCTTAGTTTCATTTGGTAGTGCTGCAGTAAGTAAAAACAACAAGATGCTCCAATCACACCTTTGAGTTGGCATATGACAGTGGCTCTGCACAAGATGCAGGAACATGGTGCAAACCTCACTCCCTTTTCACATCTGTTGGCTAAAGAATCCCAAAGTCGAAAGGAGAAGAGTCATGAGATCGAACATGAGGTGGTGCGCAACGCGCACCCCACCTACCTAGTGTGTGTGTATATATATATATATAGGGGGAGGTTCAAATGGAAACAACCCTCCTCATAGAAACTCTCATACCATGGAAACTTTTAATCTCAGGCCTTCCTTTCTTGATCGACGGTTATTAATATTTTACTCATTTAATAACAAAAAATAAAGGAAAAATAAATTTTAAAAAAATCCAAACAACTCTCGCCACTCTGCTCCTGCCGCCTCCAACTCAGAACCCATCTTCTCTCGTCGTTTCCCTTGGTTCAAGCTCGCTCCTACTGCCTCGGTCGCGCCTCTTCCCCTCGATCGCTCTCTGCCTCTGCCTTAGTCACTCTCTATATCGACCTCGGTTGCTCTCCGCCTATTCCCCTCTTCGCCTAGATCGATTTTGATTTTGATTTTGATAGGGCAAGCGGCAAGGCATAGAAGACGAAGGACTAAGATTAGGCGATCAGTACTTGTCAGGTTTGGATTTTTATTATGATTAGGGCTATGCTTCGGATTAGGGTACTTGTCAAGTTTGAATTGTTTTTGAATTGGGAAATTTTGAATTCGTTTAGGGATATGGTCGGATTATATATGGTTAAATTCGATTAGGGCTTCAATTCAATTAGGGCTATGGTTCAATTCAATTAGGGCTATGGTTCAGATTTGGTAATATCCCATTCCGCTCTCTTTTTAATGCTTATCTTGCATTCTATATTAGAATGTCCTTTTAGAACCATGTCATAAAACACTTATGTGGATTGATGATGTACTTCTATCATGTCTCAGATATGCATACACACGAAGAAGCTCACCCTTATATTCTCCATTTCGCAGTGTAGATAGCTCAGTAAAGGTATTCCTTCTCTTTTAACCATTCATTCTATCATAGTTCTGTTTAATGGTTATGTTAATAAAATACACTAATGTTGCTTCAGGAAAGTAGTGATAATATCTGCCTTCATAGTCCATCAAAATGTGAGAAGTTAAATTAAGAAGATTGTCATATTGTTGTCTGCCATGGTTGTCTATTTTTGCCCATCAAAATTCTCAGGTTTTATTGTTGTTATTTAGAAGTGAAATTGATAAGATTGAGAATAGCTCTAAAGTTGCTATTGGTGCTATTGAGAAGTGAAATTGACAGAATGAATGGTTAAAAGAGAAGGAATATCTTTACTGAGAATGGTTATGTTAATAAAAAAGAAGTGAAATTGAGAAGTGCAAGCTAAGTTATGAGTTTATGAATATCTTCTTTAAGTCTATTAGCTCAATGAAAGAGCAATGTGTTATTATACACATGATATGGGTTCGAATCCCATATAGACTTTCTCTACACAACATATCTAAGAAACAACAAAAACATTTCAATTGCTGAAAAAATGTGAAGAAATATTTCAGAAACAATGACAGTAGCTGAAAAATAGAAGCGATAATTTGAAATTTGAGATAATATGAAATAGAAGCACTCTAAGATAATAATCTGAAATTTGAGATAATATGAAAAATAGAAGTAACAATCTGAAACAAATAGACTCAACAAAGTCTTCAAACTAAAATGTAATAGTTGAGAAAAAAGCAGAAAAAAAATACGCAAACATATAGATTCATTTTTCTTATCACTTCTTGGAAGATCTCAGATTCCAACTTATTGCTTCTATTTTTCAGCTATTTTCTTATTGTTTTCTCAGATATTATTTCACATTTCAGATGTTTGGTGTCTGGTTGTTTCTTAGATCGGCTATGTGGAGAGTCTATATGGGATTCGAACCCATATCATGTGTATAATAACACATTGCTCTACCACTTGAGCTAATAGACTACACAAAGGTAGCTGAGGTAGCTGTGACAAAAATTAATTCAATAATACCAATAACTAAACTAACATATGAGAAACAAACACACAGTTGTAACAAAAACTAAACTTAAGGATAGCCTAAGGAAAGCTCTACATGATTTGGAGAGACGAAATATTAACCAAAATAAATCAAGAAGAACAAATGAATGAAATATGTTTTACACTTTTACTTACTTGATACCCTATGTGACTGCAATGAAATTCCATTTCTTATTATCTCCATGGTAATGTTCTGCAATAACTTGAACCAAGGTCTCTAATTCCTTCACAACAAATATAGACAAAGAATATGGAAACGATGAAGGCTCTTGAGGGTTTGCAATGCATTTTGTCGGAGTTGTGTCGATGTTTGTTTGGGGTTTTAAATTTTTAAAAACTCATACTCTCTAAACCTCCCACGCTTTGGCTCATTCAATCCAGCACCAATCAACCTTATATAATATAACCAGTTCCAATCCAATACCTTCCAAACCTAATTCCTAGTTCCAACCCACTAATCAAAGGACACTTAAGCTGATCACAGAAAGTTTGTAATCAGGAGTCAAAACCAAGCAAGCCGAAACACCCACACTTAATCATGATAGTTGAAGCAATTAATCGAACACATTGAATGCCCCTATCAAAATCAAATAACAAAATCAAATTACTAATTTTTAAATCAAATCAAATGAGCATACCTTGATATCGCCCCCTATCAAAATAATCCTTTGTCCTTCGTCCTTCGTCTTCAGTTAAACCTTCGTCAGTCGTCTTTAGTTGAACCTTTCTCTCGCCCTGAAGAGACAGCGACAGAAGGGACGTCGGCAAGGAAGAGACAACAACGATGGAAGGGAGAGGAAGAGAGGCGGCGGCGACCAGCAAGTGAGGGGCGGCGCCGACGACCAGTAAGGGAGGGAAAGAGGAGGCTGTGTGTGCGATTGTTGAGGAAGGGAGAGGCGCCTCTAAACTGAATGTGCTCTGATTGTTTGAGAGAAAGGAAGGGTTTGATAATTCCTGATTAACAAAAAAGGCTTAAATTTCACCTAAATTACAAAATTGCCACCGCTTCCCAATGACCATTGATGAAGAAAGGAAGGGTTGAGATCAAAAGTTTCCATTGTAAGGGAGTTTCTATGAGAAGGGTTGTTTTCACTTGAACCTCCCCTATATATATATATATATATATATATATATTTGATGGAAAAATGGACAAAAATAATACCAAGTATCAACTTTTGGCCAAAAATAATACTAACTTTGAAATTGACGGTTTCATATACGAACTATCTCCCTATTAACCGAAAATAATACATATGTGTATTCCGGTGAATTTTCCGACCAAACACGCCACATGGACGTCGGAAAGCACACGTGGCATCCATTTTTGCCACCTCACCAAAATTATAAGTTTGCCATGTCATAATTTTTTTTTCAATTTTTTTTTTAAAAAAGGAAAATGAAAGAAATTACAGTACAGAAGAATGAAGGTTGGAGAGATCGAGCAGATACGAAAGAGAAGAAAGTGAAGACGCCCACTCCCTCGATTGCACTGGAAACACTGCTTTAGAAGCAGGAAACACTGCTTTAGAAGCAGCAAGCAGCCCCTGTGGAAATAAATTCATTAAAAGCATGGATTAACAATAGGAAAGTAATTATAAGCAACAAAAAATACCAATTACAATAAGATTGAGTTGTCACCTTTTGTTGATCAGACATAAAAGTCCATCCTTCTCCATTTGTCTCAATCATTTCATACTTCAGATGATTCAAAAACCATTCCCAGCTATCTCTATTCTCTCCCTCAACTACAGCCCAACAAATTGGAAACATTTGATTATTTCCATCCCTTCCCACTGCAGAAAGTAGTATACCACCCAAAAATGTTTTCAAAAAACATCCATCCAAGCATATAAATCTTCTACATCCTAACATAAACCCACTTCTCAACCCTTCAAAGCACATAAAAAATCTTTGAAATGTTGGAGGGCTAGATGGGATTGTAACTAATTCAAATGTACTTCCTCCATTTGCTCTCCTAAGCTCTTCAATGAATCTCCCAACCTTGTTGTAATGTTGTTTGACTGATCCATGAAGCATTTTATACGCCGATCTCCTTGCCTTATAAGCCATCCATTTGGTTATGATAACTTCATACCTCCTTCTCACACTTTGCACCATGTCTTTTGCTGGCCAATGAGGGTTTTCCTTGAAACGAGCGAGATATTCTTTGGCAAGCCATCTTGATGTAAGTTGGCTATTTCTTTGCATATCTCTCACACAGCAATGCTCATTCCTAGCTGATTTGACCATAATGCAGCCCTCTTTTTGATGCCATGAAGCATATATCTTGAATGGACAATCTTTCTTATTACAAATTACCCCAAACTTTACCTTACGTTTATCACACACACCAAACCTCAAACTATATCCATTGCAAATACCATACCTTCTCACAGCTTCTTTTAATATTTCCATGCTCGGAAAGCGCAATCCAACTTTCCACACAAGATCCTTATAGTTAGTTTTCTTTCCAACAGTCATATCCTTTCTCTTTCTCCTCATCAAAGCATCAGCATCATCTTCATTTTCTGAAATCAACTCCATATCACCATCAGAGTCCTCATATTCACTCAGTTGCCCTTCCCTTTGCTTTTCAACTTCAATCTTGTATTCAGTTACCTTTTGTCTAACCATTTGAAACTCTTCATCAGAAGTGTCTATGTCACGAGGTGCCAAGCCATAATCCTCTAATTCCTCTTCTTCAGAGGACTCCTCAAGTTCATACAGAATTTTTTCCCCCTTAAAACTCCTCATTGTGCGAATTTTGTTTCTTTTAGAAGTACTGATGTCTTCTACTGCAACTGCACTGTTCTCTTCCTCATATGCACCTTCACCATCAGTTTCACTTGAAGAATTCTTCCCATCACCATCAGCTGCAATGTTGTCTTCCTCATATGCACTGTCATCCCCAGACATTCCACTATCTACATCTTTAACTAAAAATTCTTCCCAATCCACATCGGATTCTTCAGGTTCATCCATTATCACACCTATTAAGGTTCAAAACATAACAAAGATATCAAATTGAAACCAGAAACAACAACAGATGCCGAAACATAACAAACTAAAACCAAGCTTCTCGAGAAACCCTAAACTCTAAACTCGAAATTGAAACCAAAATCGAAACATCTTCACCACATGAAATCAAACCCCTACATTTTAGAACAAGTTTTTCATATATAAAAGGAATACCGAAAAACCCTAAACTCGAAAGTTGCCGAGCAGATTCGAAAGTACCGAAATCAAAACCCCTTACCTTTGTCTCCTTCAAATATTCCGACTTGCCGAGCAGATTTCAGTGCAATCGAGTGGCGTCTTCGTGTGTGTTCTTCGTTCTCCCTCCAAGCTTCTCCAGAACTTACTGTAGCTTTTTTATTTCATTTTCCTTTTTTAAAAAAAAAATTTGAAAAAAAAATTATGACATGGCAAACTTATAATTTGGGTGAGGTGGCAAAAATGGATGCCACGTGTGCTTTCCGACGTCCATGTGGCGTGTTTGGTCGGAAAATTCACCGGAATACACATATGTATTATTTTCGGTTAATAGGGAGATAGTTCATATATGAAATAGTCAATTTCAAAGTTGGTATTATTTTTGGCCAAAAGTTGATACTTGGTATTATTTTTGTCCATTTTTCCTATTTTGATTGATTGCCTGCTCCCTTTTTTTTAAAACAAGGCCGAAGCCCGTGTTTGCTTGACCAGCCCAACATATCTAATTTCCTTTCAATGTAACCTAAGTCCAGCCCGTTTAATCAACCCCTCTCTAGTCTCTTCCCTTTTGTTTTGTTTTTTTACTGGTAGCCCTTTCAATTAGGAGAGGCTCCAAGGTGTCAGACGCCAGATCCCTAATCAACTGGTGGCAAAGTTGCGGGGATCTGAAATTGGACTAAAGGGTCGGAGATGATGGGGCTGAGGGAGCGGGAAGCGAGCATCCTCTTAAAGCAGGAAGGTGGAGCAGCGAAGAAGACGTTCTTTGGTGGAGCGGATGAAGCTCGGCTGAAAACCACCTCCTCATGCTTGAGGTTTAGTTCTTCCTTTGTTTCTCTCTGATTTGTCCTTAATTTGTGCTGATTTTGATTATTTGAGTTTGTCAAAATCAGCTAAGGATGAGTTTGATGATTTGTGATTTTTTTTTCTTTTTGCAATCAACAGAGGAAGCAAGCAACTCCAAAGCTCGGGAAATCTGAAACAGGCCAACGGAGTTTTGACTTGAGCAATTGGAAGGGATGGCAGCGCTGCAAGGGTCCATCCGAGCCCTCAGATGCGCCATGGCTAATCCGAGCGCGGACACTAACTCGGCCTCTCTGATTAGGTATGCTCGGTAGCCTCTTCTTTCCTTGCTTAATTTGATTCCTTTTTTTTAGTGAAACTAGACACCCTTTTTGTTTGATTTGGATTTCAATTCGCATGCTTTGCTGCTGAATCAAACGTATTAATTTTAAGACGGGAAATTTGAGTTCCAATCTCTTGATATACTTCATGAAATGCCTGGTTTAGAGTGTGGATTCGATCACTGTTTCCCCTTCATTTCAATTTTGTCAAAAGCTGAATTTGTGGCATTTAGGGGTCCAGTTAGTTGCAATTTGGTAGCAATGATGCGTTGCTATTCCCGATCCTTCGCCTGTGGGCTTCAAATCATGAGTAACAACTTGTTGACGGCCCGATCTTGCAATACTCCTTGAATTCTCTTGATGTTTACAATTAATTACACTAAAGGTTTTGAACTATTGCGGCGGAAACAAGTAAGAATAAACAACTAACACCAAAGGACAAGGAAACAGCGACGGAAAAAGGTGCAGCGACGGATGCCGCGGCTAGGGAGCACCTTGGGCGGCGGGTGATGCAGCGGCCGCTGCTTGGAGGGGGTGGCCGCCGCCTGGTCTTGGGCAGGAGCACAGCGACGGGGAGCCTCTTCTGTTCTGCGATGGTGGCGCCTGCGTTTTAGCGACGGTTTTCTGCAGTAATTATGTTTGTGTTGATGGGTTGTGTTTGGGGTTAGGGTTTCGAAAGGCACTTGTTTGAATGATTAAAAGGATGAAGGAGAATCTTAATTTTTGAATGCAAAGTTTTTGGGATTGATTTAGGGTCTTTTGTATTTTTGTTTGGCTGCCTGATCTGGGAAACCCCATGGCAAACTAGTTTCATCACTTGCTAATTAGGTCTTCCAGAATTTCGGCAGCACTTCGACCCGATGAGCCGATCCACGCCGGGATCGAATGTAGCGGCGAAAACGAGTTTCGAGCCGTCTACGGGAGAGATTCCCCTCAACCTATTATGAAGCTGATCCCTAGGCAAAAGTAATCATATACTTAGGCTGATTATCGAGATCAACCCTTAGGGGAGAGTACTTATGTCCAAACCCTTGATCCTCCTTTCCTCCTCTCCATGTACCTGTAACATAAACCATAGAAAAGTTGTAGGTATAAAGTTATACCTATTTTGGTTTTGCAGATGTTGAACCTTTCAACAAAAGAACCCAAAGGTTTTTCCCTTTGTTCTCTTTTTCTTCTCTGCAGCAGAAATTTTTCTTTCCAAGGTTTGCTAATGGTGTTTTGTGTATGTGTTTGCAGGTGAACTTTTTCAGATGAAGGGAACACCAGGAGAAAGAAGGCAACTGCTTTCTTTGTTTTGTTTTGCAGTTGAATAGGGTAAAGAGGACAAGAAGCCAGCCGGGTAGAGCCTTACTTATAGGGAGTAAATAGTAGCAGTTACTAGGCTTTAGATAACTGCTCACTACTTCATTTTCACCTTTTATTATTTTCCTGAAGAATTGCCCCACGTACTGAAGATGAGATGGGGGGCAGTTGAAGGCTTTTACTCAACTGCAATATTGGGCAGTTCTTTGACTTTGGTTTTTTTTTTTTATGGTTTTGTGTGGGTTGGGCTGATTTACAAAGCTAAGCAAATGGGCCTTCAAAAATTTTCCCTCCAACAACTGCAAGTTGGGTCTTGAATCTCTTAATTCTCCAAATGTTAGGCTGTGTTTCTTCCACCTGGCCAATCTAGATTCCACATACTTAATAGCCACTAGATTCCATTCCATACCTTATCTTTTCCTTTTGTTTTTGTTTTTCTATTCAGCGCCTCCCCTCTAATTTCCCTCCCAATATCACCTCAAAAATTTGTCATTTTCCAGCCTAGGTAGTACACACAGAGGCAAACTGTTAAATGATTGTTGTTGAGCAATTCATTGCCAACTCCACATTGCATTCAAGTATTTGTATCAAGAGAGAATCTTACAGTGGGTGAGTATTTCTTCAACGAGGAATGTTATATGAGAAATGGCGCATCTGCAACCAACCCATGTTAGTATAGCCACAAAGCTGTTTATGGAATCCAATTGCGGGTTTTGCTGGGGTGTCAGAGATGGAAAGGCTAAACGAGCAGAGATGGCAAGGAGCTGGAAACCTCCATGCCGAACTGGGAGAATCAGAGGAGGAAATACGAGGTTTACAAGGATTTTTTCAACTGACCAGGCAGTAGGTATGCTTGAGACGATTGATGGTCATCAGATCAGCAGTGACTCGGAGGGCATCAATGATCACAAGTTTCACTTGGTCGAGGAACATGGATGGAAGGTGAGGCGGATGGTAGAGGAAGGCAGTGAGATGAGAAAAGTAGCTAATATCCAGGCTGAAGCTTTTCATGAACCAGTTGCCTTGTTTGATGATTTGTTCCTCCAATTCTTTCAGGTATGTTTCCGGATTATCATTCTGTATCTCCACAGACTCCATCCCCATCTCATTGAATTTCTGAACCCCTGGAAATGCAATTTGTTAAAATCAAGCATGTGTGATAGGCGAGCACACTGATGACGCATTTTTTGATATTATTGCAGGCAGAAGTTCTTTCTGCTCTCCTGTACAGACTAAAAAACTCACCCTCAGACAGGTAAGCACACTTCTCATGCTTTATAAAGTTGTAAGCTAGAAATGAGAGAGATTGAAAATTTACTTTACGTAGAATCAATCAACTGAATGTCGGGCAAGCAGGTACGCTTGTCTGGTGGCAATGCGAGGTAGCAGTACATCAGACCAACAGGATGAGCTGGTGGGCGTGGTCGATGTGACGGTGTTGAGAGATCGGGATGTGATTGAGCATCTTGCCGGCACAGAAGATTACCTTTATGTTTCAGGAATTGCTGTTTCAATAGCTCACAGGTTAAACAACAATTTATACTTGAAACCCTTCATCTGCAATTCTGTAAAATCCCATGACTTTGAGCACAATGACTGATCTGTATCCTTGATCAGGAGAAAGAAAGTTGCAACGGCACTGCTGAAAGCATGCGAGGCAATCTGCATCTTATGGGGATACAAGTATCTCGCATTGAGAGCATACAAGGATGACTGGGGAGCACGGGCGCTCTACGAGAATGCAGGTTACCGAGTAGTATCCAGTGACGCGCCTTGGTTTGGTTGGGTTGGGAGAAAGCGCAGAATTCTAATGATCAAGCAGTGCTTGTCTTGTAAGCTTCTTCCTGCACAAAACGAATGATGTTGGCAAGTTTTAAGGCTAATTTCTTAGTGATCTGATAATCACTTTGGGGCACAAGTTAAATGAATTTGAGAGTAAACTCCTGAAAAGCATCCTTGAATTAGGGCACTTTTTGCGAAGACCGATCATAAATGGGATTTTCTTTGAAAGTGCAATAACTCAAGGGTGGTTGTAATAGGGGTGGGCATGGGACGGGACGGGATTGCGGTAATCTCGCGTCCCGTCCCGCGTATTTTTTACTGGATAAGATCAGGACGGGATTGAATTATTTTTTTCAAATCCCGCCGGGCCTTATCCCTCACGAGACGGGACGGGATCGGGACGAGACGGGACTTGTTCCTCGTAAAAAAATTCCAAAATAATCAATAATCTCCAAAAATAAATTTGTACATATACTCTTACATAATTAGCAAAATTATTACATGATAAATTTCCAGTTTTTTTTTGTGGGCGTTATTGATTTTTTTTCACTTCCTATGTACTGTATTACATACTAGTAATACAAAATTTACTATGCAATTCTATTGTCTAATAAATAAATATTAATATATATATATATCTAATATAAATATATTCTATATTTATATGTTTTTATTAATTTAATTATATATAATTATATATATGTGGGACGGGACAGGATTTGCGGGATGAGAACTCTCCGTTCCGCGTATATTTTGCGGGACGGGATCGGACGTGATTGAAAATTTTTTCAACAAATCCCGCCGGGATCGGGACGGAATCGGGACAAGACGGGATTTGCGGGATTTGTGCCCACCCCTAGGTTGTAATGCGATACCTAAAACAAAATTTTCATGCCTAGAACTAAAAGGGTTGATGTGTGTGAAATGTGACTAGAGCTAACTGTGGAATCAATGTTAAGAGAAGGCCTCCGTTTTGTACCCACTTCGATATTCCAAGCTAGAGCCGAGAGAATCTTATCCGACTTACTAGAACCTGAAAATCTAGTGTTGCGTGTAAAATAGAGGATGACCCATTTTGTCCTGATGCAATCCGATCTCAAACTCGAGTCCAACTCATTTTGATCCGATGTTCGAATGGACACGATAGACAACAGTTCCGGTCCTATAGTTTTATAGACCCGGGGCGGGGGAAAATTATGGGCCCTAATATTATATATATATATATATATATAACATCATAATAGCAAAAAAAAAACAATACATTACAAGCCGTACAATGGGATTGGGAACTAGGTGTAGGCGTGTAGCATCATAATTTATAAATTCAAATAGTTATAACAATATGAAGTAGTAGATTGCTTTGAGCATCCATTGAGCTTTTCATCAACCATTCATGACACTCTCGCCTTTTACTTGTAAAAGTGACAAATAAGCAAATGATTAGGTATAACGAGCTCTTCGAGCATTCTTAGATGTAAAATCATCAATAATAGTATTGACGTCTAAATTTTTCAAGATCTCTTTCTCAATACTTAAAATTGCTAGTCCATTCAACCTTTCTTGTGACATTGATGATCTCAAGTACGTTTTTATCAATTTTAATTTAGAGAAACTTCTTTCAGCAGATGCTACGGTAGTAGGAACGATTAATAAAATACGATAAGCAATAGAAACATTTGGATAGCGATTTGCAGATTTGACAAACTTGAGAATTTCCAAGGCTGACATTGGCTCATCTGGTAAGGTTCCTTGTAGCACTTTCAGTTCATAAAACAGATCATCACAATCAACATCTGCCACATTATTATGAGAAAAGGTAGCTTGAAACTTGATACAACAATCTCTAAGTTCACTATCTTCTAAGGACATCAAGTTCTTTGAATCAAGTAAGAATCCAAAAATACTTTTGAAGGTCTTTAATTGCTCAAACCTGTTTTCTAATGAACCAATTGCCATATCAACAATGATAAAAAAGTAGTTAACCTTAATGGATTCCTCAGGTGATTGTATATCTTCCTCGTGATCATTTTCATCAAACTGTCTCTTTCTGAAAATTCTGCGTTTTGTTTCAAAAACAGGCTGCACATTCATATCAAAAGCAAGACTCTTGGCAGTATTCATAGCTGAAACAAACGCACTGTTTCTATACTTAACAAAATAGGACATTGCATCTTCTAATTGTTTCAAGGCAATATCAATGCACATAAATTTAGATTGCCACTTCTTACTTACCATGTTAATAGCTAGTAAGATGTAATACCATATAACCATACCAAGTAAAAACTCGACACTCTCAACTGCATTAGCTGGACTTTCCGCTTCACTCTTTGACTTGGCATCATCACAACATTTATATAATTCAGACAAAGCTACAATTATTTGGGGAGCTTGAAATCTTATAGCTTTAATACTTTTAATTATATTCTCCCAACGAGTATTACACAAAGATTTCATTGTTATGCCCGGAACATGATCAAGGAAAACCTTCCATCTTTTTGTAGAACTTGAAAATAGAGTATATATGCGTTCTACAATGCCAAAAAAATGATACAACTTTGACACAAGAATTTGCCATATCACTAAGAGTAAGATTAAGCCTATGACAAGCACATGACATATATAAGGCTCTTGGATTTATTTCAAGCAATCTCTTTTGAACCCCTTGGTGTTTTCCCTTCATATTAGACCCATTATCATAACCTTGACCTCTCACATCATCACTATTAAGATCCAGAGATTTAAGTGCAGCAACTAATTCATTTAAAAGCACTAGGCAAGATGTATCCTTAACAATCAAAAAGTCTAAAAAGTACTCCTCTATTGCTGGTAGATTACTTGACATATTCACACATCGCAATAGTAAAGTCATTTTTTCTTGATGGCTCACATCCGAGGTACAATCAAGAATAATAGAGAAATATTTTGCCTCCTTTATACGTCTTATGATGACATTTTTTACACTAGAGGCCAGAAGAAAGGTCAATTCATTTTTTATTTTGTGACCCAAATAATGATGATGAATTTCACAATTTTGAGCACGTCTAACATGGTCTGGCATGATCACATCAAATTCAGCAATCATCTCAATCAATCCTAAAAAATTCCCATTACTATTCTGTTGAAGCTTCTCATTAGATCCTCGAAATGCCAAATTATGCTTAGAAAGACACTTAACAACAGAAACTATTCTTCTTAAAACTTGTCGCCAACAATCATTTTCCTTTGTAATTTCCTGTTGCAAATCAATATCAATCGTTTGGCTTTTTTCTAATCTTACTCTTGTTTCATTCCAAGTAATCCTGTTGCTCATATGCTCAACACTATTTTCATGTTGGCGAATTCTCTCGGCAAGATGTTTCCAATCTTTATATCCATCATTTGCCAAAGACTATGTATTACTAGGAGACTTGAATAGCTTGCAACATAAACAAAATACTTTATCCACATCCTTAGAGTAAACCAACCATTTCCTACCACTAGTCTCTCCATTACTCAACTTTCTAGAATAATAAGAATATGAGAAATGCCTAGAATACTTATCTAAAGGAAATAAGATCTAATTCTCTCACAGGTCCCTTCTCAACAAATTTCTAGGATCATAAATATTCATAGGAGGGACAAATTCATTATCAACTATTACATTTTTAGACTCAACATTATTAGATGCATTAGGTAACTCATCAACATTCTCAGACTTTTCAGTATTAGATGCATCAGGTAACTCATCAACATTTTCAGGCTTATCAGAATTAGATGCATTAGGTAACTCATCAACATTTTCAGGCTTAACAAAATTAGATATATTAGGTAACTCAGTAACTTTTAAATTCTCAGGCAGCTCATATTTACTTCGATCTAATCCTTCAGAATCTGGGTTTGGGGGAACTTTTTTGCAAACAAACTTATGAATAGCTCCTCTTTGAGATTCTATAAATTGCTCAGTTTCTTTCCTTTTTTTCCTTTTCTGACTAACAGATAGTTTTTTTCGAAAACATTATATAAAAGTACAAAAGCAATTTTAGCACTAATACTGAAAATAAAGAACAATATAACCTGGTATCCAAATATTTGTAGGAAGCAAAATGATGTAATAGAGTTACTGTTATGCCAATCTGTCTGCTCAGGAAGCATCTGCATCCAAAATTAAAATTGAAAAAAGAACATTAATCAGATTAGGATTTAGGATTATTAGTTTATTACAATAGAACTCTAACATAGAAGATTACAATTTCCCCAAAATTAAAATAATAAAATCGCCCAATTTTTTTTTATCAGATTAGGGTTTTATTGTTAGAAAAGGGGAAAAAGAATTATGGAAGAATTTCATATACAGATTCAACTGGTTCGAGTTGCCATCACTGAATGGAGTACTTGAATCAACCAAAATTAGTTGTTGAACTTGAGAATAGAAAGTGAAACTGTGGATAATGAAAGTGGGTTTAGATTGAAAATTTGAGGAAGAAATCAAAGAATAAATAGCATTTGATGAGGGCTTCATTGTTGATTTAGCCGTTAGAGATTTGCCTCTTCCCCTTCCCCTTCAAGTTCTTCCCCGTTACATAATCTTCCCTTGTTTCAATCGAAAATGAAGTTTTACATGCCGTTATTGAAGAGAGCAAAAGGATGATGGAAAAGCTGAAAATGGGAGTAAATACGGTGCAACATTCAATGAAATTAAGGTCAATTTTTTTTTTAAAAAAGAAACTCCATTATTTCAGATTTTAGTTGTGGGCTACTGGGCTTATTATTCAATGTGGGTTTTAATGTCTAATGAGCCTTTTTTACACGGGCCAACTAATATACATATATACCTATATGAAAATATATATGAGCCCTATAAAATTTTGGGCCCTGGGCAGATGCACTTGTTGCCCTTATTGTTGGACCGAGCCTGATAGACAAATCTAAACTGATCCATATTTGACCCTTGTCTTTACTCGAACAAGATTCCTCATATCCTTGTAATTACTTCCATTTTCTTATTTTAAAAAACAAGAATAATGTGCATTGTCTATAACGAGACCTAATATAACTAAATAAGTGAAGTTTAATAGTAAAAAATTAAGATAAAAAGTCATTATTTTATAATAAAAGTAATTATGAAGCAACCCGATTCAGTTCGCAACCCATTTTAACCCGAACTTACTCGATTTAAAATGTTTATGAAATTATTTATTCATGCTTATTAGTAATGAGTATGAAAATATTTAAAAATTTAATTAAAAATGTGTCAAAAAGTTTATGGTTGCAAACATTACCGGGTTTTGGGTAATTTTGTGCATTTCCCTCAAAAGTTAAATGATCTATATTTTTAGACGGAGGCCGTATTATTAAAAAACTATTCGATAATTTTTTTTAATTTTAATGGACCAAAATGATGGTGTTTTAGTTCAAAATGACATTGTTTGTTTGTATATAATTGCATTGTTATAGTTCAACAAGACATTGTTAGTCTATAATTGCATGTTTTTGTTTAAAGAGAGAATGGTTGAAATTTAAAGAGTCAATGTGTAATTTGTTGTTCTCTTAGCATGTAATAATGTGTAGCAATATATAAAAGTTTAAACTTGTATAGTTTCTTACCTACTTATCGAATCAATTATATATAATAAAGGAGAAGTCGTTTGTGACATGTGTCAGTTTCTCCCTAACTGTAGTGTTTTTTAACCAACTGCATTTTCCCATTAACTAATACAATATAGCAATATATATACTCAAGATAAGATTTTACTAATTTTTTTTTATCTAATTCCACGTAATCAATATAGAAATATATATGCTTAAAATATGATTTTAGGAGAATTTGCTAAACTAGACAAAAAAAAGGTTGCTACTGTGTACCAAACTCTTGAGATTTGCAAAAGTGGGTTGTGGTCCACTTTTGCTAATAACACTCTCAGCCAGTCACAGATACAAAAGGAGGAGAGAGGAAAGTGGAAAAGAGGAGAGAAGAGAAAGTGAGTTGTACCTTGGGGGGGGGGGGTTCCGCCATGAGGCTGGCGCCCAAAAACGCTGAACGGAGAGAAGAAAAGCTTGAGAGAGGAATGAGTACCCAATTTTTAGAGTATATAAGCATTGAAGACCCCTTAACCCAATGACGAGCTTAACATTAATGGGTTACTAAAGCTCAATAAATGCAAGGAATTGAAGAGTCGGCCTCCATTGAAGAAAGAGAGTTTCCTGCCCAATAAGCTGAAAGGGGAGAGGAGACAAGGGGGCTCAATGAGGGGGACATCATGTAGAGGCTATATAAGAAATAAAGAGAGTGTCATCTCCATCATCAAAGAACCATTTAAATAGGGAGAAGGTGGTCATTAACTTTGTAAATTCAAAAGCAATCATCGAAGAAGAAACAGGACAACTTGATTTTTATCACATGGTCACGAAAGCTGTTGTGATTCACCTGCTACTATCATATTATTTTACGTGATTTTAGGTGTCTAGTGATTAAGTTTTATGTCCTTAATTATTAGTTTATATGGGTTTTATATGATTTATGTGTCATTTTGAGTATAGATGTATACATGCGCCGTGTGTGAATTTTTAGGTATTTCGGTGCGTAATTGGACTATCTCTCGCGACCAAGGAAAAGAAATAAAGACTAGAGTTGTGTTCTTGAAGATCATTACTCGCTGGTGATGTGCGCTTATTTCACCATGTTTCATGCTTACATTTATTCCGTTTTTATGCATATTTTATACTTTTGGGTTGGAAAAATAGTGAATTTATGTAGTTTGAGTTCATTTGCAAGATATAGAGGTCTACACAAGTTTTAGTTTGATTTCGTAGGAAACGGAACACTTTAGAGTGAAAACAAGAGAGTGAAGAAGAGCTCTGATAACTCCACTCCCTTGATGAAAATCGGAATAAGTTTCAAAGGCCTTGACAGTCTGTTTGTGTCAAAGGTCTTGAAGCTTTAACAGTATTGATGAAACACAAAACCTGTTCTATATGATATTATGTTTGAATATTATTTTATGTTATTATATGCTTCCATTATATTATTATATATACACTAACCTTTCAGGAAGTTTTTCGAATATTATTTCCTTCCTTATGTTGTAAATTGAGAAGATTCAAATCGGAAGATCATGGCCTCCGAAAGTTTCCAAAGATAGAAGATCCAGCTCAAGCCATGATCCTCTCTAGCCGTTGGTGAAGATCCTTAGGTGCCGATTTGTTTCAATAAAAAGAAAAGGAAGAAGAAGACAACAATACACCTGTTGAACACAAGCTTTCATACACTCAAGCCTTAAAGCGAGACCTGTCTTCTTCGTGTGCTCTCTGCTAGTCCTTAAGAGTCTGTTATTTCATTTCAAAGCATTTGAGAGTTACACTGTGAGCTTATAGGATATATTTCGAGAGAGTGTTATACTCAAGAGTTTGTAACTCAGGAAGTAGACACTAGGCGATTGATTCACTAAGTGTAAGAGGATTGTACTAGATAGCATAGACAGGTGGGGCTCTTCTAGATTGGTCTAGGACTCCAAGGGAACGTGAGTTGACTAGATTGCAATTGTATAGGAGAGAGGCTTCTCGGGGAGCTACTAGGATCCTAAGTCTTGTGAATCAATAAAAGCCGGTTGAATCCTAGGGTTGTGGAAGAACCTTAGGCGGGGACGTAGGCCAAGTTCGTGCCGAACCTCGTAAACAACTCATCGAGTCCTTTACTTATTGCTTTACCTTATTTCCGCACTTGGTTCTACTGTTTAACTTTGTGATTCAGGTTTTCAGAGAAAAGACTAAGTCTAATCTCAAAGGATTTTGTACGAGCTTCAAAAGTCTTGATAATCTGCGAAAAATCGGCATACTCTATTCATCCCCCCTTCTAGAGTATTTCTATATTACTTAGTTTTACATTATCGAACCTTCAATTGGTATCAGAGCTTTACTCACTGCTTTTGATCTAACAATCTTGTGAGTTTTCGATCATGTTTGGTGAAGCAAGCGGAGGATTTTCACAGGGAAGGTCTACCAGCAGACCACCACTCTTTGTAGGAAACAACTTTGTCCACTGGAGATCATTGATGAAGATGTTCATCATAGACCAAGATCTGGAACTTTGGAACATTATAGAGAATGGGCCAAAGATTCCAGAGAAAGATGGACCAAATGGAACCAAAGTCGCAAAGAAGGAGTCTGAATACATCCAAGCGGATCTTGAACTCGTCTCCAAAAACTACAGGGCTATTAACTTACTTTATTGTGGTCTTAACACTGATGAGTTTAACCATATTTCATCTTGTAGGTCAGCTAAAGAGATTTGGGACAAGCTGGTCGTCACCTATGAGGGAACCAGCCAAGTGAAGGACACCAAGATCAGCATCTTCCTTCGAAAGTATGAACTTTTCAAGATGAAGCCTGATGAGTCTATCAAGGTCATGTTCACACGATTCACAGAAATCACCAACAACCTTGACTCTCTCGGCAAGAGCTTTACAAATGTTGAGAAAGTAAGGAAGATATTGAGGTGTCTCCCAAAAGAAAAGTGGGGTCCTAAAGTAACAGCTATAGAGGAAGCCCAAGACCTCACTACTCTGCCTCTTGACGACCTGCTTGGGAAACTGATCACGCATGAGATGATCCTTAATGAAGACGATGGAGAACTTCCAGCAAGCACTAAGAATTTGGCGCTCAAATCTAAGAAGGATGACAACAAAGATGAATCTGATTCCGAAGATGAGGATGACGATGAGGATGATCCTTTTGCTCTTATCACAAGAGGCCTTGCTCGAATCCTCAAAATAAAGAAACAATTCAACAACAAGGATGGATCAGAGTCTTCTAAATTCCGAGGTAAGTCTCAATACAACAAAAATGATAAGAAGACTAAACCGTTGTCTTGTTTTGAATTTGGTGAAACAGATCATCTTGTGAAAGACTGCCCTCAAAAGACGAAGAGCCAGTCCAAGAAGGGTGATAGATGGAAAAAGAAAGCCATGGTGGCAACTTGGAGCTTGAGGTAACCGTAAGAGAACTTATGGCAAGTCCAAAAGAGGTATTATCGGAATTCCTTTCTAATATGATTGCCAATGAAGAGAAACTTATTGCCCAAACTAACACTCTTATTAAGAGAACTGTGGACCAGGAAAGAACTATTGAGGATCTGTCTATGAGGGTCAAAAGTCTTGAAGCTTCTTATTCAGGTCTTGACATTAAAGTCAAGACTCTTGACTCAGAGAAATCTGAACTCAAGCAAGATCTCTCGTCTCTGAGAAGTGAACATCATGACTTAGAGAACGAGAAGATCTCCCTGAATAATAAGATTCAAGACCAACAGACAGCCCTCATAAGTTTTACCAAATCCAAAGGAACTCTTGATAGGATGTTGGGTGAGTAACAAAGTTCTCTAAACAAAAGTGGTATTGGTTACAATCCAAGGTTTTTAAAGAAGCAGCACATTACCACCTTTGTAAAGGCAAAAGGAAGCAGAACCTCTCCTATATGTCACCATTGTGCTCGAAAGGGACATGTAAAAGAGACCTGCCCCTATAGAAGAAAGGATCCATATATCATTCGCAATACATTCCCTGTTCATTTGAGAAAAGAACGGATAACACAAGTTTGGGTCCCAAAAGGCACTATTTTACCAAATATGGTTTATCCCAATAATGGATCCAAATTTGCTTATTGGACTAGCCACAAAGGTTGATGTTTGTTTTGTAGGAGATCACCAAGGTGAAGGAGCAAAAGTGGATTATTGATAGTGGATGCTCGAGGCATATGAGTGGGAAGAGTTCTCTCTTTCATGATCTAAAGGAGCAATCCACAGGAACAATCACTCTTGGTGACAAAGGAAAGTGTGACATCGTTGGTATTGGTAGCGTTGGGAGTGATTCCAACCATAGTATTAAAAATGTCTATATTGTGAATGGTTTAAAGTATAATTTGCTTAGTGTTTCTCAATTATGTGATAGTGGCAATAATGTCAGATTTAACAAGAAAAGATGTCTAGTGTGCAGAGAAGATACAAGTGAAGTTATACTAACTGCATATCGTTACAACAATATATACGCTGTGAATGTTGATCAAGTGGCACAAGGAAGCTTAACCTGTCTAAAAGCTTTGACGGACAATCCAAAGCTCTGGCACAGGAGACTCGGTCATGTGAGTCCACATACACTACAGAAGCTTCTGTCCAAAGGGCTTGTAAGAGGACTACCTGAGATGGACTTCAAAGGTATTGATATGTGCAATGCATCCACACGAGGTAAACAAACTCGTAGCTCCTTCAAACCCAAAAAGGTTGTAAGTTCTTCTAGACCCCTTGAACTCTTACATATGGATTTATGTGGTCCTATGCGAGTCAAATCTCCCAATGGTAAAAAGTACATGCTTGTTGTTGTTGATGATTTTTCTAGATATACTTGGGTTGCATTTTTAAAAGAAAAATCAGAGGCCTTATTTGAGTTTTCAAAACTTTGTAAGGAGTTGCAAACTTTAAGAAACGAGCCCATAGTGTCAATTCGAAGTGATAATGGTAGGGAGTTTGATCAATTTCAGTTTGATTTGTTTTGTGCTAAATATGACATCCCCCATAACTTTTCTGCTCCTAGGACACCTCAACAAAATGGGGTTGTGGAACGAAAGAACCGCACCCTAGAGGATATGGCCAGGACTATGCTTTTAGAAAATGAATTACCTAAAACCTATTGGGCTGAAGCTGTTAACACAGCTAACTATATTTTGAATCGCTGTCTTATTCGTTCCATCTTAAAGAAAACTCCTTATGAACTTTTCAAAGGCCGCAAACCACTTATATCTTATTTCAAACCCTTTGGCTGTACTTGCTTTGTTCATAACAATGGAAACGATAACCTTGGGAAATTTGATGCGCGTAGTGATGAAGGTATATTTCTTGGCTACTCCACAAGTAGTAAAGCTTATAGAATCTTCAATAAAAGGACCAAGTTAGTTGAAGAAAGTATACATGTTATATTTGATGAATGCAATGACGGTTCTTTGAGTGAAAGTGTTGCAGATATAGATCTTAACATCCATGAGGAGAACGAGGAAGGTGATGATGCTGCTACCAAGAACACAGAGAAGAGGAACATGCAGGAACAGATTCTCAACACTGAAGAATTGGCCCAAGGTGTTGAAGATTCGTCCAAAGCCCTTGGTGTCCAATTCAACAGTGTTGAAATATCAGAAACTGCTGAAACTGAACCTAACAGGACTATGGAGTCAGATGTACCACAAATCAATCCTGCTGGTGTGACGAATCAAGGAGCTGAGACTAGCAAAAGAAAATTCAAATACTCCTCATCACACTCATTAAAGGATATCATTTCTGACCCTACTTCTAGTGTTCAAACTCGTTCTAAACTTAAAGATCTTTGTGCTTTTCACGCGTTTGTCTCTCTTATAGAACCCAAGAAGGTAGATGAGGCCCTTCAAGAGCCAGATTGGATCATTGCTATACAAAGTGAGCTTAACGAATTTGAAAGGAACAAAGTCTGGACCTTGAAGCCTAGGCCAAAGCATCAATCTGTCATTGGCACACGATGGGTATTTCGAAACAAGCTAGATGAGAATGGTAAGATCGTGAGGAACAAGGTAAGGCTTGTTGCTCAAGGCTATAATCAAGAGGAAGGTATTGACTACGAGGAGACCTTTGCTCCCGTAGCCAGGCTTGAAGCCATTCGCATATTATTAGCATTTGCATCTTTTATGGGCATAAAACTATATCAAATGGATGTCAAGTGTGCTTTTCTCAATGGTTTCTTAGAAGAAGAAGTTTATGCTGCTTTGAGGTGTTGGTAGATGCCTCGGGTAGAAGATATTTGGATCGGGCAAGGGTAATGCAGTCTTCTTTAGAGGGGTTTTCTTGAGAGGGTGGACAAGGGCTAGGAAGGCCAAGGAAATCAGCGAAGTCAAAGGAGCTGAAAGAGATTCTAACTCCCTTGACGACAGATTCCAAGAACCAACCATCATCAGTGTGTTTGGCTTTGAGATTTATATAGAACATGCGGGTGAGTTGGGGATAATAGACGGTTTCAAGATTGAGAAGAGTCCAAGCTGAGGATTTTTTAAGGATAGCAATGCATGGTAAGTTCAAAGCTTCAAAGAACGCAATATCTAAAAAATCAGAACAGCAGATCCTACGAGTTCGAAACTCATCTACCTCTTTGCAGACGAAGAACTAACCCACTGCAGGGAGACATCGATATCGACCCCAGACGTCGATATCGAATACTGAGTTCATCGACAGTTTTCTGAGTCGACGACGAACATCGCTGCAGAGTTTGCTGAGCATCGATATCGACCCCTTGTGTCGAAATCGACCCCTCTGTATCGACTGACAGACTTCTGAGCCAGTCAATTTCGTGACTGACATCGATATCGACCCCTTTCAGTCGATATCGACCACTTGTTTTTGTTTCTACAGGTCTTCTGTTGCAGAGAACATCGACAGCCGAGGTCGACATCGAGGCCCAAGGTCGAAATCGAGGCTTCTGGTCGACGTAGACGTGAGATTTCCAAAAGCTACTAGGTTCCCGCTGACACGCCTCCTCGTGGATCGATCCTGACTACCCTTCCACTACAACGGGAGGAAGTCTTGTAATTATTTGCTTAGGCCAGGAGTTGGTTTACATCTATTTACATCTTTATATTTGTAATTACTTGACATATCAAGCCTCCTGCAACAAACAATCCCATTGTGCCTATCATCATTAGTAGGCCATTCTTAGCAACCGCAGATGCCAACATCAATGTGAGGAATGGCACCCTTACATTCACAATCGGCAATGAAGTCATCGAATTTCGTTTCAACATGACGATGAGCGAGACAAAAAGCACCTCTGGAACCTATGAAGACGTTGGGCTCACACCTACAAAGGAGACGCTTTGCAAATTCTTGTTGACAGAAATAGAAGCTGCAAAGAGAGTCGAGATTTACTTCACCCAGTCGAAATCGACCAAACATCTCGATGTCGACCCCCTTGACTCGATGTCGAGTGACACTTATGATCCATCGAGTTGCTAGGAGCCTAAGCATGGGGTCCCCATTGCAAATGTCGACCACACCTACTCGATGTCGACTACAGACCTCGATGTTGACACCACCATGTCGATATCGAGTGACCCTCAGCCCAAAGATCACTGTTTCGGGCCCGAAAAGGTAAGCTCAAGTATGATCTCTAACCCTCCTCTATCCATTACTGATAATTTAACAAATGGGCGGGTCAAAGCTCCATGGGTCGCTCATTTTTCCAAAGTTAGGTCAAGAAAGAGAAGGAAAGCGCCAATAAAGAGCCTAATCTAGAAGAAGCATTGGTTGTCGAGCTTAGCTACTATCAAAAGGACCTAGACGATCTTCGAGAAGGAACAAGCTTGAAGGGGTCCTATCTTAAAGGGTCTTGATGCATTGACAAAGAAGTCGGCCTAGCTACTCAAAAATCTAGATCGTGTACATAAAACTTTAAATTTTCCGCTTATATGGTTTTTAGAATTTGAATTTTGGATTTTGGATTTTGAAACTTTGATAATTGTGGCTTTATCTATTATTATCTAAAAAGAATTTTATGATATAGCAAAACAAACGACGAAGAAAAGCAGCCCCTGCAGAAGCACTCGAGATCGACTAGGTCGGTCGACATCGACTGACTAGGGTCGAGCCATCTCCTGTGATCGACATCGATCACCTAGGAGCAAATCACATCACTCGATATGGAGTATGCCCCTCGATATTGACACCCACTGGCGACCCTCGACTTCAACTTCTTCTTCAACACACAGATGAAGTCGACATCGACACATGTACTCGACATCGACATAAACCTGAAATTGACCTTCCATCCGCAGATCACTCTGTGAATTTCTCACTTCACCCTTGTTTTTCTTTTAATACAGTGAGGACGCTGTATATTTTAAGTATGGGGTGGGGATGAAACATGTCTCATGTCTAGCTTGGTTTATTGCATTATGTTTAAGCTTATGTTCTTAGTGTATTAGTTTTATAAAAATCCAAAAATCTAAAAAAATTAGAAAATGTCAAAAAGAACAAAAAAAATGCATGTTTACCTTATTTAGTTTTAAGCCTTACTTAGATGTTCAATGATGAAAACTCAATAGCTGACTTGATCATGTAAATCCTATGGCATATTTGGATGGTTTAGCTTAAGTCCTTGAAATTGTTTTTATGTAGATTGTGAAATTGTGATGAAATTAAGCACATATGATCCTAGGCTAAAAAGCAAAATCAAATAAAATTGTCCTAGTGAGAATTTTTGCCAATGGGGAGAACATTAAAAATCCCTCTGCTTTTTTTAGTGTATTTACTCTTTCTATGCATCTCTAAATGTTATGATAGTTATTCAAAGCCAGTGCATATATATGTTTATGTGAATGGGAATTAAATGATGGAGGCATCTTTTAAGCCATTTTTTTATCCTCTCTTTACCTACCCTGCATTATCTCTGCTTGAAGCTAAAAAACATCAGCAAGAGCCTTATATTGCAAACTCCACGAAATTATCCCTAGCCGAATTGAGCCTGACCCCCATTTGGGAATTGAGACTTAGAATGGTTAGAATAATGTATTGTGGAAAGAAAGTACATATTGTTTAGTTTTAAGCAAAGAAAATTTATGGGTTGGTATATATTTGCATCTTGTCACATAGTGTAAAAGGATTTTTGGCTCACCATACAAATGCACATATTATTTTATTAATTTAATTTTCGTTCAAAAAAAATCCAAAAAAAAGAAAAAAAAAGCTATTATATTTAGTGCATGAGCCAATTATTCCTTAGTTCTTTTATTTTTTACAAGATTTATATTTTTGAGAGCATATTAGGGTTTGAAAGAAAGGTTGAAGTTATTCATGAAAAGTATGTTTGGAAAGTGCATTATTTTGGGAGATAGGGTTTGGATAAGTTGTGTTGAAGTTTAGGAGTCTTGATTCCCGAATTTTAATAAGCACCACATAGCCAAATAATTCCATACCCTTTATTTTTACCAAGCCCCATTGCAACCCCGCCGAATGGAGTCTTCTTTGAAATTTTCCATTGAGCGAAAGTCCTCCTGATGGTTTTTTGTTGCATTTACATAATTGGTTGCGAAGTGGATTATTATAAATTGCAATGTTTATGAGTTTGTACATGGAATTGTGTTGAGATTTGATCTTCATAGCATAAACACATTGAGAGTTGAGTGTAAACACATTATCCCAGTGAGGTTGGATTTAAAATTGCATGTGCCTATAGATTGCTCATATATGTGTGATGAAGTTAAATTCACTTGCTTTGCTTTGCTACCATTCATGATGTTGCTTTTGACAAGGGCGAAGACGTGAAAGATGTGTTGTAGGTGTTGGTTATTGCTTGGTTATTGCTTGAGGAGAAGCAAGTCTAATTATGGGGTATTTTTATGTACATATTTAGAGTCTTTTTATTTGCATGTTTTCACTTCACATTCCATTCGATTTCTAAACTAAAGGTTGAAAATAATATAAATTTATGTAGAATGAGCTAATATGCAAGAAATCGAGTCTACACAAGTTTTAGTCTAATTGTATAGGAATTGGAATGGAATCGGAGTCAAAACGAGAAAGCCAAGTGAAGCAAGGAAGAGGTCGATTTCGTTTACTAGTTGAATAATATTTTATTTCATCTTACAATATTGTATTTCATCTTACAGGCTGCTTCAGGTATTGGGGACCAGACATGTCGAGATCAACTTGACCCATCGACATAGAGGCCAAGCATCGACATCCAGACAACGCAGACCTATCGAAGCACTCCACAGGGCTTGAGGTCGAGCAGAGGTGTCGACATAGATTGGCCACCAGAGCTCGAGTGAAGTGAAGACTGTCGAGCCAAAACAGAGACCTCGATATCGAGTGACCAGGTCAATATCGAGTGGAAGTTTACACGGATTGGACGTGGTTTTGAGACGCGGATTTGAGATCTATTCACAAGGGCCACATTTTATCTTCCTTTATTAGATAGATTTTATCCTAAGGAACTTTCCTTTTTACCCTAGGATATTTTATATTTACCTTAATAATGTTTCATCCTAATTCTTTTGGGATAGAATTTTAAATAGGAGTTTTAGTAGGATTAGAACTACTCTCCTTTCCTAGCAAGGATTATTAACCTATAAATAAAGCCCTAGGGGCTGGTTTTTATTCTTTCCATCACACGACACAACATCGATAGAAGTGTGCTTCTTTTTTTTCCAATCATGGTGTTTGTTGTGAAGAAGTGCGAGTAGTTCCCCAAAGCTTCTAGGGTCAGGGTGAGCCCCACGTTAGCCATGCGTGTTTGAGGTAAGTACTTGATGTTGATATCGTAGTGTCTATACCATCTTCTACGATTCTATGTTTAGTCCTTATGGCAAGAAAAGGGATTCATGTTAAGAACTTCAGTTGTAAACATAAAATAGGTAGAGACAATTAGGTTTATTTGCAAGAGTATTCCTAATCGTTGGTGTACGGCGAAAGCTTGTCCCTCGGGTGAGATAGCACAATTGTCCGTCTTATTTGCCTCAAATCATGTTTTGGTAAACCCTAGCACTAGGAGTTGCCATTTTATATATTTTATTCACATCAAAATTCTTTATTTCTAGATCGATATCGACTCACTTGGTCTACGTCAACGGTCTTCTGTGTCGATGCCTGTTCTGCCTGCATCCAAGCTAGATATCGAGTACACATCTCGACATCGAGTGCCCCTGAGATCGATTGTCAGTCTTCTGAGCCAGGTCGACGTTTGCAACTGACATATCGATATCGACACCCCTGGTCGATATCGACTTCTTGTTTTTGTCTCTACAGGTTTTCTATTGCGGTAGAAATCGATAGCCCCTGTCGACGTCGAGTACCCTATTTGAGATCGAGGCTTCTGGTCAATACAGACGTGTGATTTCGAGGCTATCTAGCATCCTGTTGACACACTTCCTCGTGGATCGATCCTGACTCCCTACCACTACAGCGGGAGGAAGTCTTGTAATTAATTTGCGTGGACTAGGATTCGGTTTGATTTATATCTCATATTTATTAGACTCGATCTCTTTTTTCGAACAAGGACAATGCAATATTCAAGTGTAGGGGAGGGGATTATGTTAGGATAGTTAGTTGCATGTTTATATTTTAGTTTCATGTTTTATTGATGTTTTTAGTTAATTCTGCAGCTCATTTAAAATTTTAGTTAGCATACACCATGTTTTCTTTTTAGCATTTTAAATTATGAAATCAAATAAAAATTAAAAAATCCTAAAAATTCAAAAATAACTTGCATTGCATATGTATGTGTTATCTGAACACCCCATCTGGTTATGTTTTTTCCTATGTTCTTATTCGCACGAGCATGTAAATCCCATGAAAGTTTTTTTTTTATTGTTGAGCTTAATCACCTAAATTTGAGATTTTAGAAAGGAGATTTTGGGATGTGAAATTAATTGAGCTTGCAAGACTCATGACATAACTAGATTGAAAATTCAGTAATTGTGTACCTAGTGAGATATTTTTAGCCATATAGGTTCATCATGCTTCCCTATGCTTTATGTGTGTGATTATACTCTCCTTTTGCAATTACCTTTTCATATTGACATGGTTATTCCTATTTGAGGTTGAGCTTACATCTTCATTGTAAATGATTTTCAAGTGATTGAGGCACTATTTCTTGGTTTACTATTACCCATGTTTTCCCTACATTAGCATCTTTTGCTTATAGCCCTTCTAAGCCTACCCTTTGTTTTGAAGCTTTATAAGATTGATACCTGGTCAATGATAGCCTGACCCATTAAGGAATTATGTTTAGATTTAGATTTGGTTTAATTCTGTTAATTGGATGGGAGACCCGTTACTCGATTTTGAGAGTTATGAGTATGTATGATGATATGGGGATGTTTCTCATAGTTTATGCATTGCTGGCTCTAGTTGTTTTAGTTTCTGTATTCTTGTATGTATAATTTTAAAAAAAAAGAGAAGAAAAAGTGGTATGTTTCTTCTTTTTATATTTAATTTTATTTTCACTATAAAGAGCCTTATGTTTATTAGTGAGAATGGGTTGTGGGTTGAGAATTAGTGACTTTCACCAAATTGTGCTGAGTTTTGGTTTATATATTTTTGAGTGGGTTGTTGGAGTAATTTTTTTTTCTAGGAATCTGATTCCCGGATTTGAGCACCACAAGACCAAACTAACTCCATGCCTTTCTTTCCGGTACTGAGCCCCATTACAACCTCATCAAATAGAGTCTTCTTTGAAGTCCTCCATTGAGCAAAAGACCTCTTGATGAATTCTGTTTGCAATGACATTTTTTGGTGGAGAATAAGGTTATATAAGTAGCAATGTCTGTATAGCTTTTTGCACTTGGATTGAGTAGAGAGTTTGCAATTATATAGCATAAACAAATTGGGAGTGAGTGGAAACACATTTCCCTGGTGAGGTTGAATGGACGATCTACTTGTTGTTTTGAGTCCCTTGTATCGAAGTTATGATGTTGCTTCACATTCTCATTGATCTTATTTGCATTTGAGATGTTGCTTTTGAGGAACCGAATGCATGAAGATTCATTCTATGGGATGATTGATTAGTGCATTATTCTACTTTGTTTGAGTATAAGCAATAGGCTAAGTGTGGGGGAGTTTGATAATGCATATTTTAGTTGGGCATTATAGATAGTTTTAGATGCATTTAGGTGTATATATTCCATGATTAGATGCTAATTAATTTGTGTTGTTATTCATTTAGTTTTTGAGTTCTGAATCTATGGGTTTTTGTGTTTGATTTGCATATTTACATTCCGATGGTTGAGATGGGGCTAATGTTGGCTTCACTAGGACCATGGACACTGGGATTGAAGCCGGAGGAGAAGGCAATAGAAGGAAGAAAGGACCAAGAGAAGAGTTGAGTAGTGGAACTGAAGATAAGCAGAGGAAAACAAAATCCAAGAAAAGCGACGCCCTCGGTCCAAAACCAGGGCCCGCCGATTTTGCCTTTTCAGAAGAATCCAAAATCTGTTCGAGATCTTTTAATTAAGGCAATATTTATCTTATCCAACTAAGGTTTTCTAAGGCCGATTTTAAGTCTATAAAGATTATTATTGTTAGTTTTTAAAAGATTAGACAACTTAGGAATGAAGATGATGGTTTTCTACATCAGTATGATTCACTAAACCGCTCTAGTTTTGCATTCAATTCAGAGACATGGTTGGTTAATTTGTGAGGATTGAATTCTATGTTATTTTGACGATTAATTCATTATCCTTGCGCTGATTTTGTGTTATTAATTCTATTTTGATTAGCTACATTGATAGAATTGCATCATGCTAAAGTTTTAATTGGTTCGTAAGAACAATTTCACCTTTTTGTAGCAAGCATGATTGAGTGTATCAATAAGGAGATCTTGATTGTGTAGGGTAATAATATAGCTTGGTTAAATATCAGTTCCTGAGTTGCTAGGGTTGAGGGGATGATAGTTGTCAACACATACTAGTTGCCTAGGAGGGTTGGTACTGCCATTCTACCAAGTACTTTGGGACTTTTTGTTGTTTATATGTTAAATCCAGGAGGGTTAGGGTTGTATATAAATGTAAGGGACTGTCATGTCCATAAAAAATGGCAATCCATGAAATGGCAATCCATTTAAACCAATGTCAAATTAATCAATCTAATTAGAATAACTAGAAAGAGAGCTAAGGATCAATAAACCAACTAATACTGTTGAAGATTTGTAGGTGAAACTACTTCATCCCTATTGTTATCAATCAATCACCATTGCGATCTTTATTATTCTGGTTTACTTTTATTCTGCAATCACTTTTGATCTTGTTACTTCTTGTTAGCAATTAAAGTACACAAGAAAAGGTAGTTCTTCTTGTGGATCGACTCCGGAGACATCAACTATACTAGTTAATAGGTTTGGATTATTATTTTTGACAGGGACCAACGACTTTAACCTCTGTCACTCACCTTCATCCTACGGTCCGTAGATTATTATTTTTGACAGGGACCAAAAATTAATGACTTTTGTAGTGGCTCAAAACCTCCACAAAAGTTAGAAAACTGCCACAATAGGCATGTTGTGGCGATTTTGAACGGGTTTTGTTGCTCAAGTCGTATTAGGTCTATTGTGGCAGTTTTCACTTCAATTGTGGTGTGTTTTTAAAAATGCTCAAAACCGCTACAATAGGTATTATAATCGCCATAATAGAATATCTATTATGGCAGGTCTGTTTGAGCTATTGTAGTTGTTTTTTTAATCTAAAGTAGCGGTTTTGTTCTCTAATGTGGCAGTTTTAATTTATTTTCCAAAAGTAAAAAAAATAATATAAACAACCCGAATTCAGAAGACCTGGGGTAAAAAAGTCATATTTTTTTCAAAAAAAAAAATAGTAGAATGCACGAGCACCCTATTGTTGGGTGCATTCTAATGCAACTTGAAGCCACTTAGAAATCATATATACCATGTACAATAAGTATAGGAAACCAATTACAATTCATATATTCCAAGTATTAATCGAAAGATAAATTTTATGAAGGACAAGTATGACGATAAGGAATTTCATATAGTAAAAAGCAAAAAACAACTATTGCAACAATTATCAATGCTAATCTCTCCCTAGCTTACACCCTTGACAAGTTTAGCGTTATCCACAAATTCAATAGAAGCAGGAACTGCTCGATTAGATTTGCTCAGCTTAATGATCAAGAACATGCAACCGGTTATCAGGTACAACAATAGTCCCCACATTTGACATTATTGTACAAAATGGAAAGTTATTAGTAGCCTGAGCTTTTCCATTTTCAACTTGTGAAGTTTAATATTTCAAATCTCTATACAAAAAGAGTTAAGAAACCAAAATATCAAAATAGTAACTTGTGCAGGTGTAATAAGTTTTATGCCAAGTTTGAAGGCCATGAAAAGAAAAAAAAAAAGCAAGATCAATGAAGTACATATTATTTGATCATTTATTTTTATCACGATCTTAAGCAGAAAAGCCAAAGAGTCAAAATAAAAGCACTTAAGCACCATATATTCTATGCAAAAACAACTCTTTGATTATGATGTAGGGGAGAATTGATTATAAAAATATTATAAAATATAAACCAAGAAATTAACTCAAGCCCGTCAAATAAATAGAAAACACCCCCGCTATAGTGGAAGGGTCAGGATGGGTTCCAAGAGGAAGCGTGTCAGCAGATCCAAAGTAATTCGCGCAAAGGTTCTGCAGAAGTCGACCAAGAGCTCTCAATGTCGACTAGGTCTGTCAATCTCGAGCAAAGTAGTTGATCTTGAATAGTCCAAAAAGTCGATCTACACTGAAAAACCGTCGAACGAATAGAGGCAGTCGATATCGACCTAAGCAGTCGATCTAGACCTCTCAAATAGAAATAGAAAGTCGGTAGAGAACGACCGAATAATGTACGACGTATAAGAAGCAATGATCAGAAAATCCAGGGGTTTAGAGTATGATAAAAAGGATGTACACAAATATAAAAAGGACTCTTAGGGCAAAGGATCACAACAACGTTAACCACACATGCATAAGATAAGGTAAGACGGACAATTACGCTATCACATCAAAGGGACACGCTTTCGCCGTACACCAACAACTAGATATATTCTTGCAAATAAACCTAATTGTTGCTACCAATTTTATGTTTATGATCAAAGTTGTTCACATGAATCCCTTTTCTTTCGATAAAGACTAAACACAAAAAGTAGGAGATGATCAAGGCATAACAAGTATCAACGTCAAAACTTACCTCAAGCATGCATGGCTAACGTCGGGCTCACCTAGGCCCTAGGAGAAAATCGACTACTCGCTGATGGTTGAGGTAGACATGATTGAAAGAAATAAACAAACTTGCATTAAAAGAACAAACGTTGAAGTCTTCACAATCCCGACGTCGGCTCTCGCAAACGCCAAAACCCTAAAGCTTCCCAAACCAAAACCTAAACTAAATTATCGTGTCTTGCTTGGAATGGTTGCTTGCTTGGATGATCTTCTAAAGCCAGCAACCATGGGTTTTATTTATAGCCTCACAACTGCTAGCTAGCCTAGAAGAAGGAGTTCTAATCCTAGTGAAAGTAAACTATCTAAATCTTTATCTAATAATGAAAAGGATAAAACATTAATAAGAAACTAAACTATATCCTCAGGGTAAATAGGCAAATACCCATAAGGATTAAATCTATCTAGAAAAGATATTAAAAATGTGGCTTGTCTTTTTCTCCTTGGACTATGACTTCTAGACGCATTTGTTACTATCATCAGGTACAGTCGACATCGACTACCGCTCTTGATGTTGAGTGCTCTAGTTCAGATCGATTTTTGTTGATTTCACTAGACCTCGGGAACACTTCAGTCCTGTCGACATCGATCAGTTACTCAATGTTGATCACCTCGGTCAATGTCGAGAACTTTGGTCGATTTATATCATGTCGAGCACTCCTCTAGTAGCTTGTCATTCTCTATGTATCATATACTTAGTTTATGGGGCTTTAATCCAGCCGATGTCGAGAGGGTAGATCGAGATCGACTGCTCTGTTTTCGTTCTTCGCTTCTCGTTTCGGCTTCGATTCCGCTCCTATTTCTGCACAAGTAAACCGAACCTTGTGTAGACCTCTATATCCTGTAAATATGCACATACTACACAAATTCAAAGCATTCCCGAAGCATAATGCAAATATAACATAGAAATTGCCATAAAAGATAGGCATAAAACATGGTCATTTTAGCGGAAATCAATCACCCCATACTTAAGCTTGCTTGTCCTCAAGCAATACTTTTTATGGTCAAACAACGGAAGGACTAAACCCTCAACATCATAAATCCATTCTTATATAACCCTACAATCAACTACCATCCTCGCAAAGGTACTATTGCCTTCAAATTCATGCATGTAAATGAAAAACAACATCTCACACAAAAGGAGGGTTATGTAAAAATAATTTGTAACATAGCATTAATAATCAAGAGAACTTTTATGCACTTCTCTATGATTTCCACATTCCTCATCCTCATAACATAGCATTAACAATTTGTAACTAATCCGGGGAGAAATTTTCAAACTTTCTTTCTTTGATGCACTTTCTCTATGAGTTCCACATTCCTCATCCTCATAATGCTCTTTTTACTTTTTTTCACTTATATTGCTTTTTTCTCTCTAACCTTAATGTTGCCTTCTCGCGAGTCGCAAACATGGGTGTCATGAATGGCCCCGGATACTTAGCACTTTGAACTCCTCACCTTGTGTCCCATCTCGCATGAATTTTATCCTCCGCAAGCAGGGTCGATCCACCTAACTCCTAGGTGACCGGATTTTCTTTCACTCATTAAATTTTCCATTAAAATTCTCCTTCCATCAACTTTATAATATTCTCACAACATATCAACCATATAACAACTCCATAATATGACATCCATTCTATAACATAATCTCCCGGATGGGTAAAAAGGTATAAAAATTGGCAATTTAAGAACTTGTGGAGCAAAATATGACATAAAGCACATATGGCTTAGAATATGATGTAAGGCAATAAGGATGGGTAATGGTTAGGGCAAATAATGCTCAAATTGAAAATAAAGTCCTTTATCTTCTTACCATGCACATGTCAAAAGCAACTTCAAATTTTACCTCATTTCATGGTTTTCTCCAAAAATCGCACTTAATTGAGACTTCCCTTTACTAGGCAATTTATCTGCTATATCTCTAACGAATCTACTTTTCCATCGTCGAGTTTTGTACAAAGTTCCATGACATTCAACTGCCTTTGTTCGATCGATGGTTTTCTGTGTCAATCGACTTTCTAGACTAACTCGACATTGAGTGAACTGGTCGATGTCGACTGCCTTATATTTGTGTGTGTAGGTTTTAACACTCGAGATTGACTTATTTAATCAGGATCGACTGAGTCCTCGATGTCGACTCTAGGAGATGGCTTGACCCTGGGGGTTGATTTCGACTGGCGTGGTCGATTTCGACTGCCTCTACAGTAGCTTCTTTTCTTCTTCGTCATTCCTTTTGCTTAAAAAACCTGAAATCTTGGTTAGATTTATAGATAATGCCACGAATTATCTCAGTTTTAAAAGTTTCAAAAGCCAAAAGTCAAAATCCTAAAAACTATCTATGAAAAGAAATCAAAGTTTTATTTACAAGCTCTAGAGTTTTGAGTCGCTAGGCCGACTTCTCCGTCAATTCTTCACGAGCCCTTTATGTAGGGACCCTTCAAGCTTGAGCCTTCTCCTGGATCATCTTGGTCCTTTTGATAATAGCGAAGTTCAGCGACCAAGGCTTCTTCATCGTTAGGTTCTTCTTTATTGGGTGTTTTCCTTCTCTTTCTTGACCTAACTTTAGCAATATAGGCAAACCATGGAGCTTTGACCCTCTCATTAGTTGAATTATCAATAATTGGCTTAATTGATCTATCAATAAGGGACAGAGAAGGGTTAGGAATCATACCTGGGCTTACCTGTTTGGGCCCGAAACAGAAATCTTCGGGCTGAGGGGTGGTCGATTTCGACCAATGGAGGTCGATTTCGAGTGCTTTGGTCGATATCGACATTTGGGGGTCGATGCCGACGTCAGGGACCCCATACTTAAGCTCCTGACAATAATCTGGCATACTCGATTTTGACTAAGGGGGTCGATTTCGATGTTTTCAGTCGATATCGACTGGTTCCAGTCGATGTCAACCCTGCTTGCTGTTTCATTCCTCGCCAACAAAAATTTTCGAAGCTTTTCCTTGGCCGGCGAGAGAACTACTTGCTCCAGATGTTTTGTTTCGCTCATGGTAGGATTGAAAGAGAACCCTATCACTTCGTTCCCTATAGTAAAGGTTAGTAATCCTCGACGTACATTGATATTGGCATCAGCAGTAGCTAAGAAAGGCCTACCATGGATAATAGGTACTACAGGATCTTCAGGCATCTCCAATACAATGAAATCAGTAGGCACAAAGAACTTACCTACCTTTACCGGAACGTCATCAACTATACATGTGGGCCTGATGAATGAGTTGTCGGCCATATAGAGTTTCATGTCCACAGGTTCAAGTGCGCCAATGTTCACCTTTTGCCAAATAGAAAGAGGCATAAGACTTATGCTTGCCCCTAGGTCACATAGGGCCTTGTAGCGATGTTGGCCGAGCCCCACGGTGATTGCAAACTTCCCTGGATCACTCCTCTTCTCAGGGAAGTCCATCTTTGAGCACTCCTCTGTGATCTCTGCCATGGATCACTTCTTGCTAAGGATGTCTTTGAGGAATCGCACATAGGTGGGCATCTCGCTTAGGGCTTCTGTAAGAGGAATGGTAACATTAAGACCTTGAAGAATCTTTACAAAGCGCCTAAACGTACCTTTGGTGGGATCCTCCAATGCTTTGGATGAGAATGATGATACGTTGCTATTCCCGATCCTTCGCCTGTGGGCTTCGAATCAAGAATAACACCTTGTTGATGGCCCGATCTTGCGTATGCTCCTCGTATTTCCGTGAATTGATGCCGAATTAATTACGTTGGAATGATCAGCAATTACAAGCCGATTGTGGTTGACTTAGCTCGGCCGACGTAATCACTTGGACTTCACCAAATTGATTCCACGGTAGCTTGATTAACGTGGCAATTAACACCACTCCAAGTTGAAATTAATTCACGGCCAATCTCGCACAGTGAAATCGAATTCGATTACGGCACCGAATATCCACAATCACAATTTGAAACAAAATACGACACTTAATTGAAGGCTAACGAGAATAGGTTTAATTTTTAAGATGTAAACAACGGAAGCAGGTTTGAACGGAAGCAGGTTTGGATTGAAATCGAAGAACCCTTAGCCAAGGGTTTCTCCAATTCTATTCAATCTAATTTTTATTAAATGTATAAAAGTGTTTAAATAGGTAAATAACTAGGGTTTGGTGGGCTTCCTTAGAGGCTAAGGATTGCTTTAACAATCTATATTCTAACTAATTAAACTTAATCTAAAATCCTAATATAGAAAATAATAAAATATGATAATTAAGAAAGCCTAAAGGATAGACTCTCCTAACCATCTTATTTAACCTAACTAAGAAATACTAAAAATAAGCAATTCTATAATTAGACTCCAACTAACATAGGAGTTACTACTAATAGAATATATTAAAAATAAGAAATATAAATAATAAAATAATTAACGTCGTTTCTTCAACGAATCCCAAGGTGGAGCCTTCTTCTTCCGTCTGAGGATGACATCATTCTCCTTCATTCGAAATCGACTCGTCCTCGAGTCGTCGCCTGGATCAAGATCGTTGTTTGACCCACAGAAGGCCACCTTGACCCATATCAAATGGCAATGTCTTCTTTGGCGGAGGGGCCAAAACGGTGGTCGGAGGGGCCTGCTGGACATCGACGTCGACAGGTATCTGGTCGATGTCGACCTCTGTTGTGGCTCCACAGGCCTTGCAGTGGCATCGATGTCGACCAGTGGGTTGACCTGGTAGTCGATATCGACCTCTGGCTCGACCTCGACTGGTCTGTCGATGTCGAATGGATCTGCTGCTTCCTCCTCCGCTTTCGTTCGTGGCGTTTGTACTTTGTTGCCACTCCTTAGTTGCATGGCTGCAACGTGCCCCGTCCTGGATTGCCCCTTAGGATTTGTAGTTGGTTGCCCAGGGAACGTTCCGGATGGTCTAGGGATTTGTGCCGCCAATTGACCCAGTTGGGTCTCTACGTTCTTTTTCCAAATATCCATCTCCCCAATCCTTGTGGTAAGGTGATTGAGTTAAGAATGGATTGCATTGTTGGACTGATCATTCTTAGCTTGATTCCGCCTGAATTCATCTAGTACAAGTTGTAGATCATCCTTCCGTTGGTCCCTCTCCGGGTGCCCAGGAGCTATATAAGGCGGGGGGTCCCTAGGGTTAACCGGGTTCCTTTGTGGTTGATGGAACCTTTGGTCTCCCGAATATTGGTGATTGTGACCCCTCATGTAGCGCGCCTCCTGGTGAGTCTCCGCCAGTTGTACTTGTTCAGCATGGGGGCACTCGATGGTGGTGTGCCGCTGCGATCCACATTCAATGTAATCTTGGTTTGCTGAAAGGAACCTCACTTGCTTTTGGAGCTTTCGAAGTTGATCTCTATGGAATTGCTCCTTCACGTCTCGAACGATTACCTTAGAGGGTTCATATAATGGGATGGATGGGGCAGGCTTCAACGATGATGATGTGTCGGAAGCCTCAAGAGTCCCATATATGTTATCGAACTCCACCAACCTCTCTATGGTGTCCCAAGCCTCTTGTGGAGCGAGTTCAAGGTAGCCATAGGAGGTGTAGGTGTTGATCCTTTCCTTGGTTGCAGCATCAAGAGCATTGTATATAATCTCCTGAGTTACGTACGGTGGTTGGCCATGCATCGGGCATGATCTTAGTAGGTCATTAAACCTTTCCCAAACAGTCGCCAGAGCCTCATCAGGCTTTTGTTTGAAAGCCGTGACTTTCTGTCGGATCAACGCCGTCTTAGAAAGAGGGAAGGACTTGTTGAGGAACGTGTCCTTGACTTCATTCCATGTGCGGAGCGATCTTGGGGCTAAGATCTCAAACCACTGCAATGCTTTACATGTAAGGGACCAACGAAAAGCTTTTAGTTGGACATATTCATGACTATGTCCGTCAGCAGTAGTATCACAGAGGTCTAAGAAGGTTGAAATATGTGCCATAGGACATTCATTAGGTTTTCCTTCATATTGATGTCTTCTTATTTCAGTAAGGAAGTTAGGTTTAATTTCAAAATTAGTGGCGGGGATAAGAATCGCCGATTTAGGCACTATGAGTGCGGGTTGCATATATTGCTTGGTATTCCGAGGGAGGGCATTTATTTAGGCTTCTATTTGCCTCCGACCTTCCTCCTCCCTATCTTCACGCTCTTTAAGTGCCGCCTCTCTAGTTGTTAAGTCCTCAACCTGCTTCCTTAGGTGCTCAATTAGTTCAGCCTAGTTCGCGTTGTCTGCCATGATTCTCTGAGCTTGGGCTCTTAGATGGAAATAGCGTTCAGGGTCGTCTACTCCTTCGAATTCAGGTGGGCGATCAGCGCGTCGCATACACCTGCAAAGCCAAACTAGATAGAAACATGAGATATACTACTAGGGCGCGATTGATTGCCTCCCCGGCAATGGCGCTAATTTGTTAGGTAGGAGGAAAGTCGAGTTCTTAAAAACAAAAATATATATATATATATGTAAACCGCCTCCTATCCTATGCAAATAATTACAAGACTTCTTCCCGTTGTAGTGGAAGGGTATTCAGGATCGATCCACGAGGAGGCGTGTTAGCGGGATCCTAGTAGCGTTGGAAATCTCACATCTTTCGTTGACCAGAAGCCTCGATCTCGACCTTGGTGCTCGATGTCAACCTTGGCTGTCGCTCCTCTCTGCAACAAAAGACCTGCAGAGACAAAAACAAGTAGTCGATATCGACTAGGGAAGGTCGATATCGATGTTAGCAGACGAAATCGACTGGCTCAGAAGACTGCCGGTCGATACAGGTGGTCGATATCGACGTTAGGGGGTCAATATCGATGTTCAGTAACTCAGCAAGGATGATCGTCATCGACTCAGAAAACTGTCGACGAAACTCAATGGTCGATATCGACGTCTGTTGGTCGATATCGATGTCTTCTCCTGTAAAGTTGTTAGCTTTTTCATCGACAAAAAAAGGCCGAAGACTTAAGGATGAATGAGGATGCGATGAACAGAAATAAAGACAGTGGTTTTGATGAATTAACTTATATAAAAAACAACTCCTAGGATTAGGGTTTACCACAACGTTAACCAAAGCATGCGACGAAATAAATAAGACGGACAATTGCGCTATTTCATCCGAGGGACAAGCTTTTGCTGTACACCAACTCTTAGGATTATCCTTGCAAATAAACCTAATTGTCTCTACCAATTTTATGTTTATAACTCAAGTTGTTAACATGAATCCCTTTTCTTTTGATTAGGACTAAACATAGAATCGTAGGAGATGATATAGACACAACGTTATCAACATCTAACACATACCTCAGGCACGCATGGCTAACGTCGGGCTCACCCCGACCCTAAGAGCTTTGGGGAACTACTCGCTTCTCATCATGGAACTCATCTTTGATTGAAAGAAATAAACTTGCATTAATCTATAAACTCCGAAGCTTTACAACTCAACGCCGGCTTTCGCAAACGCCAACCCTTAAAACTTCTCTCTAACTCTATTGCTATTGATTATGTGTCTGTGTGGATATTTGAATGCCAGCCCCCTAGGGCTTTATTTATAGGCTACTAACCCTTGCTAGCCAAGGATTGTAACTTCTATCTAAACTATGAACTTTATCCAAACAATTAGGATAGGTCTTTTATTTTGCTAAAATTCTAAACAACTTGATAAAACTTAAAGGTAAAGATAAATAAGTCTCACCTGCTATCTATCTAAAAGTACAAGATAATTCGTGGTTTTGAGGATATAATTGTATCTATCTTCTGTTGAGATATGGTCGATATCGACCAGGAAGGTCGATATCGATGTCTGTGTTCCTGCTCGACGAGCTCAGCTTCACTCGATTCCTGGGTTGAGGTCGATATCGATGATGTACGGTCGATATCGAGTGCTCTTCTCTGTTGTGTGATGGTCTGTCTTGACACTCAGTTCTATGTCGATGTACTGTAGTCGATGTCGATGTTGTAAGGTCGATATTGACCTCTCTACTTCTCTCCTTGGTTTCTTCGTTTTGACTCCGATTTCGCTCGAATTCCTGCATGGTTAGCTCAAAACTTGTGCAGACTCTATTTCTTGTACTTTAGCCCATTCTTACACAAGTTTATATTCTTTTGAACCATTTCTTTGGAAATCGAATGAAATATGAAGTCAAAAGATGCAATAAAAAGAGGTACAAATATGTACATCAACAGTGAAACCGAGCCCAACAACCACTCTTCGTCGATTCTCGCGGTAAATCAACTCGTTCTCCCTCGTTTTGACTCTTTTCTCTTCCTAGTTTGTTCTTGCTTGTTCCTTCTTCATTCTCTACCTTTGAAGGTCAACTCAGAGTGAATTTAACCTCTAGAAATGTGGAATTGAGCCCCTATTTCTCCTTTTCTCTGTTTTTCGAAGGTAAGCTAGATCTCTCTTGTTTTAGGTCATTTTGGTCCTAAACTTTGTAAAGGAGCTCTTTTACTCATCCTCTACCTTTCTTAGGCTTGATCTCTCATTTCCTCATTGAATTGAAGCTTGGAGGACCATCCATTTGAAGATTTTTTGAAGAAGCCTCGAAGAGGCTAGATAATCCCTCTTCCGCTCTCCCCTCTAGTCCTCGTTTGAGTCTTATGTGTTCCTTTGGTGTCAGGATGGGTTAAGCATTGTTTTGAAACTGATTTGGTTTGAAATGGATGTGATTTGATTAAAAAAAAGCCAAACTTTTCGAGTCTCGCCGCGGCGAAACCATGGTCGCCGCGGCGAGTATGAACATAGCTCAAGAGGAAAAAGATTGGGTCTCACAGCCGCGAGTGCGGTTTTCTCCGCGGAGAAAGCATCCTTTCAGGGCCAGAGAGCGCCTAACTTGTGGGAGCCCTGGACACTAGTTTTATCGCGGCAAATGGCCCTCTCGCCGCCGTGAAACTAGCCTAGAGAGCTTGGCCAAAGCCGGCTTCCTTGTCTCTTGGGTCTTTTGTTTGGTTTTGGTTTGGACCTCCTTGAGTCGGGTTTCTTGACAAATTCGAAATATGAGTTTTGAAAATATTATTTAAAGAATTATCTAATGATTATTTAATACTCCCTCCGTTCGGCAAAACTTGTCAATTTAGGGTGTTATTTTTGTTCAAAAAAACTTGTCATTGTAGGTATTTTGCCCTTCACTTTACCAAAATACCCTTGATATGATTGATGGTTTGTTAGCTGTAGTTTTTGATAAAGTAAAAAAGGAGAGTGATAATTGAGGGTAAATTAGTACATTTGTTAATTGCCTTAAAACTTGTGAAAGAAGCTAAAATGACAAGTTTTGCCGTACGGAGGGAGTAATAATAAGGGATTTTAACGAAAATTGAAAATATCGATTTATTGAGTTGAATAATTGAGTAACGTTTTGAAGTTTCATTTCAAGTGCCGAAATTCTTTATACTTGACTAAGATTCAATGATTACTACTTGGATATTGAATTTGATTTAAATATTAAAGGGATTTGAAATATTCAGATGACTGGGCTTTTTACGTTTTACCGATTTGGAATGGTTTGAAATTGTTTGATTTCGGATTGATTTTGGATATGATATAGGGACATGGTCTTGATGTGTGTGTGATTAGTAGCATTGTACCTTATCACATTCTTTATTAATATACTAGGTGCTTGTTGATTGAGTGGATTCTGCTTGTGCTATACCTTGTTGAACTTTTCAAATAAGTTCCTTTATGGACTTACTCAGACTAATCAGATATACCCTCCTACATGTTGTCGTATGACACACTAGGTGTTGCATAAGCAGTAAAGCATGTCATGTAGTATCATGTTTAGGTTGCACAAATTGTATGAGCATTTGTTCACTTCATGCGTATAAAAAGAGAAGGACCATGATGTGTGAGTCGTAGAGTCTTTGCTAGGGTCATAGGACAGCCTAGCACCATTGGGTTTGTCCTGATTGAGTCTGAGTGATTTATGGTGTGGCACGACCGAGCATCCTACCTCGGTTGTGGTATGGACATTTATTGTTGATTATACCTGGTTAGGTACAACCATGTGTCCTACCTCGGTTATGGTACAAACATTTATCTTTGATTATACCTGGTGTGGCACGACCGAGCGTCCTACCTCAGTTTCAGTACAGACATGTATGGTTGACTATACCTGGTTTGGTACGACCGTGCGTCCTACCTCGATTGTGGTACGAACATGTATTGTTGATTATACCTAGTTCGGTATGACCGTGCTTCCTACCTCGATTGTGGTACAAACATGTATGGTATAGTTAGAGATATGGGTATATGTCTCTTAGTATTCTATGTGGGCCCATTTACTGCATTCCCATCATTATATTTATATCCTGATAAGCATGACTTTTGTGTTTAAATTCCATACTACATTAGAAGCATCTTTATTAGTATATCGTATGTGTATGCATGCTTGTGGGAATAGAATGCAATAGGGCCTCGGTCTGATCTCATGCCCTGCATATATTTTTTTAGGTTTAATTGTAAATTATGCTTGCTCTATGCTTCTATGGCGGGGAATTGCTTGGGCAATCGCAATTGAAACTCACCTTGGCTTAATATTTTGCAACTCTGAGATTTCGCGTTTTGGTTTTGACCTGGCCTTATCGTGCCAACTTGTACTCTACTTTCCATTTTTTCCTTTTTACTCAAAACAAGTTTAGCAATGTAGACTCATAGGACAGGTTAAGGGTACCCAATGGCCCTCCGATTGATTTGGGGTTCGAAATCCCCACTTTAAAACGCTATGACGTGAGGTTTGAAACCTCAACCTGTACCTGGATTGCAAGTTCGAACGAAGGTATCCAAACTTTGAAATGTAACCCAAATATTTATATTTGGGCCATTACAAAGTTGGTATCAGAGCGAGGTAGTGCAAATCGGGTACGAAAGGTTCGAGTGTATGTTTAGAAAACCGCCCATCAATTTTAAAGGATTTTGGCAAGTTTTTAAGGGCAAATTGAATTTAATATGGCTAGTATAATGAACTCAACTTAATAAACTTGACTTAGGATAATAAAAATGGAAAAGGGATATTCGAGTGGGAAGAAAGGCGTTAGACCATCCCTATTGGATGTAGTCCTTGGGAACGGGTAGAAAAAACTTAGCTTGAACTTTACAGATGGGCTTGGAAGACTACAAGGAGTTTGTACCGTGATGGTTGGAGTAGCGGGGTTAGGACATAGAGATCGTGAGGTAGTTGCCCCTTTCGGTCAGTCGTCCCTCGAAAGGCGGCCTTAGCGGGGTTAGGACATAGAGATCGTGAGGGTGATCCACCTCGAAGGGGATCAGATTATTATTGATGATTGCTTCCATACTGAGTGCTGCCATGCTTAGAATAGAGATCTGATTGGCATGTCTTGACTGTGAAACATATATTGATTGATCTGTGCAAAGGGGATAGTTGGAGTACCCTTATTCTTATATGGTCGAAGTCTTGCTTGGGTGGAACAATCTCTTCCACTATGTTAACCTCTTTGATGACCCTATCGAGTCATCCTCCCGTATATCGGTGTCCTCCACGGGAAATTGGTTTGGTAAACACATTGTCTTAGGGATCGTGTTTGGATACAATGGTTACTTGAGTGAGTATTGGAAGATGGTTCTCGACAAAATTCCAATTCTAGAGAGTAAGGTGTTTCTGGGGATGTCTTCCTCAACTCTTATGATGAAAAACCAGTGTCATCTTGCAACAAAGAGTCTTACTAGAGTCCCACGGGAAAGAGGGATGATGAGTCAGTTGGGATAAGTCGATGGTTGCCTTTAAGGATCCCTATTCAGTTATAATGGTGATTCTCTCTGACATTGCATGACATAACATAATCTTTTGTTCTCCAGGATGTATCTTTTGAACAACCATTAGTGAAAAGTTGCACATGTCATAACATGTATGCTTAGTCACATTGCGTAGGTCTTGTATTGTACCTTTCCATCTTTCTATCATGATTTGATGTTGTCACAACATGTCTACTTCGCCTATTATACTTATTTTGCTAATGATTGATCGAAGCATGAACCGCATGATATGAATCCGCATGATAGTTGCTTGCTCCTGAATTAGGTTCATGATAGTGTAATCAACTCTTGTTTGTGTCGATGCCCCGTAAGATGATCCCCTTAGCATGTTAGTTAATGTTGTCTTGATTTTGTTGGTTATAATTGTAGTTCCAAATGTGCTCACATGATTTAATGTAAGGTCTTGACTAAAATATGTCCCCATATTTTAGTCATGGTGCCCCATTACTTGGACTCGTATTATACATATCTACATTTCCTCCCATGTTTCTATATCATTGGAATATGTTTGATTTTATTCGATGCGTATTGTCGTATTAATCGATTGAATGCATGTATGTATCGTATGTTATGTTGAGCCATTAGTATCATGTAGGACCCTTGGTTGTGACTTTTGCGAATTTATACCTTGCCTGCATTATTGCTGATTCTCTCTTGAGCTAGGTCCCTGATAGTGTGGTCCTTTCCTCTCTATATCCTCTCAAAACATTTTACTTATCCTGATCTGATCAATGTTGAATTCGATGGTCGGTTTGCTTTCTGTGATGGCTAATCCTAGCATGCTTACAAGTTATCACTCGGTGGTGTTTCCCCTGTTACTCTATGTACCCTCTCGTGCCTGCATGAACGTATGACTTGACATGTCGCATGATCACAAACCACGCTATATTATGATTTCGCATATGAATGTCATTGTTCCTTGAGATAGGTACATGTTAGTGTGGATTAATGTGATTGATATGCTCCATGTTGAATTCATGTGTGCTTGTCACAATTGTAACCTCATAGGCTTCCATAAGGGCATCGTTGCTATTCTTGGGTCAGAATCTTGTCTCTAGTCTTGTCATCTTTAGCTTTGGCCTGAATTTGTCGCCAAAAGGAACTTTGGGTTGTCCGCCCTTATCACTCCCCTATCTTCACTAACTTGGTAATGAATATTGCTTGATTGTCCATTGTCTATGATAAGATGATTCGATGCCTAACAGTTTCATGCACCATGATGTCTTGATGAGTTATTACTCTGAGTTGCTAAGCATGATCTTAATCCCGTTGCCTATAGGTTGTGAACTACAAATGTTCAAGAACCTGAATTGCTGAGTAGATGAAGTTAGGATGAAACTTGATAACTCGACTTGATCATGTCCATATATGTTGTTCTACACTGATTTTTTAGCAGAAAGGAAAATTGAGAATATTCAACATTATTGCAATGTTTGACGATGAATTAATGATTCTATTATTCTAAATGCTAGTTGATATAATGTAAGCCTTAAGTGTGGTAATTTCCATAATTGCTTCCTCTTTGAACTTATGGGTAAGGTCCTTTGGTAGAATGGTCGGAGAGTGGTGAAAGGATTTGAGTTGTTAGGTTTATCAATGGCGGTATGAGTTGGAATTGCAAGAAAGAGATGTTAGGTTAGTGTTGTCGCAGGAGGCTTGATATGTCAAGTAATTACAAATAATGATGATGTAAATAAATGTAAACCGACTCCGGGCCTAAGCAAATAATTACAAGACTTCCTCCCGTTATAGTGGAAGGGTAGTCAGGATCGATCCACGAGGAGGCGTGTCAGCGGGATCCTAGTAGCTTTGGCAATCTCACGTCTGCGTCGACCAGAAGCCTCGATTTCGACCTTTGAGCTCGATGTCGACCTCGGCTGTCGATGTTCTCCGCAACAGAAGTCCTACAGAAACAAAAATAAGTGGTCGATATCGACTAAAAGGGGTCGATATCGATGTCAGTCACGAAATCGACTGGCTCAGAAGACTGCCAGTCGACACAGTAGGGTCGATATCGATGCTAGGGGTCGATATCGATGCTCAGCAAACTCCGCAGCGATGTTCGTCGTCGACTCAGAAAACTGTCGACGAACTCAGTGGTCGATATCGATGTCTGGGGTCGATATCGATGTCTCCCTGCAGTGTGTTAGTTCTTCGTCGGCAAAGAAAGGCCGAAGATTTAAGAATGGAGAGAGAAGCAATGAACAGAAATAACAGTGGGTTTTGGTGTATAAAATATGTAAAAAAGGCAACTCCTAGGATTAGGGTTTACCACAACGTTAACCAATGCATGCGAGAAGATAAATAAGACGGACAATTGCGCTATTTCACCCGAGGGACAAGCTTTCGCCGTACACCAACTCTTAGGATTACTCTTTCAAATAAACCTAATTTTCTCTACCAATTTTATGTTTATAACTCAAGTTGTTAGCATGAATCCCTTTTCTTTCGATTAGGACTAAACATAGAATCGTAGGAGGAGAGATAGACACAACGATATCAACGTCAAATACTTACCTCAAGCGCGCATGGCTAACGTCGGGCTCACCCCGACCCTAAGAGCTTTGAGGAACTACTCGCTTCTCATCATGAAACTCATTGTTGATTGAAAGGACGAAACTTGCATTAAAATAAACTCCGAAGCTTTACAACTCAACGTCAACTTTCGCAAACGTCAACCCTAAAACTTCTCTCTAACTCTAACTCTATTGTTTGTCTCTTGGATAGGATTAATGTATCATCTAATAAATCAGCCCCTAAGGCTTTATTTATAGGCTACTAATCCTCGCTATCCGAGGAGTGAAACTTCTATCTAAACTATGAACTCTATCCGAACAATTAGGATAGGTCTTTTATTTTGATAAAACTTAAATAACTTAATAAAGCTTATAAGTAAAACCTCCAGCTGCTATCCATCTTGAAGGTATGAGATAAATCCGTGCCTCCTTGAAGATATAGTTCCAATCCGCATTCGAAATCGAGTCTATCTTCTGTCGAGATAAGGGGTCGATATCGACACCAGGGGGTCGATATCGAGGTCTCTGTTCCTGCTCGACTTGTTCAGCTCTGGTCGATTTCTATGTTGAGGTCGATATGGGGGTCGATATCGACACCGGGGGTCGATATCTGGGTCTAAGGTCGATATCTGGGTCTAAGGTCGATATCTACCTCTTCTCAGCTTCACTTGATGTCTATGTTGAGGTCGATATCTACACCAGAGGTCGATATCTATGTCAGGGGTCGATATCTACCTCTGCTCAGCTTCACTTGGCTTCTTCGTTTTGACTCCGATTTCGCTCGAATTCCTGCATGGTTAGCTCAAAACTTGTGCAGACTCTATTTCTTTCATTTTAGCCCATTCTTACACAAGTTTATATACTTTTGAAGCTTTTCTTTAGAAATCGAATGAAATATGAAGTCAAAAGATGCAATAAACAAAGGTACAAATATGTACATCAAAACACCCCATACTTAGACTTGCTTGTCCTCAAGCAATAACCAAGCAATAACCAAGCAATAACCAACACCTACAACACATCCTTCAAGTGTTCGCCCTTGTCAAAAGCAACATCATAAGCGGTAGCAAAGCAAAGCAAGTGAATTTAACATCATAGCACATATTTTGGCGATCCATAGGCCCATGCAATTTTGATCCAACCTCACAGGGATAATGTGTTTGCACTCAACTCTCATGTGTTTAGGCTATGAAGATCAACTCTCAACTCAATTCCATATACAATCTCATAAACATTGCAATTTATAATAATCCACTTCGCAACCAATTATGAAAATGCAATAAGAACTATCAGGAGAACTTTCGCTCAATGGAAGACTTCAAAGAAGACTCCATTCGGCGGGGTTGTAATGGGGCTTGGTATGAAACAACAGGTATGGAATTATTTGGCTATGTGGTGCTTTTATAATTCGGGAATCAAGACTCCTAAATCTCAACACTTGCAATACCCAAACCATAACTCTTCAATGTAAGCTCAACCTCTATAATGCTCTTTCCCAACTCATCTTTATATAATATGTTCTAAAGATGCACTAAAAAGATGTAAACCATACTATCAACCCTTCTTTTATACCTCTAAAAAATATAACACTTGTATAAATAAAGAACATAAGGATTTTGGCTCATGCACTATATATATCTCTCTTTTTTTTTTCGGATTTTGTTTTTCGAAAATAATAAGTAAATATGTGCATTTATATGTTGAGCCATAAATCCTTTTACAAAATATGACAAAATGTAAATATGTACCAACCCATAATTTCCTTGCTCAAAACTGGACATTATGCTCTTTTCTTTCCACAAGGTATTAGTCCAACCAATCTAAGTCTCAATTCCCAAATGGGGGCCAGGCTCAATTCGGCTAGGGATGATTTTGTGGAGTTTGCAATTTCAGGCTGAGGCTAATGTTCTGGCTTCAAGCAAGGATAATGCAGGGTAGGTAAAGAGAGGATAAAAATGGCTTAAAAGATGCCTCCATCATTTAATTCTCGTAGACATAAACATATATATGCATTGGTTTTGAATAACTATCACAACATTTAGAGATGCATACGAAGAGTAAATTCACTCAAGAAAGCGGAGGGATTTTTGATGTTCTCCCTATAGGTCAAAAATTCTCACAAGGATAATTTTTGTTGGATTTGCTTTTTAGCCTAGGATCATATGTGCTCAATTTCATCACAAGTTCACAATCTACATAAAAATTTTAAGGACTTAGGCTAAACCATCCAAATATGCCATAGAATTTACATGATCAAGTCAGCTATTGAGTTTTCATCATAGGACATCTAAGTAGGGTTAAAAAACAAACTTAAAAAATAAACATGCATTTTTTTGTATTTTTGACATTTTTTCTATTTTTTTGGATTTTTTTTTGACATTTTATAAAAGTAAAAACTAAGAATAAAGATTTAAACATGAATGCTATGCGAAGAAGAAAACCATGTTCTGACCATAAGACATGTCTTTCCCCCACCCCATACTTAAAATATACAGTGTCCTCATTGTATTAAAAAGAAGAACAAGGGTAGAGAGCAACTCACAGCGCAACCTTGCGGATTATGGTCGATTTCAGGTTTGGTCGATGTCAGAAGTCGATATCTGATATAGTGGTCGATGTCGACTGCATCTGTCAAAGTTGAGGAAGAAAATGAAGGCAAGGGCTGCCTGATTGGGGTCGATATCGAGTATTAGGGTCGATATCGACCTCTCTTTTTCGCTCTTGAGTCCTCGATGTCGACTCCAGGAGGTGGGTTGACCCTGGGGGGGTCGATTTCGACTGGCCTGGTCGATTTCGACTGCCTCTGCAGAAGCTTCTTTTCTTCTTCGTCGTTCCTTTTGCTTGATAACCTGAAATCTTTGTTAGAAATATAGATAAAGCACGAATTATCTTAGTTTCAAAAGTTTCAAAAAGCCAAAAGTTAAATCCTAAAAACCATCTATGAAAAATTAAAAAGTTTTATGTACAAGCTCTAGAGTTTTGAGTCGTTAGGCCGACTTCTTCGTCAATTCTTCACGACCTTTTTATGTAGGGACCCTTCGAGCTCGAGCCTTCTCCTGGATCATGTAGGTCCTTTTGGTAGTATCTAAGTTCGGCGACCAAGGCTTCTTTGATGTTAGGTTCTTCTTTGGGCGCTTTTCTTCTCTTTCTTGACCTAACTTTAACAATATAGGCAAACCATGGAGCTTTGACCCTCTTATTAGTAGATTTATAAATAATGGGCGTAATTGATTCATCAATAAGGGACAGAGGAGGGTCAGGAGTCATACTTGGGCTTACCTGTTTGGGCCCGAAACAGAAATCTTCGGGCTGAGGGGTGGTTGATTTCGACCAAGGTGGGTCGATTTCGAGAGCTTTGGTCGATGACGACATGTGGGGGTCAATATCGACCTTTGTGACCCCATACTTAAGCTCCTGGCAGCGATCTGGCATACTCGATTTTGACCAAGGGGGGTCGATTTCGATGTTTTTAGTCGATATCGAATGGTTCCAGTCGATGTCGACCCTGCTTGCTGTTTCCGTCCTCGCCAACAAAAATTTTCTAAGCTTCTCCTTAGCCGGCGAGAGGACTACTTGCTCTAGGTGCTTTGTTTCGCTCATGGTTGGGTTGAAAGAGAATTCTATCACTTCGTTCCCTATAGTAAAGGTTAGTAACCCTCGACGTACATTGATATTGGCATCTGCAGTAGCTAAGAATGGCCTACCAAGGATAATAGGCACTAAAAGATCTTCAGGCATCTCTAATACAATGAAATCGGTAGGCACAAAGAACTTACCTACCTTTACCGGAACGTCATCAACTATACCTGTGGGTCTGACGAATGAGTTATCAGCCATATAAAGTTTCATGTCCACATGTTCAAGTGCGCCAATGTTCACCTTTTGCCAAATAGAAAGAGGCATGAGACTTACACTTGCCCCTAGGTCACATAGGGCTTTATAGCGATGTTGGACAAGTCCCACGGTGATTGCAAACTTCCCTGGATCACTCTTCTTCTCAGGGAAGTCCATCTTTGAGCACTCCTCTGCGATCTCTGCCATTGATCTTTTCTTGCTAAGGATGTCTTTAAGGAATCGCACATAGGCAGGCATCTCGCTTAGGGCTTCTGTAAGAGGGATAGTAACGTTAAGTCCTTGAAGTATTTTTACAAAGCGCCTAAACTTACCTTTGGTGGGATCCTCCAATGCTTTGGAAGGGAATGGGAACGTCTTCTTTGGAGTAGGGGCCAAAACGGAGGTCGGAGGGGCCTGTTGGACATCGATGTCGACTGGGCTCTAGTCGATATCGACTGGAATGGTCGATTTCGACCTCTGTTGTGATTACTCAGGCTCTGCACTGTCATCGACATCGACCAGGGGGTCGACATGGGTGTCGATATCGATCTCTGGGTCGACATCGACTGGTCCGTCGATGTCGATTGGATCTGTTTTCTCCTCCGTTTCCGTCCGTGGCTTGTGTACTTGGGTGCCACTCCTCAATTGCATGGCTGCGACATGGCCCGTCCCGGATTGTCCCTTAGGATTTATAGTGGGTTGCCCAGGGAGTGTTCCGGACGGCCTAGGGATTTGTGCCGCCAATTGACCCAGTTGGATCTCTACGTTCTTTTTCCATATCTCCATCTCCCCAATCCTTGCGGTAAGGTGATTGAGTTGAGAATGATGGCATTGTTGGATTGATCATTCTTAGCCTGATTCCGCCTGATTTCATCCAATACTAGTTGAAGATCATCCTTCTTTTGGTCTCTCTCCGGGCGCCCAGGAGCTCTATAAGGCGGAGGGTCCTTAGGGTTAACCGGGTTCCTTTGTGGTTGATGAAACCTTTGGTCTCCCCAATATTGGTGATTGGGACCCCTCATGTTCGGTGTGTGGGCACTCGATGGTGGTGTGCCGCTGCGATCCGCATTCAATGCAATCTTGGTTCGCTGAAAGGAACCTCACTTGATTTTGGAGCTTTCGAAGTTGATCTCTGTGGAATTGCTCCTTCACATCCGGATCGATTACATTGGAGGATTCATATAAGGGCATAGATGGGGCAGGCCTCGACGATGATGGTGTGTCGGAAGCCTCAGGAGTCCCATATGTATTGTCGAACTCCACCAACCTCTCTATGGTTTCCCAAGCCTCTTGTGGAGCGAGTTCAAGGTAGCCATAGGAGGTGTAAGTGTTGATCCTCTCCTTAGTTGTAGCGTCAAGAGCATTGTATATGATCTCTTGAATTACATACGGTGGTTGGCCATGCGTCGGGTATGATCGTAGTAGGTCCTTAAACCTTTCCCAAACAGTCGTCAGAGCCTCACTAGGCTTTTGTTTGAAAGCCGTGATTTTCTGTCGGATCAACGCCGTCTTAGAAGGAGGGAAGAACTTGTTTAGGAACGTGTCCTTGACTTCATTCCAGGTGCGGAGCGATCTTGGGGCTAAGCTCTCCAACCACTGCAATGCTTTTCCTTTAAGAGACCAACGACAGACTTTTAGTTGGACATACTCAAGACTTCGTCCATCAGCAATAGTATAACAAAGGTCTAAGAAGGTAGAAATATGTGCCATAGGGCATTCGTTAGGTTTTCCTTCATATTGGTGCCTTCTAATCTCAGTAAGGAAGTTAGGTTTTATTTCAAAATTAGAGGCAGGGATAAGAATTGCCGATTCAGGCACTGTGAGAGCGAGGTGCATATATTGCTTGGCATTCCTAGGGAGGGCATTGATTTGTGCTTCTATTTGCCTCCGGCCTTCCTCCTCCCTATCCGCACGCTCTTTAAGTGCCGCCTCTTTAGTCGTTAGGTCCTCAACTTGCTTCCTTAGTTGCTCAATAAGTTCAGCCTGGTTTTCCTTGTCCGCCATGATTCTTTGAGCTTGGGCCCTTAGATGGAAATAACGCTCAAGGTCGTCTACTCCTTCAAATTCAGGCGGGTGATCAGCGTGTCGCATACACCTGCAAAACCAAATTAGGTAGAGACGTGAGGTAGACTACTAGGGCGCGATTGATTTCCTCCCCGGCAACGGCGCCAATTTGTTGTTGCAGGAGGCTTGATATGTCAAGTAATTACAAATAATGATGATGTAAATAAATGTAAACCGACTCCTGGCCTAAGCAAATAATTACAAGACTTCCTCCCATTGAAGTGGAAGGGTAGTCAAGATCGATCCACGAGGAGGCGTGTCAGCGGGATCCTAGTAGCTTTGGCAATCTCACGTCTGCGTCGACCAGAAGCCTCGATTTCGACCTTTGAGCTCGATGTCGACCTCGGCTGTCGATGTTCTCCGCAACAGAAGTCCTACAGAAACAAAAACAAGTGGTCGATATCGACTACAAGGGTTCGATATCGATGTCAGTCATGAAATCGACTGGCTCAGAAGACTGCCAGTCGACACAGTAGGGTCGATATCGATGCTAGGGGTCGATATCGATGCTCAGCAAACTCCACAGCGATGTTCGTCGTCGACTCAGAAAACTGTCGACGAACTCAGTGGTCGATATCGATGTCTGGGGTCGATATCGATGTCTCCCTGCAGTGTGTTAGTTCTTCGTCGGCAAAGAAAGGCCAAAGATTTAAGAATGGAGAGAGAAGCAATGAACAGAAATAACAGTGGGTTTTGGTGTATAAAGTACGAACTCTATCCGAACAATTAGGATAGGTCTTTTATTTTGATAAAACTTAAATAACTTAATAAAGCTTATAAGTAAAACCTCCAGCTGCTATCCATCTTGAAGGTATGAGATAAATCCGTGGCTCCATGAAGATATAGTTCCGATCCGCATTCGAAATCGAGTCTATCTTCTGTCGAGATAAGGGGTCGATATCGACACCAGGGGGTCGATATCGAGGTCTCTGTTCCTACTCGACTTGTTAAGCTCTAGTCGATTTCTATGTTGAGGTCGATATGGGGGTCGATATCGACACCGGGGGTCGATATCTGGGTCTAAGGTCGATATCTACCTCTTCTCAGCTTCACTTGATGTCTATGTTGAGGTCGATATCTACACCATAGGTCGATATCTATGTCAGGGGTCGATATCTACCTCTGCTCAGCTTCACTTGGCCTCTTCGTTTTGACTCCGATTTCGCTCGAATTCCTGCATGGTGATGCGGATCAAGATGGCCTTCTGTGGGTCAAACAATGATCTTGATCCAGGCGAGCTCTCAAGATCGATTCGAGGGCTATTGATGGCAAAGAGTGTCATCCTCAAGAGGAAGAAGAAGGCGCCACCATGGCTTGAAGAAAAGATATTTTATTTATTTAATTATTATTATTATTATTAGTTTTTATTTTCTTTCCATATTTAGTAACTCCTATGTTAGTTGGAGCTATTTATGGAATATCTTATTTTTAGTAATACTTAGTTAGGTGAATAAAAGGGAAAAGAAAAGTTTATCTCATCTAGATATTTTCCTTATCCACTAAGTAGGAATATTTATCTATGATTATTATTAGGATTTAATATTTAGTTATCTAAGCCAAAACTCTATCTTTTGTAAAGATAGAATTGGTATAGTTCCCTATTTAAACTCTTGTATTTTCATTGATTTAATTAGATTGGAATTAATATTGAAGAAACCTTTTTGGCTAAAAAGGTTCTTCGATTCCCCAATCCAAAAGCTTTTGCCTTCAAGTTATAGCTCGATCAATCATCCGATACCAAACCCTAATCCCTAAACACAAACACAAAGGAGAAACCCATCCTGAGAAACCGTCGCTGGATCAGAGAAGTCGTTGCTGAGTCTGCCCAGAACCGTCGCCAGCGTCCGGGCCGCCCCGCGGCTCCCTTAGCCGCCCCGCGGCCATCCCAGCGACCGCCGCTACACACCTCCAGCTTCCGCCGTTGTTGCCCTTTTACTTAGTTTTATTTACTTGTTTTCCTTTCTTTCACAATAGTTCAAAGTCTTTATTGTAATTAATTGTAAACATCAAGAATAGCAAGAATAATTGCAAGATCGGGCCATCAACAAGTTGGTGTTATTGATTCCGAGCCCACAGGCGAAGGATCGGGAATCCCAAACGTATCAAGTGGTACCAGAGCCGTAGGTTTCGCAAGTTCTTGTTTTTTTTCTTGATGTTATTTACGATTTGATCCAATGGTTGGCGTTATCTGGGGAGATTGGGATGATGATCCCGATCCCTTGGATGAGTTCTTCGCTTTGGAACGGGCTGCACAACAACGACGCCGCCGAGAGTTGCAAAGACGAGCTTTGCAACGACAACAAGCTTTAGAGCAACAACGAGAGGCTCAAAGGCGCCGCCTTTGGCTTCAACGGCAAGCGGAAATCGAAAAGGAGAGGCGTCGACAACAACTTAAAGCCGAACTTACAGCCGAACTTCAAGCCGAACTAGATGCCTATGATGCCAGATCACAGGCAAAGCTCGAGGAGGGCTTGAAGGAATTGGAGAAGGCCATCTCGGATAGAATTTGTTATGATCTTGCTTTGGCCAACACCCATACTCCAGTGGCTATAGTTTCCTTAACCGACGACGAGGTAATTAAGCCTAAGGAGCCTATAGTTGAATTCGTTGCCCCGGATTCAGCACAGTGCGCCGAACTTGTTTCGCATATTCCCGTTGACTCCGACCTCGGAATTGAGTCAACTCAGTCTTGTTGCGAAGCTGACTCGACGAGCTTTCCAACGGTGGGTCACACGCAGCCAGAACCCTCCGGGAAGACCTCCCTATCTACGCTTCAAGTGAACTGCAATGCTGCACTAGATGTGTTGGTTGCTTCTGACGACAACGATGAGGACGTTGGGGACACTTCTCCTGAGTTAGCTATTTTACCTCTTGAGAATGTTCTTAATGTTGAGATTTCTGAAGTTCATAGGGTTGTTGAGCCTAATGATATTGTTCCTCTTGATTGCTCAATGTCCCCTATGACAGGTGTTGTTTTTGAGGTTCCTTTTCCTCGAATTCTGCTGGCGCCATCTCAAGTTGATTGTCAAGGAAGTTACTTTCTGATTGCTACTCCTTCCCCACTGCTCTTCAATGACTCGATTCGAGGACGAATCGAAGTTAAGAGGGGGAGAATGATGCGGATCAAGATGGCCTTCTGTGGGTCAAACAATGATCTTGATCCAGGCGAGCTCTCAAGATCGATTCGAGGGCTATTGATGACAAAGAGTGTCATCCTCAAGAGGAAGAAGAAGGCGCCACCATGGCTTGAAGAAAAGATATTTGATTTATTTAATTATTATTATTAGTTTTTATTTTCTTTCCATATTTAGTAACTCCTATGTTAGTTGGAGCTATTTATGGAAAATTTTATTTTTAGTAATACTTATTTAGGTGAATAAAAGGGAAAAGCAAAGTTTATCTCATCTAGATATTTTCCTTATCCACTAAGTAGGAATATTTATCTATGATTATTATTAGGATTTAATATTTAGTTATCTAAGCCAAAACTCTATCTTTTGTAAAGATAGAATTGGTATAGTTCCCTATTTAAACTCTTGTATTTTCATTGATTTAATTAGATTGGAATTAATATTGAAGAAACCTTTTTGGCTAAAAAGGTTCTTCGATTCCCCAATCCAAAAGCTTTTGCCTTCAAGTTATAGCTCGATCAATCATCCGATACCAAACCCTAATCCCTAAACACAAACACAAAGGAGAAACCCATCCTGAGAAACCGTCGCTGGATCAGAGAAGTCGTTGCTGAGTCTGCCCAGAACCGTCGCCAGCGTCCGGGCCGCCCTGCGGCTCCCTTAGCCGCCCCGCGGCCATCCCAGCGACCGCCGCTACACACCTCCAGCTTCCGCCGTTGTTGCCCTTTTACTTAGTTTTATTTACTTGTTTTCCTTTCTTTCACAATAGTTCAAAGCCTTTATTGTAATTAATTGTAAACATCAAGAATAGCAAGAATAATTGCAAGATCGGGCCATCAACAAGTTGGTGTTATTGATTCCGAGCCCACAGGCGAAGGATCGGGAATCCCAAACGTATCAAGTGGTACCAGAGCCGTAGGTTTCGCAAGTTCTTGTTTTTTTTCTTGATGTTATTTACGATTTGATTCAATGGTTGGCGTTATCTGGGGAGATTGGGATGATGATCCCGATCCCTTGGATGAGTTCTTCGCTTTGGAACGGGCTGCACAACAACGACGCCGCCGAGAGTTGCAGAGACGAGCTTTGCAACAACAACAAGCTTTAGAGCAACAACGAGAGGCTCAAAGGCACCGCCTTTGGCTTCAACGGCAAGCGGAAATCGAAAAGGAGAGGCGTCGACAACAACTTAAAGCCGAACTTACAGCCGAACTTCAAGCCGAACTAGATGCCTATGATGCCAGATCACAGGCAAAGCTCGAGGAGGGCTTGAAGGAATTGGAGAAGGCCATCTCGGATAGAATTTGTTATGATCTTGCTTTGGCCAACACCCATACTCCAGTGGCTATAGTTGCCTTAACCGACGACGAGGTAATTAAGCCTAAGGAGCCTATAGTTGAATTCGTTGCCCCGGATTCAGCACAGTGCGCCGAACTTGTTTCGCATATTCCCGTTGACTCCGACCTCGGAATTGAGTCAACTCAGTCTTGTTGCGAAGCTGACTCGACGAGCTTTCCAACGGTGGGTCACACGCTGCCAGAACCCTCCGGGAAGACCTCCCTATCTACGCTGCAAGTGAACTGCAATGCTGCACTAGATGTGTTGGTTGCTTCTGACGACAACGATGAGGACGTTGGGGACACTTCTCCTGAGTTAGCTATTTTACCTCTTGAGAATGTTCTTAATGTTGAGATTTCTGAAGTTCATAGGGTTGTTGAGCCTAATGATATTGTTCCTCTTGATTGCTCAATGTCCCCTATGACAGGTGTTGTTTTTGAGGTTCCTTTTCCTCGAATTCTGCTGGCGCCATCTCAAGTTGATTGTCAAGGAAGTTACTTTCTGATTGCTACTCCTTCCCCACTGCTCTTCAATGACTCGATTCGAGGACAAATCGAAGTTAAGAGGGGGAGAATGATGCGGATCAAGATGGCCTTCTGTGGGTCAAACAATGATCTTGATCCAGGCGAGCTCTCAAGATCGATTCGAGGGCTATTGATGACAAAGAGTGTCATCCTCAAGAGGAAGAAGAAGGCGCCACCATGGCTTGAAGAAAAGATATTTTATTTATTTAATTATTATTATTATTATTATTAGTTTTTATTTTCTTTCCATATTTAGTAACTCCTATGTTAGTTGGAGCTATTTATGGAAAATTTTATTTTTAGTAATACTTATTTAGGTGAATAAAAGGGAAAAGCAAAGTTTATCTCATCTAGATATTTTCCTTATCCACTAAGTAGGAATATTTATCTATGATTATTATTAGGATTTAATATTTAGTTATCTAAGCCAAAACTCTATCTTTTGTAAAGATAGAATTGGTATAGTTCCCTATTTAAACTCTTGTATTTTCATTGATTTAATTAGATTGGAATTAATATTGAAGAAACCTTTTTGGCTAAAAAGGTTCTTCGATTCCCCAATCCAAAAGATTTTGCCTTCAAGTTATAGCTCGATCAATCATCCGATACCAAACCCTAATCCCTAAACACAAACACAAAGGAGAAACCCATCCTGAGAAACCGTCGCTGGATCAGAGAAGTCGTCGCTGAGTCTGCCCAAAACCGTCGCCACAGTCCGGGCCGCCCCGCGGCTCCCTTAGCCGCCCAGCGGCCATCCCAACGACCGCCGCTACACACCTCCAGCTTCCGCCGTTGTTGCCCTTTTACGTAGTTTTATTTACTTGTTTTCCTTTCTTTCACAATAGTTCAAAGTCTTTATTGTAATTAATTGTAAACATCAAGAATAGCAAGAATAATTGCAAGATCGGGCCATCAACAAGTTGGTGTTCTTGATTCCGAGCCCACAGGCGAAGGATCGGGAATCCCAAACGTATCACATGGTTAGCTCAAAACTTGTGCAGACTCTATTTCTTTCATTTTAGCCCATTCTTACACAAGTTTATATACTTTTGAAGCTTTTCTTTGGAAATCGAATGAAATATGAAGTCAAAAGATGCAATAAACAAAGGTATAAATATGTACATCAGTTAGGTAAGACCGAACGAGTTTTTGGACTTATAAGAGGTATTTTTAGAAGGGTAAGAGCATTAGGAGTAAAATGCTAGGTTGTCGCGGGTCGGATCGTGGTTGACATAATGCTTGGTGGACCAGGAACGCTTGGGAAGTTATCCTATTTGGGACTAGGATGCATGTGTTGTGATTGAGAACGCTTTTAGTAAGAAACGAGTCGAGGAATTGTTAAGGCTGATCACTAGAGGGTTGCTTGAGAACATAGTATGAGAAGGTACTTGGGTATGAAGTTAGAGATAGGAGTTGGATTTTAGTGGTGGATTGCTTGTGGGAGAGCTTGGTAAAATGAGGAATGAGGTTGGATTATCGAGGTGTTTTGGGATTTCTCTGTAAGAGGTGATGCTTGAATAGAACAAAAGGACATAGGAGTGATAGTTGTGCACCTAATAAGGAATGTGGATAGTTAAATGGAAAATGGAAAGATGGGACTTGAGCCTGCATTGTCGAGGTACATGGTGGTGCATTAAGACTTAGACTTGACTTGTGGATGTTCATGGAAGAATTTGGGCAGATTCCCTACGAATTGGGATTAATAGTAAGTGAGATGTGGCTATACTAAGGAATATTATCTTATTTGATGTTAGTAGGTCTAGATGAGGAGCAATCTTGGCTTGAGAGTTAGAGGTGAGCAAGTGGTTGTTGCGTTTCATTGTGATTGGTAACGATGTGAAGATTTTCTTGATTATGTGACTTATTAATATGTACTGGCATGATGTTAAATAGCGACCATGATGAACCTGATATGGAATGACATTACATGTTGATATGGAATACTGCAATCTAGTTGGTAGTGGCCGGTGTTATGATGAGATATGGTTGATAAGTATGATTATGGATATGTTAAATGATGAATATGACTTGTATATATGAGATAATGGTGCCTGATTGCTAAATGACCATGTGTGCTTGCGTGACTAGCTATGATGGTTCGATGATGCACTTGTTATGCCTTCATTGTATAGATACTTTTATGAGTCGTAGTATGATGTGGAGACCTTGTTATTACTTTTACTATGCTTTGAGATGTTGTTATAACTTATGGCCAGATTGAGAGATGTTATGTGGTTGAGATGCTTTTGACATGTTTGGAATTGAGTTGAGACATGTCGGTTATTACATATGAGTTGATGCATTAATGGCTTATGATTCCTATTGAGTTGATATTGATAGATTGAGTTGACTCCGGAACCTAGGAAAAGAATGCGAGAATAGCCCTTAGAGGTGGATAACTCCACCTCCCGAGTTTTGGTTTGACGAATGAATGATTTGGGGATTTGAAGAGTTTTGAGCCGTTTTAAGAAAAAAGGTTGCTTTTGGATTAGAATGGTTTTTAGTCTCGAGGACGAGACTTGTTTTTAGAGGTGGGTGAATGTAATGACCGGAATTTTAAATAATTATTTAATTGCCAAAATTGAAAAGTTTCGGAAAACCCATCTTCGAGCGCATTCATAGATTTGGAAAATCTTTGAAATTCATTCCGACACATTTAAAATGTAAATTATCGGGTTCTAATTCCGTTATTATAATCAGATTTTAAAACTTAGAGTCTTGAGAGTCATTTGAAATGATTTGGAACTTGATTCGGATTTCATGATAGGTTGTCAGGATTCGGGGTCGGACGAGCGGAATCTCTCTCTATCTCCACCCTTCCATCCCACGATCTCTTAATGGTTTTTGTCTTTTTCCTCATACAAAAACCGTAGGAGCCCCCTTTGTTTCCCTATATATGGAAAGCAACAATCCGAAGAAAGGCATATCACCCTAATAATCTGAGCCATCTCTCAAACCTCAGCCTCTCAAACTCTCTCCATTTGAGATTCAAAATAAAAACCCTCAGGAAATCACCTTTAACCTCTTTCTATGTCTCTTATTCAATCCTTCAAACCCTCTCTCAAATCTCATCTTTTGTGTTTCTCCAGTCACAAAATCTTCTAAACGGCCCTCAATCATCACTTCTTTGAAGATCAAGCCCAGAAAATGAAGGCAGGACGTCGATTCAAGAAAAACGGTAGCTTCTGGAGGTTTTCGCCACCATGATATCTAAGTTGAGGCTGCGAGTTGGAACACATAACACATTTCGCCGCTGTGAGTTCTTGATCGTGATCGTTAAACCGAGCCCAGCAGCCCCTGTTCGTCGGTTCTCGTAGTAAATGGACTTTTTCTTCCTCGTTTTGACTCCTTTCTCTCCCCCGTTTGTTCTTGCTTGTTCGTTACTCCCTCCACTACCTTCTAAGGTCAAATAAGAGAGGATCTAACCTTTATAAAGGTGGAATCAAGCCCCTTCTTTCTCCTTTCCCTTGTGTTTCAAAGGTGAGCTAGATCTCCCTCGTTTTAGCTCGTTTTGGTCCCAGACTTTATAAAGGATCTCTTTTACTCATCCTCTGCCATTCTTAGGCTTGAACTCTCATTTCCTCATCGATTCGAAGCTTGGATAATCACCCATGTGAATATTTTTTGAAGAAGCCTCGAAGAGGCTAGGTAATCCCTCTTCTGCTCTCCCCTCTAGTCCTCGTTTGAGTCTTATGTGTTCCTTCGGTGTCGGAATGGGTTAAGCATTGTGTTGAATTATTGTTACTTGGATATGGAATTTGATTTAAGTATTAAATGGATTTGAAATATTCGGATGACTTGGCTTTTGATGTTTTCCCGATTTGGAATGGTTTGACTTCAGATTGATTTTGGAGATGATATGGGGATATGGTCTTGATGTTTGTGTGATTAGTAGCCTTGTACCTTATCGCATTCTTTATTAATATATTAGGTGCTTGTTGATTGAGTGGATTAAGCTTGTGTTATACCTTGTTATTTGATGTACATGTTTGTACCTTTGTTTATTGCATATTTTGACTTCATATTTCATTCGATTTCCAAAGAAAAGCTTCAAAAGTATATAAAATTATGAAAGAATGAGCTAAAGTATAAGAAATAGAGTCTGCACGAGTTTTGAGCTAACCATGCAGGAATTCGATGAAATCGGAGTCAAAACGAACAAGCCAAGTGAAGCTGAGAAGAGGTCGATATCGACTGGAGACATCGATATCGACCCTAGATTTCGACATGACTTCTGAGTGTCGAGATAAGCCACACAGAACAGACAAGAAAGCCTCGATATCGACATACATGCATCGATATCGACCATCGTCATAGACATCGACTGGAGCTGGACAAGTCGAGCAGAAACACAAGCATCGATATCGACCTCTGGTGTCGATATCGACCCTACCTCGACAGAAGATAAATCCGATTTTGAGACTCGGATTTTGAAGTCTATCATCAAAGCCATGAGTTATCTCGTTCTTTTAGATATTAGCAGCTGTTTATTATCTTTTCATTTAAGTTTTTATCAAAATAAAAGACCTATCCTAAATTGTTGGGATAGAGTTCATAGTTTAGATAGGAGTTACAATCCTTGGATAGCGAGGATTAGTAGACTATAAATAACGCCCTAGGGGCTGATTTGTTAGAGAATCCAATAATCCTAGAACTATCCATTAATCCAAGACAAGAAGCAAGACAAAGAACATAGATAATAGAGTTAGAGTTAGAGAGAAGTTTTAGGGTTTGACGTTTGCGAAAGTTGACGTTGAGTTGTAAAGCTTCGAAGATTAATGCAAGTTTCTTCCTTTCAATTGACGATGAGTTCCATGATGAGAAGCGAGTAGTTGCCCAAAGCTCTTAGGGTCGGGGTGAGCCCGACGTTAGCCATGCGCGCTTGAGGTAAGTATTTGATGTTGATATCGTTGTGTCTATCTCTCCTCCTACGATTCTATGTTTAGTCCTAATCGAAAGAAAGGGGATTCATGCTAATAACTTGAGTTATAAACATAAAATTGGTAGAGACAATTAGGTTTATTTGCAAGAGTAATCCTAAGAGTTGGTGTACGGCGAAAGCTTGTCCCTCGGGTGAAATAGCGCAATTGTCCGTCTTATTTATCTCATTGCATGAATTGGTTAACGTTGTGGTAAACCCTAATCCTAGGAGTTGCTTTTTACATATTTTATACACATAAAAACCACTGTTTTTTCTGTTCATTGCTTCTCTCTCCATTCTCAATTCTTCGGCCTTTCTTTGCCGACAAAACAACTAACTCACTACAGGCAAGCATCGATATCGACACTAGAGGTCGATATCGACCAAACTGATATTTCGACGGTTTTTCTGAGTCGATCTCGAGACTCCTGGAAAACTTCTGCAAGCATCGATATCGACCCCTAGCATCGATATCGACCCTTCTGTATCGACTGGCAGACTTGGACCTCGATGTCGACCTCGGCTGTCGATGTTCTCTACAACAGAAGACCTGCCGAAACAAAAACGAGTGGTCGATATCGACTGGAGGTGTCGATATCGATGTCAGTCCACGAAATCGACTGGCTCAAAAGTAGAGGCTGAAACAAGGATCAAATTCATCAATTGAAGTGACAAATTGTAGGTGAACCTAATTCTCTCCATTGCATCTTACAACCCTCTTCAGTTTGTTTGTTTCTTTCGCTTGGACAAAAGGCGGATATTTCCATCACCAAATTCTCTTTTTCTGTTAATTGCGATTAAATTGATACTAGAAGTTAATAGATTTCCCTGTGGATCGACCTCTTTCTTACCAACTATACTAGTTGTGAGTTTGAGTATTCTTTGGCAGGAACAACGGCAGGTTTTCCTCATGTCATTGTGGTATGGACATGTATGTTGTAGTTGGAAATCTGGGGATATGCCACTTGGTATTCTGTGTGCGCCCATTTACTCCATTCCCGTCATTATATTTATATCCTGACAAGCATGACTTGTGTGTTTAAATTTTGTATTGCATTAGAAGCATCTTTATTAGGTATGTATGTGTATGACTTCTTGTGGGAACATAATTTAATAAGGTCTTGGTCTGATCCCATACCCTACATATGTTTTTTAGGTTTGTTTGCAGATTATGTTTGCTCCATGCTTATATGGCGGGGAATTGCTTGGGCAATCGCAATTGAAACTCCCCTTGGCTTAATATTTCGCAACTCTGAGATGGCGCATTTTGGTTTTGACCCGGCCTCGCTGTGGCAAGTTGTACTGTACTTTCCATTTTCGACTTTTTACTCAAAACGAATTTAGCGATGTAGACTCATAGGACATGTTAAGGGTATCCAATGGCCCTCCGATTGATTTTGGGTTAGAAATCCCCACTTTAAAATGGTATTACTTGAGGTTTGAAACCTCGACATGTACTTGGATTGCAAGATCCAAATGAAGGTATCCAACCTTCAAAATGTAACCCGAATATTTACATTTGTGCTGTTACAATCAAGACATAACAAATATCAACATTAAAACTTACCACTAGCATGCATGGCTAACGTCGGGCTCACACCGACCCTAAGAGAAAAGCGACTACTCGCTCATGGTTGAGGTAGACATGATTGAAAGAAATAAACAAACTTGCATTAAAAGAACAAACTTTGAAGTCTTCACGATCCCGACGTCGACTCTCGCAAATGCCAAAACCCTAAAGTGTATCAAACTAAAACCTAAACTAAATTGTTTTTTCTTGCTTGGAATGATGGCTTGCTTGGATGATCTTCTAAAGCTAGCCCCCATAGGTTTTATTTATAGCCTTAGAACTCTTAGCTAGCCTAGAAGTAGGAGTTCTAATCCTAATGAAAGTAAACTATCTACATCTTTATCTATTAATGAAAAGAATAAAACATTCATAAGAAACTAAACTATATCCTTAGGGTAAATAAGAAATACCCATAAGGATTAAATATATCTGTAAAACATATTAAAAACGTGGCTTTAGGGGTCGTTTGGTTTGGGGGTATGGATATGAGATATGGGTATGGAAGGGTCCATATCCATATCGGGTGTTTGGTAAAAAGGGATATGGATATCAGTTTGATATCCTGATATACGGATTGGGCTTTTATTTTGGCTTCCTGATATCCGAAAAAATTGGGGCTTATCACGCGGCTTCTCCTCTCGCTCACCTTCGCTTCTTCTCTGACGTTTGGTTCTTGCTTCATCTCCAACGTTGCTGCTCCTCCTCCTCCTCCATAGGCGAGGTATGTACTTCTTCTCCTCTCTTTCTCTCATTTTCCTTGTCTACTTTCCCCTCTTCTCCTGAAATTAGATCTAGATTTTTGTTTTGAATAATTTTCGATCTAGGGTTAGTCGAATCTAGGGTTTTCGTTTTGGTTCATCTCATGTCGATCTAGGGTTGTCTACTTTCCCCTCTTCTCCTGAAATTAGATCTAGATTTTTGTTTTGAATAATTTTCGATGTAGGGTTAGTGTCGAATCTAGGGTTTTCATTTTGGTTCATCTCATGTTTGGTAGATACATACAAGGGCTGCAGGTTTATGGAAGACACCTTTTCCTTAATTTAACAAGTTGGAGCTTATATTTGGTTAAGACCGAGCAACCGGTGATGCAGCTGAAGATGTTGAGGACATGCTTAACAACATAGACAATGAGTTTACCGAAGAAGAGACACCAACGGTGGGGACTGATTACATGTCTAGTGACACGGGCTCAAAAAGGCGAAAGGTTAGTAAAAGCTCTCTTGGAAACAATAGTGCAAATGCTTAATTTGCGGATGCCATGAAGGAAACCAGGGGTCATTTGAGTACCATAGCTGAAACCATGTTGAGATCGGACAATCGCGTTGAATTAGTATCGACACAAAAGAAGATGTTGCTTTCCGAGATATCCATGTTGCCAGGAATTTCTGAAATGGCTGCGGTTGAAGCTACTAGAGTTATTTCGAGGTCCCCTAGTGAGCTTGATGCCTTCTACAGCTGCCCAAATGATCATTGAAAGAAGTTGTACATGCAAAGCATTATTGTTCGATTGCATGGTTCTTCAGGGGCTGCTAGACTGTAGAGGGTACAAGGGTGGTTTAGAAGTGAGTTTGCAAGGCCATTTTGGTGGGCTTTTTTGAAAAAGTGTATGCCTAAACATCCATCAAACATGCAAGGCAACTTGCCTGTAGTTTTTTGCACATGTGGAAACGTTTCATGTTGGTAGGTTGGCAAAACACTTGGGTACTTGCAACTTACTTGTATGATATTGCAAATTTTCTAGTACTTTATGATATTTCAATCTTGTGTTACTTGCAACATATTTTTTTACTATTATTGTTGGTAGTTTAGGTTCATCATATAACAATTTTATTCCCTTTTCCAAATCTCATATCAATCCAATATCTGATATCTGGTTCCAAACAACATATATGAGATATCAAATATCAGCTTCATACCCATATCTGATACCCATAGCTTGATATCCATATCTAATACTCATATATGATATCTGATATCCATATACCCTTTCCAAACGACCCCTTAATCTTTTTCTCCTCAAACTAGGTCTGCTTGATGCGTCTGTTACAGTCATCAGGTCCAATCGACATTGATTACTGCTTTCGATGTCGAGTGCTCTAGTTCAGCTCGATTTCTATTGATTTCACTCAACCTCGGGCACACTTTAGTCCTGTCGACATTGATCAATTCCTCGATGTCGATCACCTCGGTCGATGTCGCGCACTTTGGTCGATCTATATCATATCGAGCACTCCTGTAGTAGCTTGTAATTCTCCATGTGTCTTATATTTAGTTTCTGAGGCTTTAATCCAGTCGATGTCGAGATGGTAGATCGAGATCGACTGCTCTGTTTTCGTTCTTCGCTTCTTGTTTCGGCTTCGATTCCGCTCAAATTTTTGCACAATTAAAGCAAAACTTGTGTAGACCTCTATATCTTGTAAATATGCACATACTACACAAATTAAAAGCATTCCCAAACCATAATGCAAATATAACCTAGAAATTGGCATAAAAGATAGGCATAAAACATGGTCATTTTAGCGGACACAAAATCACCCCATACTTAAGCTTGTTTGTCCTCACACAATACTTTTTATGGTCAAACAGCGGAATTACGAAACTCTCAAAATCATAGATTCATTCTTATATAACCCTACAATCAACCATCCTCGCAAAGGTACTGTTGCCTTCAAATTCATGACTGTGAATGAAAAGCAACATCTCATACAAAATGAGGGTTATGCAAAAAACAATTTGTAACATAGCATTAATAATCAAGAGAACTTTTATGCGCATGTTGAAGCGAAGGTAAAAGGTGTAGTGGTGGGCTATATTTTGCAATGTCGTGCTTTATCCGGGGAGAAATTTTCCAACTTTCTTTCTTTGATGCACTTTCTCCTTTATGATTTCCGAATTCCTCATCCTCATAATGCTCTTTTTGCGTTTTTCACTTATATTGCTTTACCTCTCTAACCTTAACGTTGCCTTCTCGCGAGTCGCAAACATGGGTCTCGTGAATGGCCCTGGATACTTAGCATTTCGAACTCCTCACCATGTGTCCCATCCCGCGTGAATTTTATCCTCTGCAAGCAAGGTCGATCCACCTAACTCCTAGGTGACCGGATTTTCATTCACTCATTAAATTTTCCATTAAAATTCTCCTGCCATGAACCTTATAATAATCTCACAACATATCAACCATAGTCGACTACTTTGTGATGCGTTAGAGTAACCTAAGTTGATCACATGTGTTGGCTCGACCCTGTTGCATGCAGTCAATGTCAACTGATCAAGTCGATCTCGATGACTTCTGCAAGGACTTCGTTTCTTCCTCGTTGTATCTTAATGTTTTACAACCTGAAATTTTGTTAGCTCATAATACTAAACGACATTTAAAAAGAAGTTTTTAAAACAAAATCCAAAACCTAAACCTAAAAATCTCAAAATTTTAAGAAAACATTAAATAAAGTTTATTTTACACGCTCTAGACTTTTGAGTCGATAGGCCGACTTCTTCAATAAAGCTCATGACCCTTTAAGGTAGGGCCCCTTTGAGCTAGACACCTCTCTTGGATCATCAAGGTCCTTATCATAATGTCCAAGTTCATCGATTAAGGTATCTTCTTATATTCCCTTCTTTAGGTGCATAATCTCCTGAGCTTGAATCTCTTCATCGACCATTATTCTTTGAAACCTTGATTGGATGTGTAGAAAGCACTTGGGGTCATCTAAGCCTTCGAATTCTAGTGTGCGACCAGCGCATTGCATACACCTCTAAGACAACACTCAACAATAACGTTAGAACAAACTACATAGGGCGAGAATGATTGCTTATCAAAGAAATACAAGACTCCCTAGTTGTAGTAGAAGGGCCAGGATTGATCGACGAGGAAACGTGTCAGCGGATCCAGAGTAATTCGTGCAAACATTTTGCAGGAGATGACTAGGAGCTCTTAATGTCGACTAGATCAGTCGATCTCGAAACCTACACACACAAACAAAAGGCAGTCAACGTCGACTAATTCACTTGACGTCGAGTTAGTCTAGAAAGTCCATCGACACAGAAAACCATCGATCGAACAGAGGTAGTCTATATCAACCTAAGCAGTCAATCTCGACCTCTCAAACATAAACAGAATGTCGGCAAAGAACGACCAAAGAATGTAGGATGAATAAGAAGCAATGATCGAAAAATTGCCGGGGTTTAGAGTATGATAAAAAGGATGTACACAAATATAAAAAGGACTCTTAAGGGAAAGGATCACCATAACGTTAACCATGTACGCATAAGATAAGGTAGACAAACAATTACACTATCACATAAAAGGGACAAGCTTTTGTTGTACACCAACAACTAGATATATTCTCCCAAATAAACCTAATTTTCTCTACCAATTTTATGTTTATAATCCAAGTTGTTAACATGAATCCTTTTTTCTTTCGATAATGACTAAACACAAAAAGTAGGAAAAGATCAAGACCTAACAAATATCAACATCAAAACTTACTTCAAGCATGCATGGCTAACGTCGGGCTCACCCCGACCCTAAGAGAAGAGCGACTAGTCGCTCATGGTTGAGGTACACATGATTGAAAGAAAGAAAAAAACTTGCATTAAAAGAACAAACTTTGAAGTCTTCACAATCCCGACGTCGGCTCTCGCAAATGCCAAAACCCTAAAGCTTCTGAAACTAAAACCTAACCTGAATTGTTGTATCTTGCTTGGAATGGTTGCTTGGTTGGATGATCTTCTAAACCCAGCCCCCATGGGTTTTATTTATACCCTCACAACTACTAGCTAGCCTAGAAGAAGGAGTTCTAATCCTGGTGAAAGTAAACTATGTAAATATTTATCTAATAATAAAAAGGATAAAATATTAAGAAGAAACTAAACTATATCCTTAGGGTAAATAGGAAATACCCATAAGGATTAAATCTATCTAGAAAAGATATTAAAACGTGGCTTTAATCTTCTTCTCCTCGGACTAGGACTGCTCGACCCGTTTGTTACTGTCATCAGGTCCAGATGACATTGACTACTGCTCTTGATGTCGAATGCTCTAGTTTAGCTCGATTTCTATTGATTTCACTCGACCTCGGGCACAATTCAGTCCTGTCGACATCGATCAATTCCTCGATGTCGATCACCTCGGTCGATGTTGAGCACTTTGGTCGATCTATATCATGTCTAGCACTCCTCCAGTAGCTTGTCATTCTCCATGTGTCTTATACTTAGTTTATGGGGTTTTGATCCAGTCAATGTCGAGAGGGAAGATCGAGATCGACTGCTCTGTTCCGTTCTTCGCTTCTCATTTCGGCTTCGATTCCGCTCCAATTTCTGCACAATTAAACCAAAACTTGTGTAGACCTTTATATCTTGTAAATATGCACATACTGCACAAATTCAAAGAATTCCCAAACCATAATGTAAATATAACATTTAAATTGGCATAAAAGATAAGCATAAAATATGATCATTTTAGGAGACATCAATTGACAAATTAGACAAATTAGGAAAGGTTGAATATTATGAATGTTTAGCCACATTATGGGTTTACAATGACAAGATATTTAACGATCACAAGCTTTAAAGGTTGATTAATCAATACTTATTCTACTTCAAGTATTTACAAAAGATATTTAACATCAGCTTGATTTAGTCATGATTCAAGAGAAGATTAATTAGTTAACTTAAGCTATATATAACTACAAATTAAGTAGGATGTACCTAAAAGTATCAGCTCAATCACAAGATAATTCAGCGAAATACAAAAGAAAACCCCCTAAATAAATCTGTTCCCATAATTTTATATTCAAGCCATAGTATTCACTAAAATACTAAAGGAAACCCTCTGCAATAAACTAAAAAGAATGATATTGAACAAATTGTTATCATATTCAATAAAAGAAGATATAATTTCTATATAATCCATAATGCACCTAGTTTCACACTAAAGTTGATTGAATCTATTAAAATTCAATCTAAGCGAAATTCGATTCCACAGCGATCATATTTAGTAGAAATCTAGTGTGAACAAAACTTATGCCCAATCGATTTTGACACAAAACACTTTTTTTTTAATGTCTATCCTAATACATGAGCCATAATGTATAAGTGTTGTTTTTTTTTTTGTATTTTCATAAGAAATTATTTTTTCCAATTCATTGGAAAACTAAAATGACTTCTTCCAAATGGGATCAAAGACCTTAAAAGTGTGGGATAACAAGATCTGCCTCTTTATATTAGGAATAGAGTTCAAACTACTAAGCAAGTATAGATATGAAATTATTTTTTCCAGTTCATTGGAAAACTAAAATGACTTCTGTTAAGCAGGAGGAAGGTCGAGTTTCTTAAGTACAAATATAAAATATGTATATGTAAATCGACTCCTAGCCTATGCAAATAATTACAAGACTTCTTCCCGTTGTAGTGGAAGGGTAGTCAGGATCGATCCACGAGGATGCGTGTCAGTGGGATCCTAGTAGCGTTGGAAATCTCACGTCTTGCGTCGACCAGAAGCTTCGATTTCGACCTTGGAGCTCGATGTCGACCTCGACTGTCGATGCTTTCTGCAACAGAAAACATGTAGAGACAAAAACAAGCAGTCGATATCGACAGGGGAAGGTCGTTATCGATGTTAGCAGACGAAATCGACTGGCTCAGAAGACTGTCAGTCGACACAGGTGGTCGATATCGATGTTCAGAAACTCCGCAGTGATGATCGTCGTCGACTCAGAAAACTGTCGACGAACTCAGTGGTCGATATCGACGTCTGTGGTCGATATCGATGTCTTCTCCTGCAATGTCGTTAGCTTTTTGTCGGCGAAGAAAGGCCGAAGTCTTTAGGATGGCTGAAGATGCGATGAACAGAAATAAAACAGAGGTTTTGATGATATAAACTATGTAAAAAGCAACTCCTAGGATTAGGGTTTACCACAACGTTAACAATGCATGCGACGAGATAAATAAGACAGACAATTGTGCTATTTCACTCGAGGGACAAGCTTTCGCTGTACACCAACTCTTAGGATTACTCTTGCAAATAAACCTAATTGTCTCTACCAATTTTATGTTTATAACTCAAGTTGTTAGCATGAATCCCTTTTCTTTCAATTAGGACTAAATATAGAATCGTAGGAGATGATATAGACACAACAATATCAACATCTAACACTTACCTTAAGCGCGCATGGCTAACGTCGGGCTCACCCCAACCCTAAGAGCTTTGGGGGACTACTCGCACCTCATCATGGAACTCATCATTGATTGAAATAAATAAACTTGCATTAAAATATAAACTTCCGAAGCTTTACAACTCAACGTCGGCTTTCACAAACGCCAAACCTTAAAACTTGTCTCTAACTCTATTGAATGTAATTGGATGTGTTGATTAATGATTGAATGCCAGCCCCCTAGGGCTTTATTTATAGGCTACTAACCCTTGCTAGTCAAGGATTGTAACTTCTATCTAAACTATGACCTCTATCCAAACAATTAGGATAGGTCTTTTATTTTGATAAAACTTAAGCTAACTTCATAAAACTCAAAAGTAAAGATAAATCTCAACTGCTAACTATCTAAAAGTACAAGATAATCCGTGGCCTTAATGATAGAATTCATAATCCGAATCTCGAAATCGGATCTATCTTCTGTCGAGATAAGGTCGATATCGACGTTGGAGGTCGATATCGATGTCTGTGTTTCGGCTCGACTTATCCGGCTCCAGTCGATATCTATGTTGAGGTCGATATCGATGTTTAAGGTCGATATCGAGTGCCTTCTTGGTTAGTCTGTGTGGTCTATCCCGACACTCAGAAGGTGTGTCGACAACTATGGTCGATATCGATGTTTAAGGTCGATATCGACCTCTGCTCAGCTTCACTTGGCTTCTCCGTTTTGACTCCGATTTCGCTCGAATTCCAGCAAGGTTAGCTCAAAACTTGTGCAGACTCTATTTCTTATACATTAGCCCATTCTTACACAAGTTTATATTCCTTTGAACCTTTTCTTTGGAAATCGAATGAAATATGAAGTCAAAAGATGCAATAAAAAGAGGTACAAATATGTACATCAACTTCTTCCAAATGGGATCAAAGACCTTAAAAGTGTGGGATAACAAGATCTGCCTCTTTATATTAGGAATAGAGTTCAAACTACTAAGCAAGTATAGATATTAAGTTACATATTGCCGCCCTACATTGACAAAAAAATAACTCTATGCAATTAAGGATGTAGATGCTAGGTTATATATATACGTTGATGTTGATAAGAGGAGTGTTAACTCAACCTTGATGATAAGATCTTATTAATGGATAATAAGGCCTTACTGGTTGATGAAAGCCAAAAACCCTGGTTTCCAGGTTTTGATAAGGCCTTACAGATTTGGGCTAAAGGAGGCCTTACAGATCTGGGCTAAAGTTTACACGAGCACCAGTTGAGATGGGCTTGGGCTTACAAATATGACTGCTCTAAATATTACTTGGACCAATATGCTATTGGGTTCAGTTTTAAATGGGCCAGGCCTATAGATTTGGTTTTATCAAATCCAATAGATGTTGGGTTGGCTGTTGAGAACTTCAAGGGATTTGGTTTAACAAATCAAATCTCCCAGCTGCCTTCAAATGTTGTAAATCTCAAGAAGATCCAGGAGTAGCTTATAGAATGGATTTCAAAATGCTGAAGCATCTTCCCATGCGCATCTTTAGCAACAGAAGCCTAGAGATTCAAACGTTCAAATTTATTCAAACTCGGATGGGCTGGCCTATATAAGAAGACCAAGAAGATGGCAGTATACACAAGCTCTACACAGCGCATAACGTCTTCTGCAATCTCCTGTCTTCTTCAACATTCGATCTCACATCTCTTTTGCTTGAGCATTTTATTTCTTTGAGTGTGTGAGATTTACATTGAGCTTTATAGTACAATTCATTAGGGTTATACTAAGGGTTCTTTACCCAAACGTATAGGGTACTTCGGTATCCATAGAACTTTGTTTCACTGGCGTGTCTGGGTTACTAGATAGGAAGTTAGTTTAGAAGAGGGAAGGTCTTCTAAAGGTTGTATCTAGAACTTATAGGAAGAAGTGAAATAAAGTTGTGTTGAATCCTACGGGTTGGATAACCCTAGGCGGGGACGTAGGCAAGTTGAGCCGAACCTCGTTAACAATTCGTGTGTTCTTTATTTTCTTCCCTTTGCTTTGCTTTATATTCGTTATTCTTGTTTTAACTAATTTCTATGTTTCAGATAAGGTCTTATCTCTGGTGATAAGGTCTTACAGTTTGTATATTGCGAAAAATTGCCATATTCTATTCACCCCACCTCTTCTAGAGTATTTGTCTACTATTTATCTGCATATTCCGCACTTCAATCGGTATCAGAGCCTAACTCACGTTACTTAGATATTATTATTTGTGAGTCTAACCATGGCAGGTGAAGGTCAAGGAGGCTTCGGCCAAGGAAGATCTATCTCTCGTCCACCTCTCTTTGTTGGGAATAACTTCATGCATTGGAAATCTTTGATGCAAATGTTTGTTATTGATTTAGATTTGGAACTCTGGCATATTATTATGCAAGGACCCAATATCCCCAAGAAAGAAGGTCCCAATGGAACAAGAGTGGACAAGTCAGAAGAAGAATACACCCATACCGATCTTGAAAGTGTGGTTAAGAACTTCAAAGCCATAAGTTTGATGTATTGTGGTTTGAGTACAGATGAGTGCAATCGTATCTCTTCGTGCAGAACAGCAAAGGAGATATGGGATAAATTGGTGGTTATGTTAAGGAGGTAAGTCGAGTACAAATAATAAGATGTAAAAATATAAATCGACTCCTAGCCTATGCAAATAATTACAAGACTTCCTCCCGTTGTAGTGTGATGTGCGCGCAAATTGCCATATTTTCTATGCACATATGAATCCATTTTATTGTCTTTTGCATGCACATTTATGGGAAAACATGGGATTAGTGTAGTTTATTCTTAATTGCCAAATATATGGGTTTGCACGAGTTTCCATGTGATTTCACAGAAAACATAATGAAAATGGATGAATTCGGAAGAGCGGAAAAAGAACTCGAAGTCTTCTGAAGGGGTCGAAATCGACTACAGACCTCGACATCGAGTACATCAAAGACATAGGAATCGAGCAGAAAAGTGAACAGAGCATATCGACACAGAAGAGGTCGATATCGACGTCTGGGGGTCGATATCGAGGCTGCCAGATCGACCAAGTTGATAGAAGTCGAGTGCCAGTTCGAGTGGGAGAAGGAGAAGCTCGAGATAAGATTTTGGATGGGTCGTTATCGATGTCCAAGGGTCGATATCGACCATGCCAGCAGAGGAATTCGACTCCGATTTTGATAGAATTATATCCAATGCTTGCAATATCTATCCAAAGGTCGAGATTCCTTATCATCAACACCAGATCTATCATGAGGAGGCTGATCTCACCATAGAGTTTTAGCTTTTACTTTGTTTTAGTTTATCTTAGAGAATAAAGATAAGGTTTCGAGTCCTTATCGACATCTATAAATAGAGGTCAATAGGGCTGAGTTTAGATATTCAATTTCAGATCCAAGAACATCCAATTTACACACAATTCAGTTGCAATAGAGAGTAGAGAGAGAGAGGAGGCCGAGTGGAGTTGTAAAGCGAGAGTGGAGTGGCTTGTTCGGTTGTACTTTCTTTCGGAGTTTAATTCAAAGTAGCTTTCTTTCAATAACAATGATGATGATGTGCATGATGAGGAGCGAGTAGTCAACCCACTTCTAGGGTCGGGGTGAGCCCGACGATAGCAATGTGAGGTAAGTGCATTAAAGGTTTGACTTTTATGCGATTCCGTCTTCTACCCCATGCATGATCCTTTGCGAAAGTTAGGGAGATTCATTCTTTGCATTATTGAAGCTAAAGCCACTCATTTTGTAAACTTGAATTGCTCATGAATTGGATAGTAACTCTTAGGAATTATGCGAGAGCCTCTAATCACCTAAGTGTTGATAACGAAAGTTATTTGACGGAAAGACATTAAAGTTCATATCTTTAGCATGAAACTTGCATTGTTATCGTTGTGACATGAAACCCCGACTTTGGAAGCCTTTTAATTAATTGAATCCTTCATAAAAGTCTTAGTTTTGTTCCTGTTCATCTTCCTTCTCCATTCTATTTTCTTCGGACCCTTTTCCGACAAATTGGTTACAAAAACAGTTTCTGTGACAAACATCGAAATCGACCATAAGGGTCGATATCGAGGTCTAACATCATTATCGAGGTATCTGCTCGACGTCGACTTGCTGTTTTGTCTTCTGCAGGAACTGCACTAGGAAATCGACCAGAACTGAGGTCGATATCGACCTGTATACTCAATATCGAGTGTCTGCTGAGGTTGAAAGCCTTGATCGTGAGTACAACAAAGGAAGCGCTGACATACCTCCTCGTGGATTCGATCCTGAATTACCCTAGTACTACAAGGGAGGGGATTCTTGTATTATTTGTTTGGGACAGGGAGATAGTATAGTTGTGCTTTATTTTATTCTCCTACTTTACATAAACTCCCCGCCCTCCTGCGAACAAAGTGGCGCCGTTGCCGGGGAGGCAATCAATCGCCACCTAAGTTGATCACGATCTTTCTCTAAGCTTATTCTGCAGGTTTATGCGACGTTCTGATCGCGGACCTATCCTGGAACCAATTAACGAGCCTGAACGTTTCTACCATCTTCGCAACAAAGAAATTCGCATCATGGCTGACAACGAGATGCAGGCTGAGATCATAGAGCGGTTGAGGAAGGAGATCGAAGACCACAATGCTACAATCGCTGCTGATAGGGCCGCTGCTGCTGTTGAGCAAGCCCGTGCTGATAGGGAGGAGGATGCACGCAGACAAGCCCAAGAGCAGCTAAATCAGTATCCACAGACGGCGATGCAATACATGCATCCACCGCTTCATGTTCCTGAATCTGCCATTATAATTCCTCACTCTAACTATGAATTGAAAATTAACTTCCTGTTTGAGATTAAAAGAAATACTTTTGAAGGAAGACATAATGAATGCCCCATGCAACACATCTCTACTTTTATGGACTTGTGTGAAACAGTTGCTCATGGAGTAAACTTAGAGTATGTGCGACTAAAATCTTTTCGATGGTCTTTGGCAGGAAAGGCATTACAATGGCTTGAAAGTTTGGCTCCACGATCGCTAAGGACATGGGCGGAGGTGAAAGATGCATTCTTGAACAAATTCTTCCCACCTTCTAAAACGGCGATGCTACGACAAAAGATCACGGCTTTCAAACAAAAGCTAGGTGAAACCCTAGCACATGCGTGGGAGCGCTTTAAGGACTTGCTGAGATCATGCCCGACGCATGGGCAACTTCCATATGTCATCCAAGAGATCTTTTATAACGCCCTTGATGCGCCGAATAAGGAGAGGATCAATTCATATACCTCCTATCGGTACATTGAGCTTACACCAACGGAGGCATGAGAGACCATTGAGAGGCTTGTGAACTTTGACAACACCTATGGGGCTGCTGTGACCTATGATACAAGGCCTGCCCTTCCTATGCCACTATATGAGCCTCCAAGGGAGATAGATCCTGAAGTGCGGCAACAATTCCATAACGATCAAACACGCCGCCTTCAAAAGCAAGTAAGGTTCCTGAGCAACAATCAACCTTGTCAGGAGTGTGGTTCAATAAGGCATAACACCAGTGCCTGTCCACATACTGAGCAAGTATCCATGGCGGAACAACATGAGGAGGTCAAATGGACGAGAGGCCCCTATGGAGGGGGCAATCAACGAAATTGGGGTGATCAAAGGTTCTATCAAAGGGATCCCCCAACATATAGGGCACCAAGGCACCCTGAGCGGGAGACTAAGAAAGATGACCTGCAAATCATCCTTGATGAGATACGGAGGAACCACGTTGAGTTCAAACAAGCCAATAACTCCGTCCATACTCAGCTACAGGGCATCAATTCTAGACTTGGGGAGATCGACGTTTGGAAGCGCAACATGGAGACTCAGATGAGTCAATTGGCGGAAGCAATGCCCAAGGCGTCAGGATCACTCCCTGGATCCACTGTGCCCAACCAAAAGGGAAAAACCACAGGTCATATTGCGGCAGCAAACGTAAGGAGTGGGCGTAAATTACAAACGCCCGAGCAAAAAGCGGAGGAGAAGGAGCCAGAACAGACGTCAATATTGACCCCCCCTGTTGATATCGACCAAGGTGACATCGATGTCGACCCTCCTGTCGATGTCGACCCTAATTCTGCATCACCACAGAAATCGACTCCTCCAGTCGATATCGACCCTACTGATGTCGATATCGACCTTACTGCAGCCGCGAGAAGGAAGAAGGTGTTGCCATTCCCAACTAGAAAGGTGACTAAGGACCCAACGGAAAAGAAGTTTCAACGGTTCGTGAAGATGCTCCAAGGGCTTAATGTCTCTATACCATTCACAGAGGCACTTCACAAGATGCCATCTTATGTAAGGTTCCTTAAGGACATCTTGGGTAAGAAGCGATCGCTCTCAGAGATCGGAGAGGAATGCAACAGGTTGGAGCTACCACAAAAGCGGGCGGACCCAGGTAAGTTTTCTATCGCTATAGGTCTAGGTCAATTCAAATTTAATGCTTTAGTTGACTTGGGCGCTAGCGTTAGCATGATGCCACTAACCATTTGGCACAAGGTAAAGATAGGTCCTTTGGAGCCCATGGATGCAAGATTGTACATGGCTAACAATACGGTAGTGATTCCCACTGGGATAGTGACGGATGTGCCAGTACAAGTAGGTAAATTCTTTTTCCCTGCTAATTTCCTAGTTGTTGACATAGCGGAGGACCCTTCTTGTCCAATTATTTTAGGTAGGCCATTCCTAGCAACCGTCGATGACAATATTAGCGTAAAGAAAGGATTCCTCTCACTCACAATTAGTGATGAAGTAATAGAGTATTCCTTCAACAAGACGGTGCAAAGTCAAGGGCCAATGGAGATAAAAGCCATCAATGAAGCCCAAGTAGAGGAAGTTGAAGCAATCTTGAACGAAGGAGCTCAACAGAACATCGAAATCGACCCAGGTAAGTCGATATCGACCACTAATGTTCAAGATTCTGTGACAGGTCATAAGTATGGGGTCGACGGAGGAAAAGAGGAAGCATCGAAATCGGGGTCAGGGGTCGATATCGACCATGCCCTATCGAAATCGACCACCATCAGCACTGAGAAGGGAGGCAAGGGGACCTCGATATCGACCGCTGAGGATTGAAATCGACCTGATCATATCGAGTCAAAACTCTCCAAATCGACTGATCCTCCATGTGTACAACAGGGGTCGATATCGACCTCCGAACATCGACATCGACCTGAGCCACAGACTGAGAAGAAGGTAAGTCAAGGTACGGATTCCTCTTGTTCAATTACAATTAAGGACTTATCATTATTTGGAAGAGGTGTGCCTTGGCATGTGCGCTTATGTAGGGTATCCGATGATGATTCAAACCAATATGAGATAGGAGACAAGGTCTATGTTGCCAAGTCTAAGGACCATTGGTTCCCTACAAGATTCAAGGATAAGAACTTAGGTCCATTCACGGTGAATCAAATCAATCCCGGCGGAATGCAGCTGCGAGACAAGAAAGGAGTGATATTTGAGGCCCAGGCCACATGGGCTCTGCAGATGCCACCTTGAGAAGCGCAAAGGAAGAAGTCGGCCTAGCGACTTAAAAATCTAGAGCTTGTAACAAAGACTTAGTTTTGATTTTAGACCGCTTTTGTTTTGGTTTTAGACATTATTGTTTTGCATATTTTGTGTTTAGTTTTCAAATTGCAGGAGAGAGAAAAGCACACAGAAAGGCATCGAAATCGATGTCAAACATCGAAATCGACCTTAAGGTCGACATGGATAAGGTTTGTGATCGAGACAAATCACCCTGAAGCCTGAGCAGAATCAAGAGAGACATCGATATCGTTGTACAGGGTCGATATCGACCTTCCCTGTTGTCTTCTTCGACTCCTGAAATTTGTGACGGTTTAGTAAGTTTTCTTCTTAACCCTAGTTCTAATACAGTAAGGAAACTGTAAATTTTAAGTATGGGGTGGGGGAAAGGCTTACATGCATATTCATACTTAGATTAGGGTTGCATATTTATTTTAATGCATAAAAAAAATTGACCCCCATCAAAAATTTTGGAAAAGAAAGAGCCATGGAAGTAGAAAAAAGAGCTCTATGATGCAAAATTAGATTCATTAGAGATATAACATGAGATTGCCTAGTTAAGGGAAGTCACAATGAAGTGCAATTTTTTAGAGAAAACCATAAAGGAGATGAAAATTCGAAGTTGCTTTTGACATGTGCATAATAAGATGATGGAGGAGTTTTTATAAAAATTCCATACAAGCAAAGTTCATATCCTAGCCTTACCTATGCATATTCACAAAGCCATATATGAGACTTATCATGATCATTATTGCTCCACATATACACATATTGCCCATTTTTTACCTTATACCCTATCCGGGGGCAAAGTGTTTTGAATGGATGTCATCTTTGGAGTTATATGGAGTTGTGCATTTATGAAGTTGTTGGCAGGAATGATACAATTATGAAATATGGAAAATTAAATGAGCGAGAAAAAATCCGATCACCTCAGGAGATAAAGGTGGGTCGACCCTGCTTGCGTTGAGATAATAGTTCCGCAGGATGGGACACACAAGGTGAGGAGTCCGAAGTACTAAGTATCCGGGGCCATTCATGACACCCATGTTTGCGACTCGCGAGAAGGCAGTGCTAAGGTTAGAGAGGTAAAAACATTATATTGAAAAAAGCATTGAGCGATGAGTGAAAGGTGAGACATTATGAAGAAGGAATGTTGAATATTTTGGAAAGAAAGTATGTTTCCCCGGATTTAACACCACATGGCCAAATATTAGCCCACCTTTAGCCTTTTACCAATCCACTTCTCACAAAGCTTGAAAAAAGTCCTCTTGATTATTAATGTTATGTTGCTAAAATAGTTTTTGCATATTACCTCCTTTATGAGTATGAAATTGCTTTTTATGCACATGCATGGACTTGGTTGACATAAGTACCTTCTCGAGGATGGGAATTGATTGTAGGGACATATGAAAAATGAATCTATGATGTTGAGGGTTTACTTTCTTCCCCTGAATGTCCATTAAAAGTATTGCTTGGGGACAAGCAAGCTTAAGTATGGGGTGTTTGATGTGCGAACAAATTGCCATATTTTCTATGCACATATGAATCCATTTTATTGTCTTTTGATGCACATTTATGGGAAAACATGGGATTAGTGTAGTTTATGCTTAATTGTCAAATATATGGGTTTGCACGAGTTTCCATGTGATTTCGCAGAAAACAGGATGAAAATGGATGAATTCGGAAGAGCGGAAAAAGAACTCGAAGTCTTCTAAAGGGGTCGAAATCGACTACAGACCTCGACATCGAGTACATCAAAGACATAGGAATCGAGCAGAAAAGGGAACAGAGCATATCGACACAGAAGAGGTCGATATCGATGTCTGGGGGTCGATATCGAGGCTGCCAGATCGACCAAGTTGATAGAAGTCGAGTGTCAGTTCGAGTAGGAGAAGGAGAAGCTCGAGATAAGATTTTGGAGGGGTCGATATCGATGTCCAAGGGTCGATATCGACCATGCCAGGAGAGGAATTCGACTCCGATTTTGATAGAATTATATCCAATGCTTGCAATATCTATCCAAAGGTCGAGATTCCCTATCATCAACACCAGATTTATCATGAGGAGGCTGATCTCACCATAAAGTTTTAGCTTTTACTTTGTTTTAGTTTATCTTAGAGAATAAAGATAAGGTTTCGAGTCCTTATCGACATCTATAAATAGAGGCCAATAGGACTGAGTTTAGATATTCAATTTCAGATCAAAGAACATCCAATTTACACACAATTCAGTTGCAATAGAGAGTAGAGAGAGAGAGAGAGAGAGGAGCCCGAGTGGTGTTGTAAAGAGAGAGTGGAGTGGCTTGTTCGGTTGTACTTTCTTTCGAAGTTTAATTCAAAGTAGCTTTCTTTCAATAACAATGATGATGATGTGCATGATGAGGAGCGAGTAGTCAACCCACTTCTAGGGTCAGGGTGAGCCCGACGATAGCAATGTGAGGTAAGTGCATTAAAGGTTTGACTTTTATGCGATTCCGTCTTCTACCCCATGCATGATCCTTTGCAAAAGTTAGGGAGATTCATTCTTTGCATTATTGAAGCGAAAGCCACTCATATTGTAAACTTGAATGGCTCATGAACTGGATAGTAACTCTTAGGAATTATGCGAGAGCCTCTAATCACCTAAGTGTTGATAACGAAAGTTATTTGACGGAAAGACATTAAAGTTCATATCTTTAGCATGAAACTTGCATTGTTATCGTTGTCGCATGAAACCCCGACTTTGTAAGCCTTTTAATTAATAGAATCCTTCATAAAAGTCTTAGTTTTGTTTCTATTCATCTTCCTTCTCCATTCTATTTTCTTCGGACTCTTTTCCGACAAATTGGTTACAAAAACAGTTTCTGTGACAAACATCAAAATCGACCATAAGGGTCGATATCGAGGTCTAACATCGATATCGAGGTATCTGCTCGACGTCGACCTGCTGTTTTGTCTTCTACAGGAAATGCGCTAGGAAATCGACCAGAACTGAGGTCGATATCGACCTGTATACTCGATATCGAGTGTCTGCTGAGGTCGAAAGCCTTGATCGTGAGTACAACAAAGGAAGCGCTGACATGCCTCCTCGTGGATTCGATCCTGAATTACCCTACTACTACAAGGGAGGGGATTCTTGTATTATTTGTTTGGGACAGGGAGATAGTATAGTTGTGCTTTATTTTATTCTCCTACTTTACATACACTCCCCGCCCTCCTGCGAACATAGTGGAAGGGTAGTCAGGATCGATCCACGATGAGTCGTGTCAGCGGGATCCTAGTAGCTTTGGAAATCTCAAGTCTGCGTCGACCAGAAGCCTCGAATTCGACCTCGGCTATCGATGTTCTCTGCAACAGAAGACCCGCAGAGACAAAAATAAGTGGTCGATATCGACTAGAAGGTGTCGATATCGATGTCAGTTCACGAAATCGACTGGCTCAGAAGACTGCCAGTCAATACAGAAGGGTCGATATTGATGCTAGGGGTCGATATCGATGCTCAGCAAACTCTACAGCGATGTTCGTCATCGACTCAGAAAACTGTCGACGAACTCAGTGGTCGATATCGACGTCTGGGGTTGATATCGATGTCTCCCTACAGTGTGTTAGTTCTTCGTCGACAAAGAAAGGCCGAAGATTTAAGAATGGGGAGAGAAGCAATGAACAGAAATAGCAGTGGTTTTGACTGAATATAAACTTATTTAAAAAGCAACTCCTAGGATTAGGGTTTACCACAACCTTAACCAATGCATGCGATAAGATAAATAAGACGGACAATTGTGCTATTTCACCCGAGGGACAAGCTTTCGCCGTACACCAACTCTTAGGATTACTCTTGCAAATAAACCTAATTGTCTCTACCAATTTTATGTTTATAACTCAAGTTGTTAGCATGAATCCCTTTTCTTTCGATTAGGACTAAACATAGAATCGTAGGAGGAGAGATAGACACAATGATATCAACATCAAATACTTACCTCAAGCGCGCATGGCTAACGTCGGGCTCACCCCGACCCTAAGAGCTTTGGGGAACTACTCGCTTCTCATCATGGAACTCATTGTTGATTGAAAGGAAGAAACTTGCATTAAAATAAACTCCGAAGCTTTACAACTCAACGTCAACTTTCACAAACGTCAAACCCTAAAATATCTGTCTGACTCTAACTCTATTGATTGTATTACTTACTTGTCAATTGAATTAATGAATGCCCGCCCCCTAGGGCTTTATTTATAGGCTACTAATCCTCGCTATCCAAGGATTATAACTCCTATCTAAACTATGAACACTATCCAAACAATTAGGATAGGTCTTTTATTTTGATAAAACTTAAATAACTTAAAGGTAAAAAGATAAATAACTCTTCAGCTGCCATCTATCTTGAAAGTATGAGATAATCTCGTGCCTCCTTGAAGATATAGTTCCAATCCGCATCTCGAATCCGAGTCTATCTTCTGTCGAGATCAGGGGTCGATATCAACACCAGGGGTCGATATCGAGGTCTCTGTTCCTGCTCGACTTGTTCAACTCTGGTCGATGTCTATGTTGAGGTCGATATGGGGGTCGATATCGACACCGGGGGTCGATATCTACCTCTGAGGTCGATTTCTATCTCTGCTCAGCTTCACTTGGCTTCTCCGTTTTGACTCCGATTTCGCTCGAATTTCTGCATGGTTAGCTCAAAACTTGTGTAGACCCTATTTCTTGCATTTTAGCCCATTCTTACACATGTTTTTATACTCTTGAAACTTTTCTTTGGAGATCGAATGAAATACGAAGTCAAACGATGCAATAAAAAGGGATACAAATATGTACATCAAAACACCCCATACTTAGACTTGCTTGTCCTCAAGCAATAACCAAGCAATAACCAATACCTACAACACATCCTTCAAGTCTTCGCCTTTGTCAAAAGCAACATCATAAGCGGTAGCAAAGCAAAGCAAGTGAATTTAACGTCATAGCACGTATTTTGGCGATCCATAGGCATATGCAATTTTGATCCAACCTCACAGGGATAATGTGTTTGCACTCAACTCTCATGTGTTTAGGCTATGAAGATCAACTCTCAACTCAATTCCATATACAATCTCATAAACATTGCAATTTATAATAATCCACTTCACAACCAATTATGAAAATGCAATAAGAACTATCAGGAGGACTTTCGCTCAATGGAACACTTCAAAAAAGACTCCATTCGGCGTGGTTGTAATGGGGCTTGGTATGAAATAAAAGGGTATGGAATTATTTGGCTATGTGGTGCTTTTATAATTCGGGAATCAATACTCCTAAATCTCAACAGTTGCAATATCCAAACCATAACTCTTCAATATTGCACTTTCCAAGCTCAATCTCCTATCATGCTCTTTCCCAACTCATATTTCCATAATATGCTCTAAAGATGCACTAAAAGATGTAAACCATACTATCAACCCTTCTTCCAAGCTCTAATATACCTCTCAAAGAATATAACACTTGTATGAATAAAAGACTTTAGGATTTTGGCTCATGCACTATATATATATCATTATATTTTTTTTTCGGATTTTTTTTTTCGGAAATAATAAATAAATACTAAAGCTATGTGCATTTATATGGTGAGCCAAAAAATCCTTTTACAAAATATGACAAAATGTAAATATGCACCAACCCATAATTTCCTTGCTCAAAACTGGACATTATGCTCTTTTCTTTCCACAAGGCATCAGTCCAGCCAATCTAAGTCTCAATTCCCAAATGGGGGTCAGACTCAATTCGGCTAGGGATAATTTCGTGGAGTTTGCAATTTCAGGCTCAGGCTAATGTTCTGGCTTCAAGCAGGGATAATGTAGGGTAGGTAAAGAGAGGATAAAAATGGCTTAAAAGATGCCTCCATCATTTGATTCTCGTAAACATAAACATATATGTGCATTGGTTTTGAATAACTATCACAACATTTAGAGACGCATAGGAAGAGTAAATTCACTCAAGAAAGCGGAGGGATTTTTGATGTTCTCCCTATAGGTCAAAATTCTCACAAGGACAATTTTTGTTGGATTTGCTTTTTAGCCTAGGATCATATGTGCTCAATTTCATCACAAGTTCACAATCTACATAAAAATTTTAAGGACTTAGGCTAAACCATCCAAATATGCCATACGGTTTACATGATCAAGTCTGCTATTGAGTTTTCATCATAGGACATTTAAGTAGGGTTAAAAAACAAACTTTAAAATAAACATGCAATTTTTGGTATTTTTTACATTTTTCTTTTATTTTTTTGATTTTTTGACATTTTATAAAAGTAAAACTAAGAACAAAAATTTAAACATGAATGCAATGCGAAGAAGAAGACCAAGTTATGACCATGAGACATGTTTTTCCCCCACCCCATATTTAAAATATACAGTGTCCTCACTGTATTAAAAAGAAGAACAAGGGTAGAGAGAAACTCACAGTGCAATTTTGCGGATTCAGGTCGATTTCAGGTTAGGTCGATGCCAGAAGTCGATATCTAGGTCATTGGTCGATGTCGACTACATCTGTCAAATTCGAGGAAGAAGATGAAGACAAGGGCTGCCTGATTGGGGTCGATATCGAGTATTAGGGTCGATATCGACCTCTCTTTTTCGCCCATGAGTCCTCGATGTCGACTCCAGGAGATGGCTTGACCCTAAGGGGGTCGATTTCGACTGGCCTGGTCGGTTTCGACTGCCTCTGCAGAAGCTTCTTTTCTTCTTCGTCGTTCCTTTTGCTTGATAACCTGAAATCTTTGTTAGAAATATAGATAAAGCACGAATTATCTCAGTTTTAAAAGTTCAAAATCCAAAAGTTAAACCCTAAAAACCATCTATGAAAAATTTAAATGTTTTATGTACATGCTCTAGAGTTTTGAGTCGCTAGGCCGACTTCTCCGTCAATTCTTCACGACCCTTTTATGTAGGGACCCTTCGAGCTTGAACCTTCTCCTGGATCATCTAGGTCCTTTTGGTAGTAGCGAAGTTCAGCGACAAAGGCTTCTTTGATGTTAGGTTCTTCTTTGGGCGCTTTCTTTCTCTTTCTTGACCTACCTTTAGTAATATAGGAAAACCATGGAGCTTTGACCCTCTCTTTAGTTGATTTATCAATAATCGGCTTAATTGATTCATCAATAAGGGACAGAGGAGGGTTAGGAGTCATACCTGGGCTAACCTGTTTGGGCCCGAAACTTAAATCTTCGGGCTGAGGGGTGGTCGATTTCGACCAAGGAGGGTCAATTTCGAGTGCTGTGGTCGATATCGATATGTGGGGGTCGATATCGACCTCTGTGACCCTATACTTAAGCTCTTGGAAGCGATCTAGCATACTCGATTTCGACCAAGGAGGGTCGATTTCGATGTCTTTAGTCGATATCGACTGGTTCCAGTCGATGTCGACCCTGCTTGCTGTTTCCGTCCTCGCCAACAAAATTTTTCTAAGCTTCTCCTTAGCCGGCGAGAGGACTTCTTGCTCCAGGTGCTTTGTTTCGCTCATGGTTGGGTTGAAAGAGAATTCTATCACTTCGTTCCTTATAGTAAAGGTTAGTAACCCTCGACGTACAATGATATTGGCATCTGCAGTAGCTAAGAAAGGCCTACCAATGATAATAGGCACTACAGGATCTTCAGGCATTTCCAATACAATGAAATCAGTAGGCACAAAGAACTTACCTACCTTTACCGGAACGTCATCAACTATACCTGTGGGCATGACGAATGAGTTGTCAGCAATATAAAGTTTCATGTCCACAGGTTCAAGTGCGCCAATGTTCACCTTTCGCGAAATAGAAAGGGGCATGAGACTTACACTTGCCCCTAGGTCACATAGGGCTTTATAACGATGTTGGCCAAGTTCCACGGTGATTGCAAACTTCACTGGCTCACTCTTCTTCTCAGGGAAGTCCATCTTTGAGCACTCTTCTGCGATCTCTGCCATGGATCTCTTCTTGCTAAGGATGTCTTTGAGGAATCGTACATATGCAGGCATCTCACTTACGGCTTCTGTAAGAGGGATAGTAATGTTAAGTCCTTGAAGTATTTTTACAAAGCGCCTAAACTTACCTTTGGTGGGATCCTCCAATGCTTTGGAAGGGAATGGCAACGTCTTCTTTGGTGGAGGGGCCAAAAAGGTGGTTGGAGGGGCCTGCTGGACATCGATGTCGATTGGGATGGGGTCGAAATCGATTGGGATGGTCGTTTTTTACCTCTGTTGTGGCTCTGATGGCTCTATAGTGGCCTCGATATCGACCTGTGGGTCGACATGGTGGTCGATATCGACCTCATCCTCGACATCGACTGGTCTGTCGATGTCGACTGGATCTGCTGCTTTCTCCGATTCCGTTCGTGGCTTATGTACTTTGGTGCCACTCCTCAATTGTATGGCTGCGACATGGCCCGTCCCGGATTGTCCCTTAGGATTTGTAGTGGGTTGCCCAGGGAGTGTTTCGGACGGTCTAGGGATTTGTGTCGCCAATTGACCCAGTTGGGTTTCTACGTTATTCTTCCAAATATCCATCTCCCCAATCCTTGTGGTAAGGTGATTGAGTTGAGAGTGTATATCATTGTTGGATTGATCATTCTTAGCATGGTTCCACCTTATCTCGTCTAACACAAGTTGAAGATCATCCTTCTTTTGGTCTCTCTCCGGGTGCCCAGGAGCTCTATAAGGCGGAGGGTCCCTAGGGTTAACCGGGTTCCTTTGTGGTTGATGGAACCTTTGTCTCCCCAGTATTGGTGATTGGGACCCCTCATGTAGCGCGCCTCTTGGTGAGTCTCCGCTAGGTGTACTTGTTCAGCATGGGGGCAGTCCATGGTGGTGTGCCGCTGCGATCCGCATTCTATGCAATCTTGGTTCGCTGAAAGGAACCTCACTTGCTTTTGGAGCTTTTGAAGTTGATCCTTATGAAATTGCTCCTTTACATCCGAATCGATTACATTGGAGGGTTCATATAAGGGCATAGATGGGGCAGGCCTCGATGATGATGATGTGTCGGAAGCCTCAGGAGTCCCATATGTGTTGTCGAACTCCACCAACCTCTCTATGGTCTCCCAAGCCTCTTGTGGAGCGAGTTCATGGTAGCCATAGGAGGTGTAGGTGTTGATCCTCTCCTTAGTTGCAGCGTCAAGAGCATTGTATATGATCTCTTGAATTACATGTGGTGGCTGGCCATGCGTCGGGCATGATCGTAGTAGGTCCTTAAACCTTTCCCAAACAGTCGCCAGAGCCTCACCAGGCTTTTGTTTGGAAGCCGTGATTTTCTGTCAGATCAACGCCGTCATAGAAGGAGGAAAGAACTTGTTGAGGAACGCGTCCTTGACTTCATTCCAGGTGCGGAGCAATCTTGGGGCTAAGCTTTCCAACCACTGCAATGCTTTTCCTGTAAGAGACCATCGAAAGGCTTTTAGTTGGACATATTCAAGACTTCGTCCATCAGCAATAGTATCACAAAGGTCTAAGAAGGTTGAAATATGTGCCATAGGGCATTCGTTAGGTTGTCCTTCATATTTGTGCCTTCTAATCTCAGTTAGGAAGTTAGATTTTATTTCAAAATTAGAGGCAGGGATAAGAATTGCCGATTCAGGCACGGTGAGCGCGGGGTGCATATATTGCTTGGCATTCCTATGGAGGGCATGGATTTGGGCTTCTATTTGCCTCCAGCCTTCCTCCTCCCTATCCGCACGCTCCTTAAGTGCCGCCTCTCTAGTCGTTAGGTCCTCAACCTGCTTCCTTAGTTGCTCAATAAGTTCAGCCTGGTTCGCGTTGTCCGCCATGATTCTTTGAGCTTGGGCCCTTAGATGGAAATAACGCTCAGGGTCGTCTACTCCTTCGAATTCAGGTGGGCGATCAGCGCGTCGCATACACCTCCAAAACCAAACTAGGTAGAGACGTGAGATAGACTACTAGGGCGCGATTGATTGCCTCCCCGACAACGGCGCCAATTTTTTAAGGAGGTAAGTCGAGTACAAATAATAAGATGTAAAAATGTAAATCGACTCCTAGCCTATGCAAATAATTACAAGACTTCCTCCCGTTGTTGTGGAAGGGTAGTCAGGATCGATTCACGAGGAGGCGTGTCAGCGGGATCCTAGTAGCTTTGGAAATCTCAAGTCTGCGTCGACCAGAAGCATCGATTTCGACCTCGGCTGTCAATGTTCTCTGCAACAGAAGACCTGCAAAGAAAAAAACAAGTGGTCGATATCGACTAGAAGGGGTCGATATCGATGTCAGTTCACGAAATCGACTGGCTCAGAAGACTGCCAGTCGATACAAAAGGGTCGATATCGATGCTAGTGGTCGATATCGATGCTCAGCAAACTCCGTAGCGATGTTCGTCGTCGACTCAGAAAACTGTCGACGAACTTAGTGGTCGATATCGACGTTTGGGGTCGATATCGATGTCTCCCTGCAGTGTGTTAGTTCTTCGTCGGCAAAGAAAGGCCGAAGATTTAAGAATGGGGAGAGAAGCAATGAACAGAAATAACAATGGTTTTGACTGAATATAAACTTATTTAAAAAGCAACTCCTAGGATTAGGGTTTACCACAATGTTAACCAATGCATACGATAAGATAAATAAGACGGACAATTGCGCTATTTCACCCGAGGGACAAGCTTTCGCCGTACACCAACTCTTAGGATTACTCTTGCAAATAAACCTAATTGTCTCTACCAATTTTATGTTTATAACTCAAGTTGTTAGCATGAATCCCTTTTCTTTCGATTAGGACTAAACATAGAATCGTAGGAGGAGAGATAGACACAACGATATTAACATCAAATACTTACCTCAAGCGCGCATCGCTAACGTCGGGCTCACCCCGACCCTAAGAGCTTTGGGGAACTACTCGCTTCTCATCATGGAACTCATTGTTGATTGAAAGGAAGAAACTTGCATTAAAATAAACTCCGAAGCTTCACAACTCAACGTCAACTTTCGCAAACGTCAAACCCTAAAACTTTTATCTAACTCTAACTCTATTGATTGTATTACTTGCTTGTCAATTGAATTAATGAATGCCAGCCCCCTAGGGCTTTATTTATAGGCTACTAATCCTCGCTATCCAAGGATTGTAACTCCTATCTAAACTATGAACTCTATCCAAACAATTAGGATAGGTCTTTTATTTTGATAAAACTTAAATAACTTAAAGGTAAAAAGATAAATAACTCTTCAGCTGCCATCTATCTTGAAAGTATGAGATAATCTCGTGCCTCCTTGAAGATATAGTTCTAATCTGCATCTCGAATCCGAGTCTATCTTCTGTCGAGATCAGGGGTCAATATCGACACCAGTGGTCGATATCGAGGTCTCTGTTCCTGCTCGACTTGTTCAGCTCTGGTCGATGTCTATGTTGAGGTCGATACGGGGGTCGATATCGACACCGGGGGTCAAAGAGAACTAGTCAGGTCAAAGAGACCAAAATCAGTATCTTTCTAAGACAATATGAATTGTTTAAGATGAATCCTGATGAGTCGGTAAAAGCAATGTTTACCCGTTTTATGGAGATTGTAAATAACCTTGACTCATTGGGAAATACTTTTTTGAATGAAGAAAAAGTCAGAAAGATACTAAGATGCTTTCCCAAAGCAAAATGGGGTCCTAAAGTTACTGCCATAGAAGAAGCTCAAGACCTTATCACGCTGGCTCTTGATGATCTATTAGGAAAGTTGATAACCCATGAAATGATCCTCAATGAGGACGATGAGGAACTTCCTACCAATCTCAAAAATCTGGCACTTAAGGTTAAGAAATAAGAGTTATTATAAGATTCTGATAGCGACGATGATGAAGACCCTTTTGCTCTCATTACTCGAGGGTTAGCCCGCATTTTAAAAATGAAAAAGCAATTCTCCAAAGGTAAACCCTCTAACCCTTCCAAAAAGAGTCGAGTTCTCACTTGTTATGAATGTGGTGAAACAGATCACCTCGTCAAGGAATGTCCAATAAAGAAGAAGAACAAAGCCAAGAAAAAGGAGTCCAACAAGAAAGTCATGGCTGATTGGAGTGACTCAGATTGTTCGAGTGATTAAGATGTAGAAGAGGAGCATGACTACTTGTGCTTAATGGAAAAATCTGACGAGACCAAGGATGGAGTTGTAAGAAATCTTCTCTCTAGTCCTACATATGTTTTATCTGAATTTCTGAAAAATATGATTTCAGATGAAGAGAATTACAACAAAGAAATCAGCATCTTGAAAGAGAAGGTAAAGGATCAAGAAATATGCATAAGGAAGCTGTCACAGAAACTGCAAGATCTTGACAGTCAAAATTCAGAACTTATTACCGAGGGTAAGGCTTTACGATCAGAAAATTCTGAACTTAAGGCAAACCTCTCATCTCTTAAGGATCATAATAATGACCTTGAGAATGAAAAAGTGAAACTGTCTAGAAAATGTCAAGATCAACAAACAACCCTAATGCAATTTCCTAAATTCAAAGCCACTCTTGACAAGATGCTTGGAGAACAACAACATTCTTTAAATCAAAGTGGTATAGGATACAACAGGAATTTTCCTGCAAAGCCTACTACCAAGTTCGTTAAGGCAAAAGGAAGTTGGCGATCTCCAACTTGTTTCTTCTTTTGTAAGAAAGGTCATGTAAAGGAAAGGTGTCCTTATAGGATAACATATCCTTACATTATTCGGAACACTTTTCCTGTACGGTTAAATGAACGGATAAAACAGATTTGGGGTCCAAAAGGGACAAGGTTACCAAACATGGTTTACCCCCACAATGGATCTAAATCAGTTTATTGGTCTAGCCGGAAAGGTTGATTTTGTGTTTTGGAGGATATTAACAAGACCAAAGATCAAAAATGGATAATGGATAGTGGTTGCTCAAGTCATATGAGTGGAAAAGAATCTCTTTTTCACAATCTAAAGAAGCAATTCGGTGGAACTATAACTCTTGGTGATAAAGCAAAATGCAACATCGTCGGTATTGGTAACATTGGTGTTGATTCAAATAATTATATTAAAGATGTGTATCTTGTTGATGGCTTGTTAGCTTCTTAGTGTTTCACAGTTTTGTGATAAAGGCAATCTTGTTAGCTTCAACAAGAAGAAGTGTGTTGTACAAGATGAAGAGACTGGAGATATCGTGTTTACCGCTTATGGAGACTCTAACATATATGCTGTTAAAATGGATCGCATTTCAGGATCTAATTTAAAATGTCTCAAGGCCTTATCAGAAGAGTCAAGAGTGTGGCATAGGCGTCTTGGACACATCAGCATGCACACTCTTAGCAAGCTCAAATCCAAGGATCTTGTTCGAGGTCTTCCCGATTTAAATTTCAAGGTGGATGATCTTTGCAAAGCCTACTCAAGAGGTAAACATACCCATAGCTCTTTCAAAAAGAAGCAGGTCATTAGTACTACTAGACCTCTAGAGCTTCTACACATGATTCTTTGTGGACCTATGCGAGTTAAATCTCCCAAATGGAAGCAATATATTTTTGTAATTGTTGATGGTTATTCTCAATTTACTTGGGTTTTCTTTCTTAAAGATAAATCAGAAACTCTTTTTTATTTTTCAAAGCTTTGTAAGGAGTTGTAAACCATGAAAAACCTACCTATCGGTTCTATTAGAAGTGACCATGGTAGAGAGTTTGATCAATTAAACTTTGACCTATTTCATGCGAAATATGGTATTTCACACAATTTTTCAGCGCCTAGGACACCTCAACAGAATGGGGTTATGGAACGCAAGAACTGCACGCTAGAGGAAACGTCAAGGACCATGCTATTAAAGAATGATCTGCCTAAGTCGTACTGCGCAGAAGCTGTTAATACAACAAATTATAATCTCAATAGGTGTTTACTCCGGTCAACATTGAAGAAAACTCCCTATGAGCTTTTAAAAGGAAGAAAACAAAGTATCTCATATTTCAAACCATTTGGATGTACGTGTTACATGCATAACAATGGTAAAGATAATCTTGGGAAATTTGATGCGCACAGTGACAAACGTATATTTCTTGGATACTCGACTCAAAGCAAAGCTTATCGAGTATATAATAAACGTACCAAAGTAGTCGAAGAAAGTATCCATGTATTATTTGATGAAAGTGATAACGGTACCTTGAGTAAAAGTTTGCTGATCTTAACCTAAATACTCATGAGGAAGACAAATCAGAAGGAGAAACCAACATTCAAGAAAGGAGCAAATCCAGAAATATGCAGGAGTCATTTCAAGATCTTATTGAGCTATCACAAGGTCTTGAAACTATGTCTCAAGGCCTTACAAATGAAGCCAGTCTTGAAGATGGACCACCTCCTGAACCATAAGGCCCTTATCCTACGAATCCTCCTGAACCTCCGGAGCCTTATCCTTACATTTCTGGTGAACCAACTCCTAGTCAAGGGTCTGCAAGAAGAAAATTTAAATATGCTTCATCCCACTCCTCTTCGGATATCATTTCTGATCCCTCATCTGGCATTCAAACTCATTCTAAACTTAGAAATTTATGTGTTTTTCACGCATTTGTTTCTCTTGTAGAACCCAAGAAGTACACCGAAGCTCTTCTAGAACCTGATTATATTATAGCTATGCAGAATGAGCTTAACGGGTTTGAACAAATTATGTATGGACCCTCACGGCAAGGCCGAAGGGTAAATCTAATATTGGAACTCGTTGGGTATTCCGAAACAAGCTAGATGAAGGAGGAAACATCATTCGAACCAAGGCACGTCTTGCTGCTCAAGGATACAATCAAGAGAAAGGTATTGACTACGAGGTGACTTTCGCTCCCGTAGCTAGACTTGAAGCTATTCGTATACTTCTTGCCTTTGCATCTTTCATGAGCATAAAACTTTTTCAAATGGACGTTAAATGTGCCTTTTTGAATGGTTTTTTAGATGAAGAAGTTTATGTTGGTCAACCTCCTCGTTTTGAAAATGATGAATTTCCAAACAAGGTCTAAAAGCTCGAGAAAGCTCTTTATGGCTTAAAGAAAGCCCCAAGAGCTTGGTATGAGCGACTTTCAAAATATCTTTTAGAAAATAATTTCAAAAGGGGATTGATTGACAAAACTTTATTCATCAAAACTCAAGTGAATGATATTCTTATTGTGTAAATCTATGTGGATGATATTCTGTTTGGAGCTACTAACGATTCTTTGTGCAAGGAGTTTTCAAATATTATGTGCAAGGAATTCGAGATGAGTATGATGGGAGAGTTAAACATCTTTCTTGGTCTTCATGTTCATCAAAGTTCTAAAGGTATCTTCCTTAATTAATGAAAATACACTCGAGAACTTCTCAAGAAATACAAGATGAGTGAATCCAAAGTGGATAAAACTCCAATGAGCTCCACTCTTTCTTTGGATCAAGATCTTACTGGAAAACAGGTAAATCAAAAGGAATATCGAAGTATGATCGGTTCTCTTCTCTATCTTACTGCTAGTAGACCTGACATTATGTTCAGTGTCTACTTGTGTGCTAGATACCAAGCTAATCTGAAGGAATCACATCTCATAGCGGTTAAAAGAATTTTGAGATATCTAAATGGTACAAAATACCTCGGATTATGGTATCCTACTCAATCTAGTTTCAATCTTGTTGGATATTCCGATGCTGTTTTTGCAGGATATAAAGTTGATAGAAAAAGTACTTCCGGGTGTTGTCAATTTCTTGGGTCATCTCTTATAAGTTGGCATTCTAAGAAGCAAAATTCAGTGGCGCTTTCAATGGCCGAAGCTAAATATATTGCTGCTAGACGTTGTTGTTCGCAAGTCCTATGGATTGCATAACAACTCCAAGATCTTGGAATCAACTATATGGGCATACCCATAAAATGTGACAACACAAGTGCTATTTCTATCTCCCAAAAATCCCGTACAACATTCAAGAATGAAACACATAGATGTAAGACACCATTTTATTCGAGATCATGTAGAGAAAGGTGATGTGTCTTTGACATTCATTTCTACGGAGTTACAACTTACAGATATCTTCACTAAACCTTTACCCGAAGATACATTCAACTTCATACGATTAGAACTTGGAATGCTTAACAAGACCTTACTAATTGATAGTTTGGTGTTGATTTTATCTTGGAAATATAATACCCGGATCAAATCTTTTTAGTTATGATCTCGTTAGATCAGTAACTGAAAGATTTTATTAGTTTTCGTATTCACTTTATTCTTGTATTTATCCTCTTATTTTCAAATTTTAAAATTGGATTTGGTTGGTTAATATTTGACTGGATTTTTTTCTTGGGGAGATCAAGGGTCACACGGTTTATACCCTTCTCCTATCTCCTATTTATACCCGTCTCTTCTTTCCCATCAAATCACGCCTTTTTGCTCTCTCTTCTCTCTCTGACATTACTCTCTCTCTCCGAGTGGTTCCACTTCTCCAAACCTCACACAACTCCCAAAATCTCCATGGCTCCTAAGCGATCTTCCTCCTCTTCTCCTGGGTCTGAACCAAAGAGGATCAGATCACTGGACTACAAGGGAAAGGGAGTTGAAGAGTACCTTCCAAAGGCAACTCTCACGGAACTGGAGATCGAATCAGAAAGTGAAGAGGTCCCTCTGGTTCGACGATAGCCCAGAAGTCAGTCTCGACAAAGGAATCCCCCTGCTCCAAGGAATGTCCCTCTTCCACACCGCCTCTGGTCTCCTCCTACAGATTTTGAGGTATTCTCTGAAGCCCCAATTTCATGGTTTAAGAACAACACAAAGGCTGGAATATGGAAGGACGATTTCTCAAACTGGCCGATGAGCTTTTGTGAGCACGTGGATCTAGAGTTTTTGGAATCCATTGGCCTCCCTTGTGTCAATCTCCTCAAGAACTCAAAAATTTGGACCTTTCTAAACCCCGGTACGATTGCATTCCTCATCTTATCTTCTTGTTTTTTGTCAATCTCTCTGCTCACCGAGAAAAGGGTATTCTCACCCTCTCCTCTCAAGTCAAACAAAAGCACATCACTCTCACGAGATCTTCTCTGGCCATCATTCTTGGTGTGCCTGAGAATGTCGATTCCAAAACTTATCCTCCCAAGGATATTTGTCTGACACGAGCCCAGCATGAATTCTTTGTTCATCCTGCCTCTTCATCCTCCAAACCGAAAACCAAACACACCCATAATGTTTTTACCTTAGAAGCCAAGCTTGTCTTTACCCTTCTTGCTCGATGCGTTTTACCCAGGAAGAATTCATGGGAACTTATCACAGATAATCTCCTGGAACTTCTCTATCTAATCATTGTTGGCCATGAAATAGGTGTTCCAAATGTGATTCTCTCCTACATGCTGCATGCCATCAATACCCCTTTAACTGCACCCCTTCCTTATGCCAATTTGTTCGCCAAAATCTTTGAGTTTTTTTGAAATTGACACAATGGGAGAAGAGCACATGACTCATAAAAGTCGCATTGATGAAGATTGCTGACGGCGGTTGGGAATTGATCAAACCTTGGCTGGTGGCTGGGTTTTGAAACAATCCTCCCAAAGTGCTCAGTTCACTCTTCAACAGAAGGTTGAGAGCTTAGAAATGGAGGTCGATGCTTTGTGGAAGGATCTGAATGCAGCCAGGGCAGACATTGGTGACAGGCAGGATAACACCCACGAGCAGCTCATGATGGTGAACGAGAAGCTGAATCAGCTTTTGTTCTTGTCTGCCTTAAACCATCATGCCAACACTTCTATTTTACCCTTGGATGGTGATGTTGTTGATCACGTCCCAGAGGTATGTAAGAATATGGTTGTTAACTATGAAACGAAGGTTCTCCGTAGACCCATATTGCACCCCATATATCATGAGCCTTCTCTGTTGACAGTTGAAGCTTACGGGCTGGTCAAGAAGTATAGAGACGAGGAGAAAAGGAGGCTAGCTAAGATGTGGGCAGGTCATCATGTCACCAACGCTAAGAACCACTTGAGGGAGAAGATCCACAAAGCTCAGCGCGACCCCGAAGATGTTCATCCTCGCTATGGGGAGTGGTATGAGGAGGTTATGGAAATCTCAAATGACGAGTGATCTTTCTTCCTCTATTTTCATCTGACTTAGCATTTGAATTGACTTTTGCTGTTGTTGAGCATTTTTTGTTTGCTGGTTTTGAAGGGTGTTGAACTAGTCTTCCCCTCTTGGCGAAAGACAAAAAGGGGGAGAACTTTTGGATGCTGGTTTTTGCTGGTTTTGTAAGGCCTTACTTATGTTTTGAAAAATATAAAAGAGTTTCTGATTTATCTTTAAGAAAGAAAACCCAAGTAAATCGAGAATAATCATCAACAATTACCAAAACGTATTGCATTCCTTTGGGAGATTTAACTCCCATAGGTCCACAAAGATCCATGTGTAGAAGCTCTAGAGGTCTAGTAGTACTAATGACCTGCTTCTTTTTGAAAGAGCTACGGGTATGTTTACCTCTTGAGCAGGCTTTGCAAAGATCGTCCACCTTGAGTTTGCTAAGAATGTGCATCCTGATGTGTCCAAGACGCCTGTGCCACACTCTTGACTCTTCTGATAAGGCCTTGAGACATTTCAAATTAGATCCTAAAATGCGATCAGTTTTAACAGTATATATGTTAGAGTCTCTATAAGCGGTAAGCACGATATCTTCAGTCTCTTCATCTTGTACAACACACTTCTTCTTGTTTTTTAGGTTTAAAACTTGATCCAACATATTCTGATATTCTGCTATATATATATATATATATATGCACAATGTTTATATCTGCTTGCTAAGTTGTTTTTAACAGGAAACAGGTGCATAGGTTTTGTCTTTCATCAAGGGGGAGATTGTTAACTCCACCTTGATGATAAGATCTTATTAATGGATAATAAGGCCTTACTGGTTGATGAAAGCCAAAACCCCTAGTTTCCAGGTTTTGATAAGGCCTTACAGATCTGGGCTAAAGGAGGCCTTATAGATCTGGGCTAAAGTTTACACGAGCACCAGTTGAGATGGGCTTGGGCTTACAAATATGACTGCTCGAAATATTACTTGGACCAATATGCTATTGGGTTCAATTTTAAATGGGTCAGGCCTATAGATTCGGTTTTATCTAATCCAATAGATGTTGGGTTAGCTGTTGAGAACTTCAAGGGATTTGGTTTAAAAAATCAAATCTCCCAGCTGCCTTCAAATCTTCTAAATCTCAGAAGATCCATGAGTAGCTTCTGGAATGGATTTCAAAATGCTGAAGCATCTTCCCAGGCGCATCTTTGTTCGTGTAAGGGGCGGGATCGTGTAATTCAATTAATAAAATATAATTCACAACTATGCTACTCCCTTATCAATCAAATAATACAAGAATCCCTCCCGATGCAGTGGTAGAGTAATTCAGGATCGAATCCACGAGGAGGGTAATTTAGGATAGAAGTGGGTTGACTACGCGCTTCTCATCATGTAACTCATCATCATCATTGAAAGAAAACTACTTTGTATTGTACTATGAAAGAAAGATTACAACCAAACCAAGCCAATTTCGCTCTCGCTTCTTCCAACCTCAATCGGCCTCCTCTCTCTCTCTCTACAAATTCTCTGCGATAAACTACTAAAACTCCCTGTGCTTGGATGATTAAACTCAGCCCTAACGACCTCTAGTTATAGATATCGAACTTTGCTATCCAAAGACTCAAAACTTTATCTTTATTCTCTAAAATAAAACTTAAATAAAGTAAAACTAAAAACTTCATGGTAAAACAACTCAAGTGATAGCTCTGACGTTGAAGATAAGAAATCTCGACCTTAGGATAGACGTGCAAGCTTTGGATAGAATTCTATCAAAATCTGAGTCGGACTTTTCTGATGAACAACATCGATATCGACCTAATGACATCGATATCGACCTCTCTTTTATCTTATCTCAAGCTCTCCTTCTTCTACTTGGATTGGCACTCGACTACTATCATTTATCTCGATCTAGGCACTCGATATCGACCATGGATCATCGATATCGATCTCTGTATGTCGACATGCTCTGTTCTCTTTCTTGCTCGATTTCTGCCTCTCTGCTGCACTAGATGTCGAGGTTCTTTAGTCGATTTCGACCTCTCAGAAGACTTCGAGTTCTTTTTCCGCTCTTCCAAATCTGTCCATTTTTGCCCTGTTTTCTGCGAAATCACATAGAAACTCGTGCAGACCCATATATTTGATAATAATGCATAAACTACACTAATCCCATGTTTTCCCACTAATATGCATGCAAATGAATGATAAAATGGACTTAAATGTGCATAGAAAATATGACGATTTGCGCGCACATCAAACACCCCATATTTAATCTTGCTTGTCCTCAAGCAATACCTTTAATGGTCATTCAGGGGAAGAAAGTAAACCCTCAACATCATAGATTCATTTTTCATATGTCCCAACAATCAATTGCCATCCTCGATAAGGTACTTATGTCAACCAAATCCATACCTGTGCATAAAAGCAATTTTATACTCATAAAAGGAGGTTTATATGCAAAAAAACAATTTCAGCGACATAGCATTAATAATCAAGAGGACTTTTTCAAGCTTTAGAGAAGTAGATTGGTAAAAGGCTAAAGGTGGGATAATATTTGGCCATGTAGTGTTAAATCCGGGGAATTATACTTTCTTTTCAAAACATTCCGCATTCCTTCTTCATAATGTCTCACCTTTCACTCACGGCTCAATGCTTTTTTTAATGTAATGCTTTTACCTCTCTGACCTTAGCACTGCCTTCTCGCGAGTCACAAACATGGGTGTCATGAATGGCCCCGGATACATAGTACTTCGGACTCCTCACTTTGTGTCCCATCTCGCTGAACTAACATCTCAACGAGCAGGGTCGACCTGCCTTTATCTCCTGAGGTGATCGGATTTTTTCTCGCTCATTAAATTTTCCATAATTCATAATTTGTTTCATTCCTGCCAACAACTTCATAAATATATATGCACAACTCCATGTAACAACTCCAAAGATGACACCCATTCTCAAACTTGTCCCTGGATATGGTATAAGGTATAAAATGGGCAATATATAATATATGTGGAGCAATAATGATCATGATAAGGCTCATGTATGGCTTGTGAATTTTGCAAATATGCATAGGTAAGGCTAGGATATGAACTTGTATATGTAAGCACTTGTATGGAAATTTCCTAAAAAGTCCTCCATCATCTTATCATGCACATGTCAAAAGCAACTTCAAATTTTCATCCCCTTTATTTTTTTCTTTTTGCATTTCATTGTGACTTCCCTTAACTAGGCAATTTCATGTTATATCTCTAATGAATCCAATTTTGCATCGTAGAGCTCTTTTTTATACTTCCATGACTCTTTTCTTTATTTTCAATTTTTGATGGGGGTCATTTTTTCTCTTTTCTTTTTTTTCGAATATAAACTATGTATAACTTAATGATAAATATGACTAACTTACTATGTAATATGCATGAACATTATAACTAAAATATGCAATAACTTATGAAATACGCTAAAACATGTAAGTAAGCCTTTCCCCCACCCCATACTTAAAGTTTACAATGTCCTCACTGTATTAGAACTAGGATTAAGAAAAACTTACTAAACCTTCACAAATTTAAGGAGTCGAAGAAGTCAAAGCAGTGATGGTCGATATCGACCTTTGACATCGAAATCGATGTCTGTTTCTGCTCTCTTTCCTTTTTCCTGCAACTTGTTAAACAAACTAAAACTAATACAGAAACAATGCAATAATAATGTAACGAAACCAAAGATTTCCAAAACCAAAAACTAAGTGTATGTTACAAGCTCTAGACTTTTAAAGTCGCTAGGCTGACTTCTTTCTTTGCGCTTCTCAAGGCGGCATCTACAGAGCCCATGTGGCTTGGGCCTTAAATAAAACTCCTTTCTTGTCACGCAGCTGCATTCCGCATGGATGGATTTGATTCACCGTGAAAGGTCACATCATCTTGTCTTTGAATCTAGTAGGGAACCATTGATCTTTTGATTTGGCGACATAAACTTTGTCTCCTATCTCATATTGGTTCAAAACATCATCGGATACCCTACACAAGCGCACATGCCAAGGCACACATCTTCCAAATAATGATAAATCTTTAATTGTAATGGAACAGGAGGAATCCGTACCTTGACTTACCTTTTTCTCTGTCTGTGGCTCAGGTCAACATCGACCTTCAGTACTCGATATCGAGCTCTTTTGTACTCCTGGAGGTCCAGTCGATTTGGAGTGTTTTCCCTCGATATGAGCAGGTCAATATCGACACTCAGAGATCGATATCGAGATCTCTGTTCCTCCCTTCTCAGTGCTTGTGGTGGTCGATTTCGGCTCTAGGGCATGGTCGATATCGACCTTCATCCCCGATTTCAATGTTCCTTCTCCTCCTCCGTCGACCCCATACTTATAACATGACATAGAATCTTGAAAATTATTAGTCGATATCGACTTAATTACCTGGGTCGATTTCGATGTTCTGTTTGGCTCCTTCGTTCAAGATTGCCACAACCTCCTCTACTTGGGCTTCTATGGCCCTCTTTTCTAGCTCTTCCAGTGTCATACTCCTTATCCTGGCTTCTCCACATGCAATGTAGACACCATTGAAGGCTTTAATTTCCATTGGCCCTTGATTTTTCACCGTCTTGTTGAAGGCATACTCTATCACTTCGTCACTAATTGTAAATGAGAGCAATCATTTCTTCACGCTTATATTGGCATTGACGGTTGCTAGGAATGGCCTACCTAAAATAATGGGACAAGCAGGGTCCTCCGCTATATCAACAACTAAGAAATCAGCAGGGACAAAGAATTTACCTACTTGTACTGGCACATCAGTAACTATCCTTGTTGGAATCACTACCGTATTATTTGCCATGTATAACCTTCCATCCACGGGCTCCAGAGGACCTATCTTTACCTTGTGCCATATGGTTAGTGGCATCATACTAACGCTAGCACCTAAGTCAACTAAAGCATTAAATTTGAATCGACCTAAGCCTGTAGCGATAGAGAACTTACTTGGGTCCGCCCGAATTTTTTGTAGCTCCATTCTGTTGCACTCTTTGCGATCTTAGAAAGCGACCGCTTCTTACCCAATATGTCATTAAGGAACCTTACATAGGACGACATCTCATGAAGTGCTTCTGTGAATGCTATTGAGACATTAAGTTCTAGAAGCATCTTCACGAACCGCTGAAATTTCTTTTCCGCTGGGTCCTTAATCATCTTTTTAGTTGGGAATGACAACACCTTATTCTTTCCCACGACTGTAGTTAGGTCGACATCGATATCAGTAGGGTCGACATCGACTGGAGGAGTCGATTTATGTGGTGACTCAGCATCAGGGTTGACATCGATAGGAAGGTCGACATCGATGTCACCGTGGTCGATATCGACAGGGGGGTCGATATCGATGTCTGTTCTGGCTTCTTTTCCTCCGCTTTTTGCTCGGGTTTTTGTAATTGATGCCCACTCCTTAGATTCATTACCGCAATGTGTCCAGTGGTCTTGCCCTTTTGGTTGGGCACAATTGATCCAGGGAATGATCTTGACGCCTTGGGTATTGCCTCCACCAATTGACCCATTTGGGTCTCCATGTTGTGCTTCCAAACGTCGATCTCCCCAAGTCTAGAATTTATGCCCTGCAATTGAGTATGGACGGAGTTGTTGGTTTGTTTGAACTCAGCATGGTTCCTTCGCATCTCATCGAGAATGATCTGCAGGTCATCCTTCCTTGTCTCCCGCTCAGGGTGCCCTGGTGCTCCATATGGTGGGGGATCCCTTTGTTTATAGAACCTTTGATCGCCCCAGTATGGTTGATTGCCCCCTCCATAGGAGCCTCTCATCCACTTGGCTTCCTCATGTTGTTCTGCCATGGATACTTGCTCAGTATGTGGACAGGCACTAGTGATATGCCTTGTTGAGCCACATTCCTGACAAGGTTGATTGTTGCTCAGGAACCTGACTTGCTTTTGAAGGCGGCGCGTCTGATCGTTATGGAATTGTTGTCGCACATTAGGGTCTATCTCCCTTGAAGGCTCATATAATGGCATTGATGGGGCATACCTGGAATCATAGGTTGCAGCAGTCCCACAGGTGTTATCAAAGTTTACAAGCCTCTCAATAGTCTCTCATGCCTCCATTGGTATAAGCTCAATGTACCGATAAAAGGTATATGAATTGATCCTCTCCTTATTTGGCGCATCAAGGGCGTTGTAGAATATCTCCTGGATGACATATGGAAGTTGCCCATGCGTCGGGTAAGTCCTTAAAGTGATCCCACGCATGTGCCAATGTTTCACCTGACTTTTGTTTGAAAGTCGTGATCCTTTGTCGCAGCATCGCCGTTTTAAAAGGTGGAAAGAACTTATTCAGGAATGCATCCTTCACCTCTGCCCATGTCCTCAGCGAGCGTGGAGCCAAACTATCAAAAGTATTTCTTTTAATTTCAGATAGGAAGTTTAGTTTAATTTCATAATTGGAAGGAGGAATTAAGATAGCGGATTTAGGAACGTGAAGCGGTGGATGCATGTATTGCATCGCCGTCTGTGGATACTGATTGAGCCAATCTTGGGCTTGTCTATGCGCATCCTCCTCCCTATCAGCACGGGCTCGCTCTGCAACAACGGGGGCCCTCTTAGCAGCGATTGTAGCATTATGATCCTCAATCTCCTTCCTCAATCGCTCTATGGTCTCAACCTGCGTATCGTTGTCCTCCATGATTCGAATTACTTGGTTGCGAAGATGGAAGAAACGTTCAGGCTCGACAATGGTTTCCAGGATAGGTTCGCGATCATAACGTCGCATAAACCGGCAAAATAAGCTCTAAGATCGTGAGAAAACTTAGGTGGCGATTGATTGCGTCCCCGGCAACGGTGCCAATTTGTTCGTGTAAGGGGCGGGACAACCATGCTAACTCCCTTATCAATCAAATAATACAAGAATCCCTCCCGATGCAGTGGTAGGTTAATTCAGGATCGCATCCACGAGGAGGTATGTCAGCGCTTCCCTTGTGGTAATCACGATCAAGCTTTCGACCTCAGAAGACACTCGATATCGATGTGTCTGGTCAATATCGACCTCACTTCTAGTCGATTTCCAACAAATTCCTGCAGAAGACAAAAGCAACAAAGATGAACGTCGAGTGGAACCTCGATTTCAACGATAGTGATCGATATCGACCTATACAATCGATTTCGATGTTTGTCACAAAAACTGCAAAGCGTAACCTATTGTCGGAAAAGTGTCCGAAGAGCGTAAAATGGTTAAGAAAGATTGTCAGAAATCAAAACTTCAACTTTTACATGAAATTCAATATACTAAAAGCTTCCAAGATCGGGGTTTCATGTCACAACGATAACAATGCAAGTTTGATGCTAAGGTTATGAAATTTAATGTCTTTCCGTCAAATAACTTTCGTTGCTAATACATAGGTGATTAGAGGCTCTCGCATAGTTCCTAAGAGTTACTCTCCAATTCATGAGTAATCCAAGTTCATAATATGAGTGACTTTCGCTTCAACAAATCAAATAATGAATCTCCCAAACTTTCGCAAAGGATCATGCATAGGTTAGAAGACGGAATCGCATAAAAGTCATACCTTTGATGCACTTACCCTACATCGCTATCGTCGGGCTCACCCCGACCCTAGAAGTGGGTTGACTACTCGCTTCTCATCATGTAACTCATCATCATCATTGAAAGAAAACTACTTTGTATTGTACTATGAAAGAAAGATTACAACCAAACCAAGCCAATTCCGCTCTCGCTTCTTCCAACCTCAATCGGCCTCCTCTCTCTCTCTCTACAAATTCTCTGCGATAAACTACTAAAACTCCCTGTGCTTGGATGATTAAACTCAGCCCTAACGACCTCTAGTTATAGATATCAAACTTTGCTATCCAAAGACTCAAAACTTTATCTTTATTCTCTAAAATAAAACTTAAATAAAGTAAAACTAAAAACTTCATGGTAAAACAACTCAAGTGATAGCTCTGACGTTGAAGATAAGAAATCTCGACCTTAGGATAGACGTGCAAGCTTTGGATAGAATTCTATTAAAATCTGAGTCGGACTTTTCTGCTGAACAACATCGATATCGACCTAATGACATCGATATCGACCTCTCTTTTATCTTATCTCAAGCTCTCCTTCTTCTACTTGGATTGGCACTCGACTACTATCATTTATCTCGATCTAGGCACTTGATATCGACCATGGATCATCGATATTGATTTAGGAATTGAATGGAATATGAAGTCAAAAGATGCGAATAAAAGGACACTAAATATGTACATCAATAGCCACGAAAATATATAGAAGAAAATAAAATAATCTAAAGAAAACGTAGAAAAAGAACGTAACGGGTTGCCTCCCGGAAGCGCATGAGTTTCAGTCGCTAGGTCGATATACTTCCCTTTTTGCGCTAGTTCAACACCAGGGTGGCGCGAATCTCTTCTTCCGGGTCTTCTTTGTTATAGTACTTCTTTACCCGGTGACCATTTACCTTAAAGGTGGAGCCATCGTCCCTAAGTAACTCCACCGCTCCATGAGGGAAAATTTGATGAACCGTGAAGGGTCCACTCCATCTTGTCCTTAGTTTCCCTGGAAATAAGCGGAGTCTAGAGTTAAAAAGAAGGACTTTGTCACTTACCTCATATGTCTTTGGCATCAATTTTTTATCGTGCCACTTCTTTATGCGCCTTTCGTAGATTTTGGCATTCTCATATGCCTTTAGACGCAACTCTTCCATGGCTTGCAAGTCAAGGAACCTTCTTTTCCCGGCTTCGTCGAAATCCATGTTGAGCTCTTTGAGAGCCCACATCCCCTTATGCTCATGTTCTATAGGCAAATGACATGACTAAACATACACCAAGTTATAGGGAGTGTGAGGCACCATCTGAAATAAGAACTCTAGGAACACCAAAGCGAGGAAAGATGTTAGTTTTCATAAATTTAGAGACTACCTTCGCATCGTTGGTCCTAGTTGCAACGACCTCAACCCATTTTGAGACATAGTCCACCGCTACTAGAATGTATTTGTAGGGGTATGAGGCAGGGAACTGTATGTCGACATGCTCTGTTCTCTTTCTTGCTCGATTTCTGCCTTTCTGCTGCACTAGATGTCGAGGTTCTTTAGTCGATTTCGACCTCTCAGAAGACTTCGAGTTCTTTTTCCGCTCTTCGACTTCTTTTTCTGGTCTTCCAAATATGTCCATTTTTTCCCTGATTTATGCGAAATCATATAGAAACTCGTGCAGACCCATATATTTGATAATAATGCATAAACTACACTAATCCCATGTTTTCCCACTAATAGGCATGCAAATGAATGATAAAATGGACTTAAATGTGCATAGAAAATATGGCAATTTGCGCGCACATCAATCTTTAGCAACATAAGCCCAGAGATTCAAACGTTCAAATTTATTCAAACTTGGATGTGCTGGCCTATATAAGAAGACCATGAAGATGGCAGTATACACAAGTTCTACACAGCGCATAACGTCTTCTGCAATCTCCTATCTTCTTCAACATTCAATCTCACATCTCTCTTGCTTGAGCATTTTATTTCTTTGAGTGTGTGAGATTTACACTGAGCTTTATAGTACAATTCATTAGGGTTATACTAAGGGTTCTTTACCCAAACGTATAGGGTACTTCGGTATCCATAGAACATTGTTTCACTGGTGTGTCTGGGTTGCTAGATAGGAAGTTAGTTTAGAAGAGGTAAGGTCTTCTAAAGGTTGTATCTAGAACTCATAGGAAGAAGTGAAATAAAGTTGTGTTGAATCCTACGGGTTGGATAACCCTAGGCGGGGACGTAGGCAAGTTGAGCCGAATCTCGTTAACAATTCGTGTGTTCTTTATTTTCTTCCTTTTGCTTTGCTTTATATTCATTATTCTTGTTTTAACTAATTTTTGTGTTTCAGATAAGGTCTTATCTCTGGTGATAAGGTCTTATAGTTTGTGTATTGCGAAAAATTGCGATACTCTATTCATCCCCCCCCCCCCTTCTAGAGTATTTGTCTACTATTTATCTACCCATTCCGCACTTCAAGGAAGATCGAGTTGTTAAGTACAAATATGTAAAATAGATGCAATCTGATTCCTAGCCTATGCAAATAATTACAAGACTTCCTCCTGTTGTACTGCAAGGGTAGTCAGGATCGATCCACGAGGAGGCAGGTTAGCGGGATCCTAGTAGCATTGGAAAGCTCACATCTTTGGTCGACCAGAAGCCTCGATCTCGACCTTGGTGCTCGATTTCGACCTCGGCTGTCGATCCTTTCTACAACAGAAGACCTGTATAGACAAATATGTTGAGGAAGCCATCCTTGGGTGATCCCATGCTTGGAGAGCCTAGCCCCCAGATCGCTCCGCACGTGGGACGAGGTCAAGGATGGCTTCCTCAACATATTCTTCCCACCATCAAAGACCGCGATGATGCGCTAGAAGATCACGACTTTTAAACAAAAGCTAGGCGAGTCATTGACGCAAGCATGGGATCACCCAACATCGATGTGACGCAAGCATGGGATCGCCCATCAAAGACCGCGATTGACGCAAGCATGAGACCCATTTGGGTCTCAATCGTCTTCTTCCAAGCATCCATCTCCCCCATTCGGCCGTTGAGGCCCTGAAGTTGGTTCTGGATAGCGCTGCTAGATTATTGATTTGCAACCTAGTTCCTCTTCATCTCATCAAAGATGAGTTGGACATCATCCCTTCGTGGCTCTCTCTCCGGATGGCCTGGAGCTCTATAAGGCGGAGGATCCCTGGGGTTATATTGGGGTGGTTGATTTTCCCGGTTTTGGTATCCCTAGCGATTGGGATTCCTCATGTATCGCGCCTCCTCGTATGTCTCCGGTAGTTGTACTTGCTCCGTATGGGGGCATTCAGTGGTGATATGCCTGACGGAGCCACATTGGGCGCATGGTTGGTTGGCGGAGAGGAATTTGACTTATTTCTACAACCTTCTGAGTTGATCGTGCATGAATTGATCTCTAACATCGGGATCAATCTCTTTGGAGGGCTCATAGAATGGCATAGATGGGGCAGGCCTTGAGTCGGAGGCCACAGGAGTCCCATAAGTGTTGTCAAATTCTACCAACCTCTCTATAGTATCCCAAGCTTGTTGTGGTAGGAGCTCGAGATACCCATATGAGGTATAGGTGTTGATCCTCTCCTTCGTAGCTACGTCTATGGCGTTGTAGATGATCTCCTGGATGATTTAGGGTGGTTGCCCATGCTTAGGGCAGGACCTCAGTAGCTTTTAAAAGTGCTCCTATGCTTGCGTCAATGACTCGCCTGGCTTTTGTTTAAAAGCCGTGATCTTCTAGCGCATCATCGCGGTCTTTGATGGTGGGAAGAATATGTTGAGGAAGCCATCCTTGACCTCGTCCCACGTGCGGAGCGATTTGGGGGCTAGGCTCTCCAACCATGCTAGAGCTTTCCCTGTGAGAGACCAACGAAAAGCCTTTAGTTTTACATATTCAAGGCTTTGGCCATCAGCAATAGTATCACACAAATCAAGGAATAAAGATATATGCTCAAGTGGACGATCGCTAAGTTTCCCCTCAAATTGTCGTCGCCTAATCTCAGTAAAAAAATTAGGCTTAATCTCAAAATTAGAGTGGGGGATAAGGTAGCCGATTCAGGCACTAAGAGCACATGGTGCATGTATAGCTTAGCATTCTGAGGGAGGGCATTGATTTGGGCTTCTATTCGCCTCCGACCTTCCTCCTCCCTGTTTGCACGCTCTTTAGTTGTCGCCTCTTTAGTTTTTAGATCCTCGATTTTCTTCCTTAGTTGCTCAATTAGCTCAACCTGGGTCTCGTTGTCTGCCATGATTCTTTGAGCTTGGTCCCTTAGATGGAGATAGCGTTCAGGGTCATCTACTCCTTCGAATTCAAGTGGGCGATCAGCGCATCGCATATACCTGCAAAGCCAAACTAGATAAAAACGTGAGATAGACAACTAGGGCGTGATTGATTGCCTCCTGGCAACAACGCCAATTTGTTGTTAGGAGGAAGATCGAGTTCTGAAGTACAAATATATAAAATAGATGCAATCCAATACCTATCCTATGCAAATAATTACAAGACTTCCTCCAGTTGTAGTGGAAAGGTAGTGAAGATTGATCCATGAGGAGGCAGGTTAGTGGGATCCTAGTAGCGTTAGAAAGCTCACGTCTTTGGTCAACCAGAAGCCTCGATATCGACCTTGGTGCTTGATTTTGACCTTGATTGTCGATCATTTCTGCAACACAAGACGTGTAGAGACAAAAACAAGCAGTCGATATCGACTAGGGAGGTCGATATCGATGTCAGAAACTCGTGCAGGATGATCGACGTCGACTCAGAAGACCGTCGACAAAGCAAGTGGTCGATATCGACGTCTGGGGGTCGATATTGATGTTGTTTCCTGCAAAGTTGTTAGCTTTTTGTTGGCAAATAAAGGCTGAAGATTCAAGGATGAAAAAGAAGTGATGAACATAATAAAAGACAGGGTTTTTATGTGTATAAACTATATAAAAAGCAACTCCTAGGATTAGGGTTTACCACAACGTTAACCAATGCATGCAATAAGGCAAATAAGACGGACAATTGCGCTATTTCACCCGAGGGACAAGCTTTCGTTGTACACCAACTCTTAGGATTACTCTTGCAAATAATCCTAATTGTCTCTACAAATTTTATGTTTATAACTCAAGTTGTTAGCATGAATCCTTTTTCTTTCGCTTAAGATTAAACATAGAATCGTAGGAGATGATATAGACACAACGATATCAACATCTAACACTTACCTCAGGCACGCATGGCTAACGTCGGGCTCACCCCGACCCTAGAAGCTTCGGGAGACTACTCGCACCTCATCAAAGGAAACATCATTGATGTAACAGAGGAAACTTGCATTAATAAAACCTTCGAAACTTTACAACTCAACGTCGGCTTTCGCAAACGCCAAACCCTAAAGCTTCTTCCTAATTCTAACTCTATTGTATGTAAACTGAATGTGTTTTCTTGGATGATTAAATGCCAGCCCCCTACGGCTTTATTTATAGGCTACTAATCCTTGCTAGCCAAGGATAGTATCTTCTATCTAATCTATGAACTCTATCCAAACAAGTAGGATAGATCTTTTATTTTAGGGTAACTTATCTAAATATCTCAATAAAGCTTTAAGGTAAAAAAGTAAATAATCTCAGCTGTAATCTATCTAAATTTACAAGATAATTCGTGCTCTTGAAGATAGAATTCTCAATCCACGTCTCGAAAAGCGTGTCTAACCCGTGTCAAAGTGTGGTCGATTTCGACCTCTCTGTTTCTGCTCGACAGGCTCAGCTCCACTCGATTTCCAAGAATAGGTCGATATCGATGTTGGGTGATCAATATCGAGTGCTTTTCCTCTACTAGTGTATGGTCTGTCTCGACACTCAGTTCTGTGTCTATGTGTAGTCGATATCGACCATGTGGGTCGATTTCGACCTCTTCTCTACTTCACTTGGTTTCTTTGTTTTGACTCTGATTCCGCTCTAATTCCTACATAATTAGATCAAAACTTGTGCAGACTCTATTTCTTGCACGTTAGCCCATTCTTACACAAGTTTACATTATTTTGAACCTTTTCTTTGGGAATTGAATGAAATATGAAGTCAAAAGATGCAATAAGAAGAGGTACAAATATGTACATCAGTTGAGAGGAACTCTAAAACTGATAAGAAGCTCACAGTAAATTCCCACGTAACACTCTTCTTGCTTTCCAATCCTGTGTTAATTAGAAACACGCATCTTCCATAATCTATTTTATATTATACCTTAACAATTATTAACATTCATAATGTTGAAAAGAGTAAAGCCTTGGAAGTTGCAACCAAAAGAGGGGAAAGATTGAAAACACAATGAGCCAACAACTCTAAACAGACTCAAGCAAAATTTTATTATCCCTCTCTAATCTTTAGGCGTGGATTCACTTATTTATTGTTTCTATCTTTATGAGATTATAGACAATTTTTTATAAGCTTAACTATTGAGAGAGATAGAGCACGTAAAAAACACATAAAACTATAACAAACATCATTGAACATATTCACCATCAAGACACCAAATCTCAAATTAATGCACAAATTCAGTTTGCTACCACAAAACATAATCGAATATATTCAAGATAATTAAAGCACAAATTCAGTCTGGTACCATAATTCAAATATATTGAAGATCAATCATTATAACTCTATCATCTGCACCATAACAAACTCAATGTAAGCCACTATTAGACAATTAATTAAATGCTAAAGGTGGATAAACATGCATGTACTTACCTGATTGGAATTGAGGTCGAGGATGATTCAAAGACTTCAAAGCCTCTCCAAGCGGAAGAAGAAGTGACAATAACCTTCACACCAAGATAGGAGCACCATCCATAAACACCTTCATTAAGCGGCAATAACCTTCACCAAGATAGAAGCGTCTCCAAGCGAAAGCAGAAGCCGAAGCAAAGGTGCCATGGGTTGGGGTACCGACAAGAGGCGGTGCAGAGATGGAGAGCGTTGGCGGCGCGACGATTGACGTACATATTTCGAACCATTTAATATGCATATTTTGACTTCATATTCCATTCAATTCATATATTATAGGTTGAGAATATTGAGAACTTCTGTAGTATGTGCTAACGTGCAAAAAATAGAGTCTGCACAAGTTTTGAAAAATCAAAGTCAAAACAAGAAGCCAAGAGCCATTGAAGAGTAGTTGAGATCGACCTATCATCTCGAGATCGACTAGATCAAATGGCACAGAGACTAAGTACCGAGAGCCAAGAAAACACAAGCTACTAGAAAAGCACTCGACACAACCCTAGATCGAGTGGACAACTCGACAACAACATGCTACCCGAGGTCCAGTTGAATCAAAGAAGTCAAGCAGATACACGACACTAGACATCGACTGGTCAGGTCGATGTTGACTAAATATTCCCACGGTTCAGACGCGGTTTGAAGAATCTGAGATGAAGAGATATATTAAAGCCACAGTTTTATCTTGGGATTTAAATAGATTACTTCCTAGGGGAACTTTCCTTTTTACCCTAGGATTTTTATTAATTACCTAAATAAAGTTTTATCCTATTCATTATTGGATCGAATTTAGATAGAGTAGTTTTACTAGGATTAGGACTCCTTTCCTTGGCTAGCAAGGATTGAGAGGCTATAAATACAACCCATAGGGGCTGGTTTTATTCGTTCAAGTCACAAAGCAATTACATACAATAGCAATAGAGTTTAGGGTTCTAAGCTTTAGGGTTTCGGCGCTTGCGATAGTTGGCGTTGAGATTTTGAAGACTTTGTTTATTCAATGCAAGTTTCCTTTTATGCGATTATGTCTTCCTTCAACATGAGTGAGTAGTCTCCCTTTCTTATAGGGTCGGGGTGAGCTTGACGATAGCCATGGTGGTATGGTTGGTTTGTCGTTAAAGAAGGTATCTTTTATCTCGCTCTACCTTGTGCTTCATCTTTTAATGAGAATTTAAGGAACTCATGTTATGAAACTTGGGTAGATATTAGGGTTTCTATTCGAAATATTATAAAGTCAATTATGAAAAAGGTAGGCACAAATTGGGTTAATTTATTGCAAGATATATTTTCCTATTTGTCGGGTTTGGGTGAAAGTCTTCTCCTTTAGGATAAAAGCATGCTTCTTTATTGATTTCTTGCCTTTACTTTCATGGTTGTCATCATGGTAATCCCTGGTTTGGAAGATCTTTTATTTATAAGTTTACATCATCTTTCCCTACCGCTCGTTGAGTTACCAAAAAACCCAACAACCCTTTGTTTATTTTTGATCATTGTTCCTTTTCCATTATACTCTCTTCGACCTACTTTGCCGACAGTTACTAACCTTTTGTAGGAGCATTGGAGATTGACCACTCTGGTCAATATTGACATACATTGCATCATTTGACATCTGCTGTGTCAACACTACTATCTGTTTCTTCTCTAAGCTCGAGATCGAGTACACTACTAGACATTGAGTGCCCTAGATTGACTGACAGTCTTCTGAGTCGGTCGACTACTATTACTAATACTTGACATCGAGACCTTAGGTCGAGATCGACTGCTTGATTTTGTCTCTGCAAATCTTCTACATCGTGATTGATAGCCATCTGATCAACATCGACTACCTCTGTAGAATCGAGTGTCTTCTGGTCGATACAGAACGTGCTTTTAGACTATTATTTGATCCCGCTGACCAGATTCCTCGAGGATCAAACCTAATTCCCCTACCACTATAGTGGGGAGTTTTGAATTCATTTGAAAGGCTAGAGTTGCGATTGTTCTTTATATTTTATTATGTATTCTCAATATCAATTCTCCTTGTCATCAAATTTTGGCGCCGTTATCGGGGAATCTATCATTCGCGCCCTTAGTAGTCTATCTCACGTTCTACTTTAAATGTTGTTTTATAGGTGTATGCGACACGCTGATGGCATGCCTGAATTTGAAGGATTAGAAGACCTTGAGAGCTTTCTCCACACCCGATCTAGAATCTAAAAAATAATTGCCAACCAAGACGCCCAAGCTCAACAAATCGAGCATCTGAAGAAGCAAGTAGAGGATTTTACCACTAGAGAGGTGGCACAAAGAGATTGTGGTGATAGGGAGGAGGAGGAAAGGACGCGATATGAAGCCCAAATCAATGCACTACCTCAAAATGCAAAGCAATACATGCACCCTTTGCTCACTGTGCCCGAATCGGATATTCTTTCCTCATTCTAATTTTGAAATTAAAACAAGTTTACTAACCAAAATTAGGAGACATACTTTAGAGGGAAAACCTAATGAATGCCCTCTAGCACATATTACTACTTTCCTAGACCTTAGTGATACTATTGTCGATGGATAAAGCTTAGAATATGTCAAACTAAAGGCATTCTTTTGGTCTCTTGCAGGGAAGCACTACAATGGTTGGAAAGCCTAGCACCAAGATCGCTCCGTACATGGGATGAAGTCAAGGATGCGTTCCTCAACAAGTTCTTCCCTCCAGCCAAGATGGCGGTTATTCATCAAAAGGTCATGGATTTCAAACAAAATACTAATGAGACATTGGCGCAAGTTTGGGAGCGATTCAAAGAACTTCTAAGATCTTGCCCTACGCACGAGCAACCACTCTACGTCATCTAGAAAATCATCTACAACACCCTGGACGTAGCCACCAAGGAGAGAATCACCACCTACACCTCCTATGGGTATCTTGACCTCCCACCACAATGTGCCTGGGATACCATAGAGAGGTTGGTGGAATTTAACAACACTTATGGGACTCCTACGACCTCCGACTCAAGGCCCGCCCCATCGATGCCAGTATATAAGCCATCCCGAAAGATAGATCCCGACATCAAAGACCAATTCATGAAGGATAAACTTAGGAGGCTACAAAAACAAGTCAATTTCCTCTCCGCCAACAAACCATGCGCCGAATGCGGCTCCGAAAGACACATCACTACCACTTGCCCCCACACGGAGCAATTAGACATAGCGGAGACTCACCAGGAGGTGAGGCTCATGAGGAATCCCAATCGCCAAGGATATCAAAATTGGGGAAATCTACCACCTCAATACAACACAAGGGATCCTCCACCTTACCGAGCTCCAGGCAACCCGAAGAGAGAGCAAAGGAAGGATGATGTTTACCTCATCTTTGATGAACAAAGAAAGAACCAAGCACACAATCAACAATCCATCAACACCATCCAAACTCAATTGCACGGGCATAATGCCCGTCTTAGGGAGATGAATATATGGAGGAAGAGCGTGGAGATCCAACTGGGTTAACTAGCGGCACAAATTTCAAGGCTATCCGAAACGTTCCCAGGGCAACCGCAAGAAAATCCAAAGAGACAAGCCGGACACATCTCCATTGTAAACCTAAGGAGTTGACGTAAATTACAAGAGCCACGGAGCAAAGTGGAAGGAGAAGTCACTAGAGAAGCAGTCGACGTCGACTACCCAGTCGATTTCAAAGGTCCTGTGGATGTCGAGCCCACTATGAAGCCCACAAAGCCACAGACGCACCTGAGATCGAGTACAACACCCAATATTGACCCCCAAGTCGATGACGAGGCATCTGTAGAGCAAAATCTACACCGAACTTCTCCGAGGTCGAGCAAGCCACTCGATGTCGACCCCCAGGTCGATGTCGACCAGTCCAAAATGCCCAAATCGACCACTTTGGCTCCGAAACCGATGAGACACTTCCATTCCCCTCCAACGCATTAAAGGACCCGGCGGACACCAAGTTTAGGTGCCTCGTGAAGGTGCTACAAGGATTAAACATCACTATACCACTCAGAAAAGCCCTTAGTGAGATGCTGACATACATTAGGTTCTTAAAAGACATCCTAGCCAAGAAGAGGTCCATCTTCGAGATCATCGAAGAGTGCCATTCAATAGAATTCCCTAAAAAGAGAGGTGATCCGGGAAAGTTTGTCGTGATGGTAGGGGTAGGTAAGCACCAATTGAAACCTTTTGTGACCTGGGGGCAAGTGTAAGTTTGATGCACCTATCCATATGGAAACAAGTGGGAGTAGGACCATTGGAGCCCGTCGACATGAAGCTTTACATAATGGACAACTCCTTCGTGAGACTCACAGGGATTGTGGATGATGTCCCTGTCAAGGTGGGCAAGTTCTTTATCCCCACGGACTTCATCGTGTTGGATATGCCTGAGGATCCAATTGTGCCTATCATCCTTGATAGGCCATTCTTAGCAACTGCTGACACCAACATCAACGTGATGAATGGCACCCATACGTTCACAATCGGCAACCAATTCATCGAGTCTGCTTCATCCCAATGATTAATGAGACCAAAGGACTAGAGGTGAAGAGCATTGGCTTAAGTAAAAGGACTATGTCCCTTGTGAGGAGGCAATACAAGGAGGGCCTCTCACCCCTGGAATATATGGAGAAAGTGGGCTCACACCCGAAGAGGAGAAGTTGCGTAATTATTTATTAACAATTAAAGAAAGGCGTTGTAAAGAAGGTCGAGATCGACTGCCCCTTGTCAACATCGACTACAGGGATAGAGATCGACCCACCTAGCTCAATTTCGAGCACCACAGAAGATCACCCGAGATGCCAAGAGATTAAGTATGGGGTCCCCCCTTTTGAAGCATTCGATATCGACCGCCCTATGTCGATGTCGACTGACCCCAGGGCCAAAGATCGTTGTTTTGGGCCCGAAAAGGTAAGCTCATGTATGATCTCTAACCCTCCTCTATCCATTAATGATGATTTCACTAATGGAAGGGTTAAAGCTCCATGGTATGCCCACATTTGCAAGGTAACAAGTAGGAAAAGGAGGAAAAGGATATGATCCAAGGAAAGAGCTTTATGGAGATGAAGCTATATTCGCCGAGCTTGGGTACTATAACAAGGAATTTGATGATCCAAGAGAAGGATCTAGCATGAAGGGGCCCTACCTTAAAGGGTCATGAGCGCTATTGAAGAAGTCGGCCTAGCGACTCAAAAATCTAGAGCATGTATATAAACTTTATTTAAATTTTGCTTGAAATTTTAGGTTTTATGTTTTGGATTTGGTTTTGAAAACTTTGATAAATCGTGGTTTAAGTATTATGCGCTAACAAAATTTCAGGTTGCAGAGCATAAGGAACAATGAAGAAGAAACGAAGGCCCTGCAGAAGTGGCCGAGATCGACCTGATCAATCGACATCGACTGCACCAGAGTCGAGCCATTGCATGTGATCGAGATCGATCACTGACGTGCAACACAGAGAGGTCAACATCGAGCAAGCTACTTGATGTCGACCACTTAGGCGACCCTCGACTTCGACCTTCCTTCGGAACACAGAGTTGCTATCGTTATTGACTTCTGCACTCGATGTCAACTGTTGGCAATGACAACACCTGAAATGGAGCTCTCCTGCTAGTTATTTTGTGAGTTTTTAACTTTATCCTTGTTTTCTTTTAATACAGTGAGGACACTGTATATTTTAAGTAGGGGGTGGGATTAAAAACTGGATATTATCTCTTTCTTGGCTTTTGGTTTAAAACCGGTTAAAAATTGGCTTGTAATAGAATCTTTATTTTGCTTTATGTTTTGTTTAGGTTTCTTCATTGCATTCATGTTTAAAGTTTTATGCATTTTAAGTTAATGTTCTTAGTTTTTAGTTTTAGAAAAATATAAAAATTACAAAATGTCTAAAATAAAACGAAATGCATATTTAGTTTAGTTATTTTTTAAGCCCTACTTGGATGTCCAATGATGAAACCCAATGGCTGACTTGATCATGTAAATCCTATGGCATATTTGGATTGTTTAGCCCAAGTCCTTAAAATTGTTTTTATATTGTTTTTATGTAGATTGTGGACTTGTGACGAAATTGAGCACATATGATCCTAGGCTAAAAGCGAAATCCAACAAAAATTGTCCTAGTGAGAATTTTGGCCTAAAGGGAGAACATTAAAAATCTCACTGCTTTCTTGAGTAAATTTACTCTTCCTATGCATCTCTAAATGTTGTGATAGTTATTCAAAGCCAATACATATATATATATATATATATATATATATATATATATATATATATATATATATATATATATATATATATATATATATATATATGGTCAGGTTCGGGTGAGAAGCAATGGTTCGGTGAGAAGTAAAGAAGAAATTTTATTGGTCCACAAAGGATTAAAATAATTCAAAAGAAATTAAAATTAATATAAAATCGCGCGTCCCACAGCGCAACTAAAAACCCCCACTCGCAGATCCTCTCCCCAGGCGCGCGAGGCTCACACTACAGCTCCTGCCTATCAATTAATTATGAAAAAGGAGATGCACTGGGAATCGAACACGGTACTTCACTTCCCCACTTCAACACTGCCGCCAGCTGGGCAAGCAAGTTAACTTGATTTGAAATAGTATTAATTTTATTTTATTCCTTAACACAGTCAATTAATTATGATTTTATTCTTGTTTTTTTAACGAATTCTATACAATTTTTTAATATTGCTTGTATTCGTTTCAATTTATTCCTTACAACCTCAAATTTAATTGGTTCAAGATTTCATTCCTTACAAAATATATTCATTTGTTTAATTATTTATTCATTTGTTTTAAAAATAAAATGAATTATAAACCAATACTATTTATTTCATGAACCAATACTATTTTTTTGATGAATCACTACTCTTTATTTCTTGAACCATTCGAATTTATTTCATGAACCACTACTATTTAATAATTATAAAATTTTCATTTTTCTTTTATTTTCTTTTAATGTTTATTTTTATTTATTTATTTATTTATTTTTAAAATAAAACGGTTCATGAACAATTAATTTTTATTTGATGAACCAATATTCTTTATTTGATGAACAACTACTCTTTATTTCATGAACCACTACTATATATTTAATGAACCACTTAGTATAAAAACCATGAACCACTTCGTATAAAACCCTAAACCATATGGTATTAAAGCCCTGAACCACTTGGTTTAAACCCATGAACCACTTGGTATAAAAACCCTGAACCACTTCATATTAAAGCTCTGAACCACTTGGTATTAATGCTCTGAACCACTTGATTTAAAACACTGAATCACTCTCTATTTAGTCACTGAACCAATCTCTATTTATTCACTGAACCGCTCTCTATTTAGTCACTGTACCAATCTCTATTTAGTCACTGAACCAATCTTTATTTAGTAAATGAACCACTCTCTATTTAGTCAATGAACCAACCTCTATTTAGTCACTAAACCCCTCTCTATTTAGTCACTGAACCACTCTCTATTTAGTCAATGAAACAATCTCTATTTATTCACTGAACCAATCTCTATTTAGTCACCGAACCACTCTTTATTTAGTACTGAACCAATCTTTATTTAGTCACTGAACCAATCTCTATTTAGTGACTGAACCACTCTCTATTTAGTCACTGAACCAATCTCTATTTAGTCACTGAACCAATCTCTATTTAGTCACTGAACCACTCTCTATTTAGTCAATGAACCAACCTCTATTTAGTCACTGAACCATTCTCTATTTAGTCACTGAACCACTCTATATTTAGTCAATGAACCAATCTCTATTTAGTCACTGAACCAATCTCTATTTAGTCACCGAACCACTCTTTATTTAGTACTGAACCAATCTCTATTTAGTCACTGAACCAATCTCTATTTAGTCACTGAACCAATCTCTATTTAGTCACTGAACCAATCTCTATTTAGTAACTGAACCACTCTCTATTTAGTCACTGAACCAATCTCTATTTAGTCACTGAACCAATCTCTATTTAGTCACCGAACCAGTCTCTATTTAGTCACTGAACCACTCTCTATTTAGTCAATGAACCAACCTCTATTTAGTCACTAAACCACTCTCTATTTAGTCACTGAACCAATCTCTATTTACTCACTGAACCACTCTTTATTTAGTACTGAACCAATCTCTATTTAGTAACTGAACCACTCTCTATTTAGTAACTGAACCACTCTCTATTTAGTCACTGAACCAATCTCTATTTAGTCACCGAACCAGTCTCTATTTAGTCACTGAACCACTCTCTATTTAGTCAATGAACCAACCTCTATTTAGTCACTGAACCACTCTCTATTTAGTCACTGAACCAATCTCTATTTAGTCACCGAACCAATCTCTATTTAGTAACTGAACCACTCTCTATTTAGTCACTGAACCACTCTCTATTTTGTCAATGAACCAACCTCTATTTAGTCACTGAACCACTCTCCATTTAGTCACTGAACCAATTTCTATTTAGTCATTGAAACCAATCTCTATTTAGTAACTGAACCACTCTCTATTTAGTCACTGAACCAATCTCTATGTAGTCACTTAACCAATCTCTATTTAGTCACCGAACCAGTCTCAATTTAGTCACTGAAACACTCTCTATTTAGTCAATGAACCAATCTCTATTTAGTCACTGAACCACTCTCTATTTAGTCACCGAACCTATCTCTATTTAGTCACCGAACCACTCTTTATTTAGTACTGAACCAATCACTATTTAGTCACTGAACCAATCTCTATTTAGTCACTGAACCAATCTCTATTTAGTTACTGAACCAATCTCTATTTAGTAACTGAACCACTCTCTATTTAGTCAATGAACCAATCTCTATTTAGTCACTGTACCAATCTCTATTTAGTCACCGAACCATTCTTTATTTAGTACTGAACCAATCTCTATTTAGTCACTGAACCAATCTCTATTTAGTAACTGAACCAATCTCTATTTAGTCACTGAACCAATCTCTATTTAGTGACTGAACCAATCTCTATTTAGTAACTGAACCACTCTCTATTTAGTCCCTGAACCAATCTCTATTTAGTCCCTGAACCAATCTCTATTTAGTCACCGAACTAGTCTCTATTTAGTCACTGAACCACTCTCTATTTAGTCAATGAACGAACCTCTATTTAGTCACTGAATCACTCTCTATTTAGTCCCTGAACCAATCTCTATTTAGTCACTGAACCAATCTCTATTTAGTCACTGAACCAATCTCTATTTAGTAACTGAACCACTCTCTATTTAGTCACTGAACCAATCTCTATTTAGTCACTGAACCAATATCTATTTAGTCACCGAACCAATCTCTATTTAGTCACTGAACCACTCTCTATTTAGTCAATGAACCAACCTCTATTTAGTCACTGAACCACTCTCTATTTAGTCACTGAACCAATCTTTATTTAGTTATAAAGAAGTGGTTCATAAAGTTACTACATGAACTGATGAACCACTAGAATTTGTTTCAAAACCACTGCTATTTAATAATTGTCAAAATTTTATTCTTCTTTATTTCATGAACCATTACTATTCAAGAATTGTAATATTTTCGTTCTTCTTTTATTTTCTATTAATGTTTATTATTTATTTATTTATTTTATATTTTAAATAAAATGGTTCAAAATATGAACCACTTCTCTTTATTTAATAAACCATTACTATTTTTTAGGGGTTTTTTGGCGATATGTATCCAAACCATTCAAAATTGATCAAGGATACCCAAAGGCTGCATCAAAATTGTCAATTCAAGTTGCAAGTTAATTTGTATAAAATTGCAACTCTTTCACATGAATGCAATGGTATATATCCAGATAACACTATTACATCAATGCATTGTTCTCTCTCTCTCTTTTTGCTTCAAAGGTTGTTGCTGCATTTTATTCAAACCAAAGTAAAAGTTTAGGGGATACATCAGCAAATAAAATCCCCTCTGCACAAGCAGGGGTTCCATGAATTCAATCGGTAAAGTTAAAATCTGATTGCACTACCCAATTAGCTAGGTAATTAGCAGCTCCTCCGATTGCTACATCAGCTCCTGGCTGAGCCAGAACATCAAATCGCAGCACTGCATCTCGGAGAGAGCGCTGTCACCGTCGAAGTCCCCTGCGGAGATCATTGACCGGAGCTGCTCGTCGGAGAGCCCCTGGAGCCCCAGGGCGGGGACGTTGCGCTTTAGGCTGTCAAAGGTGATGACGCCTCTCTCCCTGTCCATCAGAAGCTGGAAACCCTTTCAGAACTCTCCGATCAGGCCCTCCCGCCGAGCTTCTCCGCCATCAGCGGGAACAAGTCCTCGATATCAGAGACGAATCTGGCGCCGAACATGATCTGCGAGTTGCGGCTGGTCTTCGAATTGATTAATTGGAGGAATATTGAGGTTTAAGGAGAGATATTGTGATTAGAACGGAGGATTTAATAGGGGCGTGAAATTGGACAGTGGAGGTTAGGGTTTGCAGGAGGTAAGTTGATTAGAAAGAGCGCAGGAGATGATAGTAGAAGATGAGATGACCCTCACGCGCCCACGCACTCGAGTTTTTTTTAATTACACGTGGACCAATAATAACGCTTATTTCTTTCTTACTTGGATAGGTTCTTCTCACTTGAACCCTTCCCTATATATATATATATATATATATATATATATATATATATATATATATATATATATATATATATATATATATATATATATTGTGAATGGGAGTTAAATGATGGAGGCATCTTTTAAGACAATTTTATCCTCTCTTTACCTACCCTGCATTATCTCTGCTTGAAGCCAAAATATTAGCATGAGCCTTTATATTATAAACTCCACAAAATTATCCCTGGGCGAATTGAGCATGACCCCCATTTGGGAATTAAGACTTAGAGTTAGTTGGAATAATGACTTGTGGAAGAAAGTGCTTATGTTTAGTTTTGAGCAAGAAAATTTATAGGTTGGTTTTATATTTGCATCTTGTCACATATTATGCAAAAGGATTTTTGGCTCACCATATAAATGCACTATCATCAATATTATTATTTATTTTCATTAATAAAAGAAGAAAAAAAGAAGTCATTTATGTTATTAAGTGCATGAGCCAATTATTCCTTATTAATTTTCTTTTATGCAAGATTTATATTTTTTGGAGGTATATTGGGTTTGAAAGAAATGTTAAGTTCTTCATAAGAAAGTAAGTTGGTTGTGCTTTATTTTGGAGATATGGTTTGGTTGAGTTGTGTTGAGATTTAGGAGTCTTGATTTCCGAATTATATTAAGCACCACATAGCCAAATAATTCAATCCCCTTTATTCCTTACCAAGCCCCATTACAACCCCGCCAAATGTAGGCTTCCTTAAAGTCTTCCATTGAGCGAAAGTCCTCCTGATGGTCCTTCTGATGGTTCTTCCATTGAGCGAAAGTCTTCCATTTTTGGCTCCCTATATAAATGTACTATCATCAATATTATTATTTATTTTCATTAAAAAAAGAAGAAAAAAAGAAGTCATTTATGTTATTAAGTGCATGAGCCAATTATTCCTTATTAATTTTCTTTTATGCAAGATTTATATTTTTTAGAGGTATATTGGGTTTGAAAGAAATGTTAAGTTCTTCATAAGAAAGTAAGTTGGTTGTGCTTTATTTTGGAGATATGGTTTGGTTGAGTTGTGTTGAGATTTAGGAGTCTTGATTTCCGAATTATATTAAGCACCACATAGCCAAATAACTCAATCCCCTTTATTCCTTACCAAGCCCCATTACAACCCCACCGAATGTAGGCTTCCTTGAAGTCTTCCATTGAGCGAAAGTCCTCCTGATGGTTCTTGTTTGCATTTACATAATTGGTTGCGAAGTGGATTATTATAAATTGCAACATTTATGAGTTTGTATATGGAATCGAGTTGAGAGTTGACCCTCATAGCCTAAACACATTGAGAGTTGAGTGAAAAAACATTATCCTTGTTGTTCATTTAGGGGAGGTGTGATTCTGCTTAAACAAAATATTCAAATATAAACTCTAACTAAGCTAACTCCCTTATCCAAGCAAATGAATACAAGAATCCCTCCCGAAGTAGTTGGTAGGGTAATTCAGGATCGAATCCACGAGGAGGTATGTCAGCGCTTCTTTAGTTGCAAACACGATCAAGCTTTCGACTCCAGGAGACACTCGATATCGAGGTGTCTAGTCGATATCGACCTCAGTTCTGGTCGATTTCCAATGAGTTTCCTGCATAAGACAAAAGCAAAGCAGTCGACGTCGAGATGAACCTCGATATCGATGTTAGTGCTTGATATCGACCTTGCCAGTCGATTTCGATGTCTGTAACAGAAACTGTATTCGTAACCTATTGTCGGAAAAGTTGTCCGAAGAACTTAGAATGGTGTAGGAAAGATGGACAGAAATAAAAACTTAAACTTTGTATAAGAATTCAATTAACTAAAGCTTCAAAGGTCAGGGATTCATGCCACAACGATATTTATGCAAGTATGATGCTAAAGTTATGAAATTTAATGTATTTCCGTCAAATAACTTTCGTTATCAACTTTTAGGTGATTAGAGGCTCTCGCATAATTCCTAAGAGTTACTATCCAATTCATGAGTAATCCAAGTTCATAATATGATTGGCTTTCACTTCAATAATGCAAATAATGAATGTCCTCAACTTTGGCAAAGGATCATGCATAGGATAGAAGACGGAATCATAAAAATCATATCTTTGATGCACTTACCCTACACTGTTATCGTCGGGCTCACCCCGACCCTATAAGTGGGTTGAATACTCGCGCTTCATCGTTGAACTCATCATCATCATGGAAAAGAAACTACTCTGTATTGCAAAAGAAAGAAAGATTATAACCGAACAAAGCCACTCCGCTCTCGCTTACACAACTCTACTCGGCCACTTTCTCTCTCTCTCTCCTAAATCTCTGCATTCTATAATGTAAAAACTAATTGCTTGGATGCTTGTCGATGATTAAACTCGGCCCTAATGGACTCTAGATATAGATCTCAAATATTGCTAACCAAGGATTCGAAAACCTATCTTTATTCTCTAAGATATAACTTAATAAAGTAAAAACTACAAAACTCCATGGTAAAATATCTAAAGTGATAAAGTCTGGTGCTTAATAATAGAAGATCTTGAATTTAGGATTATCTCGAACGTTCAGGATAGAATTCTATCAAAAACTGAGTCGAATCTTTCTGTTGACAACATCGATATCGACCATATGACCTCGATATCAACCTTCCTTTATCTCCATCTCGAGCAGTCCTTATCAATCTCGGATTGGCACTCGACTTCTATCAATATCCACGATTTAGGCCACTCGATATCGACCTTCAGACATCGATATCGACCTCTTCTGTGTCAACATGCTCTGTTTCTCCTCTGCTCGATTCCTGGTGCTCTATTTCACTCGATGTCGAGGTTAATCATCGATTTCGACCTCTTCAGTAGACTTCGAGTTCTTTTTCCACTCTTCATCACTTGTCCAAAGCTGTCGATTTGCGCCTTGAATTCTGCGAAATCACATAGAAACTCTTGCAGACCACTATATTTGACAATAATGCATAAACTACACCAATCTTATGTTTTCCCACTAATATGCAATGCAAATACCGATAAAATGGACTTAAATGTGTATAGAAAATATGACAATTTGTGCGCACATCTCCTGTGAGGTTGGATTTAAAAATGCATATGCCTATGGATCGCTCATATATGTATGATGATGCTAAATTCACTTGCTTTGCTACTACTAGAGATGATGCTTTTGACGAGGGCGAAGACTTGAAATATGTGTTGTAGGTGTTGGTTATTGCTTGTTTATTGATTGAGAACAACCAAGTCTAAGTATGGGGTATTTTGATGTACATATTTCTAGCCATTTGATATGCATATTTTGACTTTAGGTTCCATTCAATTCATATATTATAGGTTGAGAATATTGAGAACTTGTGTAGTATGTGCTAACATGCAAGAAATAGAGTCTGCACAAGTTTTGATTTAAATGTGTAGGAATTGGAGCGTAATCGATGTCAACACAAGAAGCCAAGAGTCGTTGAAAAGTAGTCGAAATCGACCTATCATCTTGAGATCGACTAGATCAAGTGGCGCAGTAAGTACCGAGAGCCAAGAAAACAAAAGCTACTAGAAAAGCACTCGACACAACCCTAGATCGAGTGGACCACTTGACAACAACATGCTACCCGAGGTCTAGTTGAATCAAAGAAGTCAAGCAGATACAAGGCACTTGACATCGACTGGTCAGGTCGATGTCGACTAAATATTCTTGCAGTTGAAACACGGTTTGAAGAGTCCGAGATGAAGAGATATATTAAAGGGGTGTTGTTTTTTGGACCGCTAATTTTTACACTTCCACTGCTAATCACCGTAGCTGGCGACGGTGGCTTTAATGACGATTATCGAAAGCCACCGTTGTATGTAGCGGTGGGGTGGACCGTATATGGTGAATCACCGACGTATATGACGGTGGCTAACTCCGTCTGGGGGAAGATTGCGTTAATTGTAGCTAACCCACCATAGCTTCACAAGGTGGCAACCACCGCAACCACCTACGATGGAGTAGGCTTTAGGGGATATGGTATAGGGTTTAATTTGTGGGGGAGAGGAAGGTGCCGGACCGTCCCGGACCGGCCCGAGTAGTGATGGTAGCCCGACCCGTACTGACACGCGGATTATCAAAAATTCGAAAAATTATCCGAAATGAATTGTTTTCCGGACTGGATAACCCGAAATGAATTGGTTTTTGGACCGGATAACCTCAATTTTTGTAGCTCTTGTATTCCCTTAATAGAACTTGAAATTTGCAATCAACATCCACAATTTCAATAATAGTATACATTGGTGGGTCGGGTCGGTCTGGACAAATGAGCATATTTAAGTTTATCAAAAGGGAGACGGATAAAACCAAGTTTAGAAGACTGTCATAAAAAACAAACGTAGTTACGACAATAAGATACATTAAACAACATCTATCAGGAAATGAAAGACAGAAAGATGGAGGTTGCAAGTCCAGGAAACATGAAAATGATAATATCGCAGTTGACGACCACCATCTCGCCGGCGATAGGCCCTGTATCGTGCAATCCTGGCCGCGAACTGCTCGTCCCACCCATTGACTGAGGGATGGTGGTGTTGTGTCCATGTAGAGTACACGGGAGATAAAAGAGATCCAGGAAATAACCAAATCTGCGTAAAACGTATGGAAAAAAAAGAAATGAGAAGGGAAAAAACACAATGTGAAGAAGGAAATGCATATGACATTCGAAACATACCGGTACGAAGTGTTTGCTGTTGCCGACTAAAGCTATCCCATCTAACTCGTCGTACGACGATATGGACAGGCCTCCAGTGGCGTAAAGAGGGAAGCACAACATTGGTATCATTTGTGACAGTATCACCAACGAACGTTGGTGCAGCGTGGCAAACACTTCACCCATTATCGGAATCTCCATCCAATACGTAGCATCATCACACGCACCAAAGTAATTGACCCTCATGAGGTGCTCATCCAAGGAAGGGTAGTAATGGTAGCGATCTGCATGCAACTGTAACTCAATGGCCAAATCCCGTCGAACTTGTGGCCACACATCTTCACCCACATTCAGAAGACAAGCGAACGATCTATAACCGCAATGACCATCACCTGCAATGTTCGTTACGGCTCGAATGAAAATAATCATGAAGTTGTCGATGTTGCCTGTTCCCCAATCGAAACGTAGGTTAGGGAGATTCTGAGGCGGAAGTGTATGAGGTGGTGCTGCTGGGATGTCTCCTCTAGACTCTGCCATTGATCTTCCTCTGCCCGATCACCGGGAAGGACTATGACCGCGACCCCTTCCTCGTCCTCTTCAACGGCCAGAAGGAGTTTTGTCGCCGTGAAGTGGATTGGACCCAGTGCCCTCTTCATTTTGTGCAATTGTTTTACCGTCTGTAGATGAAGATCGTCCCCGTCCTTGACTTTGTCCCATCACATATTCGCTGCTGCCATCTCTAGCGGCTCTAATCTCGGCCGGAGCACGCTCCCGTTCCCATGGCAGAGGGTTCGTTCGACAAGGGTTGCGAGTCCGCGGCCTCCTGGTCGGTCTACGGTCCTCGGGGTCAGGCGGAGTCAATGGTTTGTGGGAACGACAATCGACATCGTTGAATGCTGAGGCGATCCTCCAACGAGTATCATCGTCCTTGGCTCCACTCTGGAACAACGTGATTAAGCGCGAGATGTCTACATCAGCTCTCGTGAGCGGCGTGTTATCATCTACATGGGCAACATAGGGACGATCATAATCCAATTGCTTCCAAAATATGTGAATCTGGGACGGCCTTATCGGTATCTGCGCGTCTCGAGTAGATTGCATTTCATGTGTGCAGAGCAGATCGAAGACGGTTCTCCAGTAACTATCTCGGCATGGCTGTAATGGCAGATCTGTTTCCATCTTCGTGTATATTTTGAACAACAGGTTGAAACATTCCTTCGACACAATATGTCGAACCCAATCGAATAACCAGAGGTCGTGTGAGTTTGTCGGCGAGGTGTTGTAAGCTCTCCCCATCGTGTTCTTCACTTCAGCGATTTGGTCCTCCATCATTAGATCGATTGCTTTGATGATGTGAGTGAAGTCACCGATTGCAGAGTTGAGGGTGCTCTTTAGCACTGCATGGGCAAACATGTGAATAATTGATGGCACAAATGGAATGAGGATAGCGAAGAATGACATACCTGTCTGTCGTTTTCGTACCAAAATGCTCTATAGTATCTGTCCATTCGCGAACAATGTTCTGCGAGTAATCGCGCAACCACGTCGCCTCTAAATACGGCATCAACCCCTCAATATGGCCCCACTCTGCATGCATACCCCTCCTTCGGGCGTCGAACGTGTCAGCGGATCTGGATTCAAAGATGCCATAACACGCGCTCTTAAAACGACCCATGACGTCAAGATTCTTCGACTTTTTGAAAGCAGCTTCTTCGCATTTGCGGAGGATGTGTACTTTACACAACATATGTCTCACATTGGGAAACACCGATCATAGTGTTGTGAAGAGTCCCAGCTCCCGGTTGGTGACAAATACATTAGGCAGAGTGCCCCGCAAAATGTACTGGAGCTGTTGTAACGCCTAAATGTACGTATCCGTGTTCTCGTGCGACATGAAGCAGATGGAAATGATGAAATTCTTCCCTGTGCAAGTGAAGCCAATGAACTCACACAATGGGATCCCGTACCTGCACGATCACATATGTTAGTTGTTGCCCCTCATTTTTTTTAAGAAGAGGATTTGTTACAAATAGAAACGTACGCATTCGTCCTGTATGTGCTGTCGACGACGACGACGTATGGGAAGATGTGCAGCAGGTGGCGAGATTGTGAATGAGCGAAAAAAAGATCTTGAAGCTTGTTCGCATCATCCGGGGCTCTCCTTGTAGCGTAGAGGTACTTTCTCTCTCGCAATATGTAGAGAGCTTCTTGAGTGACTGTTCGGTCTCCTCTAGCTTCAGCTTTGAATTTTGCCCTAGCATTGTACACTAGTCGCTGTGATGTTACGAATAACTGCTTTCATTTTATAGTTGTCTTCTGTAATGTTGCTTAGATCGGCTTTGGTGGTGTACCAGCTACGGTGAGGGCTAATGTAATCTCCAACTGTTCTTTATCCATTTGACCGAGGTATGGGTGTCTATCCAACGTAGCTAGAAGGTCATGGTTGTACACTGCTCTAGCTTTGAAATGCCCTTACGAGTGGTACCACCAGGCACATCACTGGAAACTTTTGGCCTCTTGCGTGGAATGTACTCACCGTACTTCTCACACACGAGCAACACACTGACACGTCTTGTATGAGTGCTTGCCCATGACCGCTTTATGGTGAGAACCATATTTAGCGGTAGGGCAACGCGACGAAAATGATGTATCAAGTCATCGCGATTTGACCACATTTGCGTTGTGGTGAACTCCGCTGTGTAGCCGTGGAATACCCGATGAGTGGTATCCATTTCGTTACACGGATCTGACATCGGGTCCGCTTGCTTTTCTAATGGATGATGTGTGGTGGTAAATACATTTATTCGGATATATATATCCTACCTTATATCTACATACACTCTTTGTAATTAATATTATATATAAAGATCAAAATCTTATATTCACTATATTTACTATATTTAGATCAAAATCCTATATGGAAATAGATTACGACTGAAATTAAAAGTAATATCTATATTCAATATATACGTTAACAAATGCTATGGAAATAGACTACGAATGTAATTATGGTACATACCGGTTCAGGTATACGCGGACTTCATTCTGACATTGTAGCAACTGTTAGTGGCGATGCGACGACAATCGTAGCTACTTTTGGATAGGGATTACCCGTGCGATGTTCGTTCTTATAGAGATGGGTTTCTGATGTGCGCGCAAATTGTCATATTTTCTATGCACATATAAGTCCATTTTATCATTCATTTGCATGCATATTAGTGGGAAAACATGGGATTAGTGTAGTTTCTGCTTTATTGTCAAATATATGGGTTTGCACGAGTTTCTATGTGATTTCGCAGAAAACGGGATAAAAATGGACAGATTTAGAAGAGCGGAAAAAGAACTCGAAGTCTTCTGAAGAGGTCGAAATCGACTAGAGACCTCGACATCGAGTGCGGTAGAGACATAGGAATCGAGCAGAAAGAGAACAAGGCATGTCGACACCAGCAGAGGTCGATATCGAGGATGATGGTCAATATCGAGTGGCTATATCGAGATAAAAGATAGAAGTCGAGTGCCAATCCGAGTAGGAGAAGGAAAGCTCGAGATAGAGTATTGGAGAGGTCGATATCGACGTCTGAAGGTCGATATCGATGTTGCCCAGCAGAGGAATCCGACTCAGATTTTGATAGAATTCTATCAGAAGCTTTCACGTCTATCCTAAAGTCGAGATTTCTTATCTTTAATGTCAGAGCTATCACTTTAGCTAGTTTTACCATTGAACTTTTAGTTTTTACTTTATTTAAGTTTTATCTTAGAGAATAAAGATAAAGTTTCGAGTCTTTGGATAGCAAAGTTCGATATCTATATCTAGAGGCCATTAGGGCTGAGTTTAATCATCCAAGCACAACCAGTTTTAGTAGTTTTAACGCAGAGAATTAGTAGAGGGAGAGAGAAGAGAGCCGAATTGAGTTGGTGGAAGCGAGAGCGGAGATTTAGCTTGTTCGGTTGTAATTTATTTCTTTTGCAATTACAAAGTAGTTTTCTTTCAATGATGATGATGAGTTTCATGATGAGAAGCGAGTAGTCAACCCACTTCTAGGGTCGGGGTGAGCCCGACGATAGCAATGTAGGGTAAGTGCATCAAAGGTATGACTTTTATGCGATTCCGTCTTCTATCCTATGCATGATTCCTTTGAGAAAGTTAGGGAGATTCATTATTTGCATTATTGAAGCGAAAACCACTTATATTGTGAACTTGAATTACTCATAAATTGGATAGTAACTCTTAGGAACTATGCGAGAGCCTTTAATCACCTAATTGTTAGTAACGAGAGTTATTTGACGGAAAGGCATTAAATTTCATAACTTTAGCATCAAACTTGCATTGTTATCGTTGTGGCATGAAACCCCAACTTTGGAAGCTTTAAGTTAATTGAATTCATATAAAAGTTTTAAGTTTTGTTTCTGATAATCCTTCTTTACCATTCTACGTTCTTCGGACACTTTTCCGACAATAGGTTACGAAAAACAATTTCTGTGACAAACATCACAATCGACTGTAAAGGTCGATATCGAGGTCTAACGTCGATATCGAGGTTTGTCTCGACATCGACTTTGCTGCTTTTGTCTTTTGCAGGAACTCTACTGGAAATGGACGAGAACTGAGGTCGATATCGACCAGACACATCGATATCGAGTGTATTATAAGGTCGAAAGCTTGATCATGATTGCAACAAGGGAAGCGCTGACATACTTCCTCGTGGATTTGATCCTGAATTACCCTACCACTACATCGGGGGGGATTCTTGTATTATTTGTTTAGGATAGGGAGTTAGCATAGTTAGAGTTTAATTTGAATCTTTGAATTGAACGATCGATCCCTCCCCTTATACGAACAGTTTCCACCGTCACACATCACGGTGAAATAATATGACCGTTGGGTTCGCGTCATATGCTCCTCCGCTTTCCAATGTAGGCTGCATTTTCACTTAAGACGGTGAACACCATGTCTCCCTATGGTGATCACCATTTAGGGCGATGGTGTGAACCGTGACCCTCTACGGTGGCCACCGTTGAGGGGTACAGTGAGTATTGTCGCTCTCTACAGTGCCTACCGTTGAGGGACACGGTGAAAACCCTATATAATGAGCCCTATGCCATCGTCTGAAGACGCCAAGTACATATCCACTATAACGGCGATACCACAAGCAACTTGTCGAGACCTCACGATTGGGGCAACTGGCTCAATACTACCGTGAGGTCTTTGACAAGTTACTTGAGTAATAGCTGTTATGCCCACAAAGAAAAAATATTGATCCTCTCACCAACAGCCCTCTCCGAAAAATTTTAACGATAATAACACAAGCAACTTGTCATGGCCACACGATTGAGGCAGCAAGTTCCATACTGCTGCCGTGTGGCCATAGACAAGTTGCTTGAGTAATAGTTGTTATGCCCACAAAGGAAAAATACTGATCCTCTCACCAACAGCCCTCTCGGAATAATTTTAACGGCGATAACACGAGCAACATGTCATTGATACACGATTGGGGCAGCTGGTACTATACTCTCATGTGGCCGTAGACATGTTGCTTGAGTTATAGTTGTTACGTCCAGAACAAAAAAAATCGGATTTGTTCAAACATTATTTTTTTCCAGCTGGTTGATGTCTTTTGCACCTTGTCAATGCCCGTAGGATTCTCGACAAATAACTCAATCCTCTGGGCGTTGGCAAGTTGCACGAGACATCCACAATCTATTTGAGTAACTGTAACAAAATTCCAAAAGGGAGGGGCAGCCCCATAGGGTTGCCCATTTCTTTTGGGCTCAGGAAACTCCACCGTAGACTTTTACGGTGTGCACCGCAGGACTATACGGTGTGCACCGCAGGAGCTCACGGTGTGCACCGTAAGAGATCATGGTGAGCACCATGTGGCCCTACGGTACACACCACAGTATCGAACAGTGAACACCATAAGTCCACACGGTCGCCACCTCTTATTTAAGACCGTTTGACCATGCTACGAACGTGTGGAATAATAAAAAAATGTGGATAACTAAAGTCTTCCATCGATTTGTAGGTGATTTTGATTACACGGTCACTTGGCGTTACCGTGACGAGCCATATTTTGTGTTTGATTATAATTGTCAACATCGATGTTTCCTGGAGGATAGTGTATGCATTATTTTTCGTTTTGACTGTGAAGATGACACTCGCCCGTCTTATCAGGTGGATTTTGGGTGTGAGGAATGTTATGCATGTTTCGGAGGCTCCGACTCATATTACTTCAAAATCGAGACGGTTGTCATTCTGCGCGTGTTGACGTACGTGGAGGAAGATGTGATAAATACATGCGCAATTGACATTAGTAAGTTTGTATGCAAACTGCTAAGAATGTTCAATCGACATGCGAGAAGATTTTTATTCAACGAGATCAAGGTTTGCTTATCGTCGAAGGAAACGTCGGGCGTTAGTTAGTAGTTGTTAGATTTTTATTTTGAAGTATGTAATCCGAAAAATTTCGTAATTTGTCGAATGACACTTTTGTAATCCGGGTAACTTTTATGATGAGTTTGCGTTCGGACAATTTTCAGGAAACCTTTTACCCCATGGTACCATGCAGTTTCATTTATATTATAGAACTGCAAATAATACTACAACAAAATACTTACATCCCACAAAAAAAAAACGACAACTACCCATTTCAAAACAACGAAATCAACTCCCGACATCATGTATCGGTGCTACAAAATACCCACAACTACCAATGAACTCAGCTCCAACGCTCCAAAAGATCCTGATCTCCATTCTGTTGAATGCATACTTGGTCACAGTCTCGTTCGCCGGCCGCACTGCATTGTCTACGGCGTACTTCGCTATATGCATCATGCAAATCAGACGAACGTTGGGGAAGAAACCACCTATCAGACCAGTGAGTTCCCGAGCGGTCTTCTTGTAGTAGAACTCAGGATCGGCCGTGATCACAGTCTCGTCCTGGACGTAGTGCAGGTCAACGTACTCCGACGTCGTCCTTGCATCCTCGTCGTAACATGACACCTGAAAGAGACAGCAGGGGTATGCTTTCCAGCGTTTATGTTGACAGTTACACAAATGGTGTTCCCTAGGCCGAGTGAAGTTTTCGACCACCATTTTCAACCATTTTCCCCTTTTAGTTTATCCGTCAAATATTTCTGTTGTCGGCATGTTTTTCGTTTTGCACCGTCGCCGGAGGGGGGAGGGCACTCTTATAGCCATCCCACCGTAAGTGGCGACGGTGGTCTTCTCACCTTAACAGTCGGTCCACCGTCAGTGGAGACGGTGGTATATGGTGCACCGTAACCCTAAAAGGTGGCCTACCAAACCTTAAAGGGTGGCCAACGTTTGGGGTTACGGTGCACCTAACCCCTTAACCCTAAATGGTAGCCACCGTTTGGGGTTACGGTGCGACGTAAACCTAAAGGGTGGCCACCGTTTGGGGTTACGGTGCACCGTAACCCCTTAACCCTAAATGGTAGCCATCGTTTAGGGTTACGGTGCAACGTAACCCTACGCTAGTGTGGCCACAGTAACCCTAAAGGGTGGCCTCTACTAGGGTTGCTCGAACCCTAAGGTTTTAGGATTTTAGGGTTTTGACAATACAAGAGAAGACGACATATTTAGGGTTTCAATTGGGTCTATTGTGGCGGAAATTGCTCATTACGCAGCTAAATAAAGTTCATCAATACAGTCGTCCATTAATAATGATAAAACATTACAACATTTTCGACAATACACATCACATCCATAACTATTCGAAAGTACTGTCATCTAGTCTAGTCCAGGTCCTACAGAACAACTACCAACAGACTCCTCCACAATATCCTTCAATATCTTAATCTCTAAATAATTCCATGTGTACTTCTTCAATCTTCTGTTCGCAGGACACACTACTTCATTCACTGTGACTTTTGCTATCCAAAATGTGCAAGCTAACCGGACATCGTCAAAAGCATCACTGATAAGGTCCTTCATTTTCTCAACAGAATCTCGATAGTACCCCTCCGGATCAGCAGTGTACGTCGACTCTCCCTCCAAGCAATCTAGATCAACTGGCTCTGAAAACGAGAAACTCTCCCCATCAAAACAGATGACATGAAAAAGGCAACATGTAAATTCCATCCACTTGCGATGCTTGTAGTTGCATAAATAATCCTTGATTGGCTGAGTATATTTGTCAACGGTTATTTCAAAATGCTTACCCTTCCTCATCTCCCCCGTAAGTCGTACTGTTTTAACCGACATTTTGTTGTGAATAAGTTAAATAGAACGGGACTTCAACTTTATAGAGATAGCTACTGTCTAAAGTAACGGTGCTCTCAACCGTATATCCATACGGTGATCACCGTATGTTTAAAAGGTGGCCACAGTAGGAACATACGGTTGTTACCGTACATGCATACGGTGGTCATTGTATGCCCATACGGTACTTTCACCGTAAGGTTTTGCGGTGACCACCATATACACCTGCGGTGAATATCAACACCGCTACAAAAAGGGGGAAGAAGGGAAGGGAAGCCGCATACCACACTTGCAGATATCAAACGATAGTAGTGACAACTCCAGCAACGATGAAATCCGTCATGGGACACTTGAAGAATTTGAGGCAGTGATGTACACTGGGAGCCAACGTTCGAAGACGGTGGAGTCGATGATAAAGACGCTACGCAAGGAGAATCGTTCGTTTCTCGTTGAAAATCAGCAACAGCGGTGGCGTATCGATATATTGGAGAGGCGTGTCGCGGCACTGGAAGAGGAGAATAAGAAATTAAATGTTCAGTTGTCAAAGTCAAGCTAATAGTTATGACTTTCGTTCTTGTTTAAGTAGTATTCCTCTCAAGTACGTTTAGAAAATGTTGTATGCAAGTTAATTATCATATACGTGGTTCGTATATTTCTAAATTCAATTTAACTACGATTATGAAAAATATATATATCTATATGAACGGACAACCAAAAACAGTCATCAAACAACGAAAAGCCCGAATTGGGAGGCTATAATGTCCATACAACCAACATAAAACGAAGTAAAAAGGTCCAACAATGTATCACTGGGGACGATCTAACCAATAACGCTCGTAGATACATCGAATGTGATGGTCCGTGAGAGATACGCCATGTGCCAGTAGCCGGTTGATCTCCTCACCGACCGCGCGGTAGTAAATCTCCTCTAGTGTCGACGTCGCGGCATCAGATGGCGGTGGGGACACTTTGACAGCGGGGGGCGGTGGTGGAGGCGGGATGATGGGCTCGGATTGTTCAGTGTTGGGGACAAGGTAAGGGTGACTGATCTCGTGAAACCAATGTAGATAACCACTAACAACACCATAGGGGTACTCACTGCTAGTCTGCGAGATGTCCGACATGTCATATAAGTGATGAAATCTGTTTGCCCAATAGTTGTCTTATTGCGAGAAGGTGGCCTCCTTCTTACCCTTCAACGACTTCTGTCTGTGTGCACTCGTTGGTCTAATCGGGTAGAGGGAATGTGCTGAATATGATCGAACTGACGCGTCACTCGGTCAGGCATGTACGACTTTTCCTCGAACAACCAACGGATGGTGCCCCTGTACCATGACAGACGGAGATGGTTGTCGAAGTCTAAATTCCTACCAAAGGGCATGAAATCGAGCTGCAAATATAAGACAGTGTTTGTTAGTTTATACATGTAAATTTAAAAGTATACAAAGAAATTATAGACGGTGAACGTATATGTTGGACATACCTCGTCGACAGTCATCTCGTCTAATCTCCAACGCGGCTCCTACAACCGCAACACTTGGGGCCCTCCATCTCTGTTGGAGGTCCACAGCGTGGCCAACTCCAAATATCGCACGCCGTGACATGGATCTTGCACAAGTCTCTGACTCAGCGTCATGTGGCCTCTAAACACCGGAAAATACAGCCATATCCATACCTACAACGACATTGACCATCAAACGATTACTTAATATAACAGGAAATGTCTACATGTGATATTGATCACGGTGTCGATAAAGTACCTCATAAGCAACGTACAATCATCCATGTCCTTGGCTAGCTGTCTCGTTGCCTCGCCCAATCCCCGGTATAAGCAGGAGAGGATACCTACCGCCGGAGATAGCTGCGGAATCCGGTGGGCCTGTGTGAACCGAAGAAGCACTTTCGGTCGCACTCTGCTATTCGATTTCTCAATAAACAACGTCACCGATGTAATAATCCCCATAACTGCGGCAGCAATCCACTCCTCATCATGCTGGCAGGGGACACCCTCCCGAACCCTCTGGCGCATAGGTGTTATTGCCTCCAAGAGTGCGTTAACACTCGGACCTCCGTGGCCGTCGAAAGTCTTCGGCTGCTGTGACGTAAACCCATACATCTGTCCAAATAGAGCCTTCCCAACCTCGTACACCTCAAAAGATGAGCACTCATCCCCATCCATCGCAAAACCCATAATGAACAACACATCATGCAATGTTATCGTAATCTCTCCCCAAGCAAAGTGGAAAGTGTTAGTCTCAGGTTGCCAGTGCTCAATAAATGCACTGATGAGACTATGGTTCATGCACTCCCCTGAGAAGTCCCGCAACTGCCATAACCCACAATATCGAAGAGCAATGAACCACATATCCTCCTTATCCTCCTCCACTAAGGACTCAACATGTACTATCATCTGACCCCGACGGTGCAGACGCAACACCCTGACCAAGGCGGCTTCATCATGTCTCCAAATAGTCTCAGCAATGTGCGCTCCATTATCATGCAGCAACGATAGCGTCCCTAGACCTCCTCTATATGACGGGCCAGATGACCCTGAGCCACTCGGCTCACCACGATGTTGTGCGTCTGCGTGCCCATCACCAGACTCATCCTCACCCCTCTGCTCCTGTCCATCATCCTCCTCATGCTCAGGGTCATACATGTCACGCTCGCCGACACCAACGTCCCCGCCAGTGATGTACATATTTGTACCTTTATTTATTGCATCTTTTGACTTCATATTTGATTCGATTTCCAAAGAAAAGCTTCAAAAGTTATAAACTTGTGTAAGAATGAGATAAAGTATAAGAAATAGAGTTTGCACGAGTTTTGAGCTAACCATGTAGGAATTCGATGAAATCGGAGTCAAAATGAACAAGCCAAGTGAAGTTGAGAAGAGGTCGATATCGACTGGAAGCATCGATATCGACCCTAGATTTCGACACGACTTTTGAGTGTCGAGATAAGCCACACAGACTAGAAAAGAAAGCCTCGATATCGACATACATGCATCGATATCGACCATCGTCATAGACATCGACTGGAGATGGACAAGTCGAGCAGAAACACAAGCATCGATATCGACCTCTGGTGTCGATATCGACCCTACCTCGACAGAAGATAAATCCAATTTTGAGACTCGGATTGTGAAGTCTATCATCAAAGCCATGAGTTATCTCATTCTTTTAGATATTAGCAGCTGTTTATTATCTTTTCCTTTAAGTTTTTATCAAAATAAAAGACCTATCCTAAATTGTTCGGATAGAGTTAATAGTTTAGATAGGAGTTACAATCCTCGGATAGCGAGGATTAGTAGACTATAAATAAAGCCCTAGGGGCTGATTTGTTAGATCGTTCAATCATCCATTAATCCAAGACAAGAAGCAAGAAAAAGACAATAGACAATAGAGTTAGAGTTAGAGAGAAGTTTTAGGGTTTGACGTTTGCGAAAGTTGACGTTGAGTTGTAAAGCTTCGAAGTTTATTTTAATGCAAGTTTATTTCCTTCAATCAACAATGAATCCCATGATGAGAAGCGAGTAGTTCCCCAAAGCTCTTAGGGTCGGGGTGATCCCAACGTTAGCCATGTGCGCTTCAGGTAAGTATTTGATTTTGATATCGTTGTGTCTATCTCTCCTCCTACGATTCTATGTTTAGTCCTAATCGAAATAAAAGGGATTCATGCTAACAACTTGAGTTATAAACATAAAATTGGTAGAGACAATTAGGTTTATTTTCAAGAGTAATCCTAAGAGTTGGTGTACGGCGAAAGCTTGTCCCTCGGGTGAAATAGTACAATTTTCGGTCTTATTTATCTTATCGCATGCATTGGTTAACGTTGTGGTAAACCCTAATCCTAGGAGTTTCTTTTTACATAGTTTAATTCACAAAAACTCCTGCTTTATTTCTGTTCATTGCTTCTCTCTCCATTCTTAAATCTTCGGCCTTTCTTTGCCGACGAAGAACTAACACTGCAGGAAGACATCGATATCAACCCCAGACGTCGATATCGACCACTGAGTTCGTCGATAGTTTTCTGAGTCGACGATGAACATCGTTGCGGAGTTACTGGACATCGATATCGACCCCCTAGCATCGAAATCGACCCTTCTGTATCGACTGGCAGTCTTCTGTTGCAGAGAACATCGACAGCCGAGGTCGACATCGAGGCCCAAGGTCGAAATCGAGGCTACTGGTCGACGCAGACTTGAGATTTCCAACACTACTAGGATCCCGCTGACACGCCTCCTCGTGGATCGATCCTGACTACCCTTCCACTACAACGGGAGGAAGTCTTGTAATTATTTGCTTAGGCCAGGAGTCGGATTACATTTATTACATCTTATTATTTGTAATTACTTGACATATCATCCTCCTGCAACAACAGCCAACTGCGATAGTGGTAGGCTGAGACTCAAGCCTTACACATGGCTATGTAGTCTCGCACATATGGCTATGTAGTCTCGCTCGGTGTCAACCCCGTGAAATCAATGTCATCGAGGTTGATATCCGACACAAACATCGTCCTGCCACCACCCTCCACAATATGGGTAGAAGTGGCCGCCTCCCCGCCCCCCAAGCCCTCTATCTCCAATGAACGGTGTAGTGTCGTCGTACGAGTTCAGCTGCTCGCTCTGAAATGCGGTGCCAAAATAAGCCACATACCCCGGCTGCTGGGTCGCCGGCTGCTCACCTGCATGAGCTACCGATACATCCTCACCCGCCTGCAATATGGCGTCCCCGGGTGTCGACATCAACTCCTGCTCTAATGCTGCTAACCGAATATGGGTCGAACCCTCTATAATCGCATCGTCCCGATGGGGACATACGTCAACCACGTCGTCAACCGCCTCGTCTAATGCCGCCAACCAAATCTGGGTCGATGCCTCTGTCATCGCATCGTCCATATGGGGATGTACATTAGCTATGTCAGCAATTGCGTGACTAGAGCTCCCCACCCCCCCTCGTCTACGACCTAGTATCTAAGCACTCCTCTACAACCTGCATACGGAAAGGAATAGAATCAATCTTTGCACGTGGCTCATGCAACGCCTATCTTCCCTTAACTGCAGCGCTACGGGCGGTCCGCAACACCACCCTATATTCTAATCCACGGGATAATGTCTATATACGATTAACAAACAAATTTTAATTCCTATCGATCAAATATCGAAATATTTTTGCGACCTAAAATCCCATAAACATTAGACTACTACAGATTTGAATTATGTTAACTATTTTCACTTTCAATTTTCCCCCTACCTTCATAACTATGGTACGTTTATCATATTATCGCCACATAAAATTATAATACAACATTAAATTCTATTATGCACAGATATCACACATATCACGACAACATATTCAATTATACCATTAAACTTTATTCTTATGTTTATGTTTTTATATTATATCATTATTCACACCTATAACATGTATTAGAACACTACACTATATTATAAAATCTAAACTCTATTATAAAATTTAACTCTATTATAGCGTTAGTCATACCTCAAGTAGCCCCACCACTGGTAAGCCCACCGTCCCTCTCCCATCAGGAGGACGACCGCGTGCACGTCTCTGAATAATCGGAGCCAGCTACATTTCATAAATCAACAAATACTTATCAATTACTTATTCTCATTCAATAAATTTTAAAATACGCTATTTTCATATTTACGATATTACCTGTAATGGATCTCTATCACCACGTCCATGGCCCACACCATGACCTCGCCCTCGAGCACCGTCATGAATACTCTCACTCACCATTGTGTATCACAAAAAGATAGGACAAACAACGAAGAAAAGGGAATGGGACAAAAGACTAGGAATGTCGGATATGACAAAAAGGTTGGGAATTTCGAAGAAGACAAAACGACAAGATAACAGAATGGAAAATTGGGAATTGTGCGGATACGGTGGACCCCTAACACCTTTTTATAGGGCTCGGAGCCCACCGTATCCCCCCACGGTGGATATCCCCTCGTTGAGTAACGGGCAGATATCCACCGTCACTTATTGCGGTGGGTTCAAATTTCAAAATTTGAACCCATCACCATAGGTTGCGGTGGCTTCAAACTTTTTGAATTCCAAGGCAAACCCACCGCTGACACATACGGTGGCCTCTTATGTAACCCATTTTGAATTCCGAGGCACTCCCACTGTTGACACATGCGGTGGAATTACACTTAACGTCCGTTAAAGTAAATGCCACCGTTGTATACAACGGTGAATCCCATACGGTTTTTATCCACCGTATTGTACAACGGTGGTTTTCGTTAAACGTCATTAAACCCACCGTGATTATCTACGGTGATTAACGGTGGAATAGTAAAAATTAGCGGTGGAAATATCCGGGCCAATATTAAAGCCATGGTTTTATCTTAGGATTTAGATAGATTACTTCCTAGGGGAACTTTCTTTTTTCTGCTAGGATTTTTATTAATTACATAAATAAATTTTATCCTCTTCATTATTTGATAGAATTTAGATAGAGTAATTTTACTAGGATTTCTTTGGCTAGCAATGATTGAGAGGCTATAAGTACCACCCATAGGGGCTGGTTTTATTCATTCAAGTCACAAAGCAATTACATACAATAGCAATAGAGTTTAGGGATTTGGCGCTTGAGATAGTTAGCATTGAGATTTTGAAGACTTTGTTTATTCAATGCAAGTTTCCTTTTATGCGATTACGTCTTCCTTCATCATGAGCGAGTAGTCGCACTTTCTTCTAGGGTCGGGGTGAGCTCGACGATAGCCATGGTGGTAAGGTTGGTATGTCGTTGAAGAAGGTATCTTTTATCTCGCTCTACCTTGTGCTTCATCTTTCAATGTTAATTTAAGGAACTCGTGTTGTGAAACTTTGGTAGTAATTAGGGTTTCTATTCGAAAGATTATAAACTCAATTATGAAAAAGGTAGACGTAAATTAAGTTAATTTATTGCAAGATATCTTCTCCTATTTGACGGCTTTGGGTGAAATTCTTCTCCTTTAGAATAAAAGCATGCTTCTTTAATGATTTCTCACCTTTACTTTCATGGTTGTCGTCGTGGTAATCCCTGGCTTTGGATGATCTTTTATTTATAAGTTTACATCATCTTTCCCTACCGTTCGTTGAGTTATTGGAAAATCCAACAACCCTTTGTTTATGTCTGATATTGTTCATGTCCCATTCTACTCTCTTCGGCCCACTTTACCGATGGTTAATAACCTTCTGCAGGAGCACTTAAGATCGACCACTCTGGTCGATATTGACATGCATTGCATCGTTCGATGTCTGCTATGTCGACACTAATACCAGCTAAGAGCTTGAGATCGAGTACATTACTCGACATCGAGTGCCCTAGATCGACCGACAGTCTTCTGAGTCGGTCGACTGCTGTTACTGATACTCAACATCGACACCGTAAGTCGAGGTTCACTGCTTGTTTTGTCTCTATAGGTCTTCTACATCGAGATCGACATCCACCTGAAAGACATCGACTACCTTTGTAGAGATCGAGTGTCTTCTGGTCGATACAAAACGTGCTTTTGGACTATTATTGGATCCCGTTGACCAGCTTCCTTGAGGATCAAACCTAATTCCCCTACCACTACAATGGGGTGTTTTGAATTCATTTGAAAAGCTAGGGTTGCGATTGTTCTTTATATTTTATTATATATTCTCAATATCAATTCTCCCTGTCATTAACGATTGAGAGGAAGAAAGAAAAAGTGGGTAGCAGAGGGTGAAAATGGCAAGGATAGAGATGAATGTTGACAACGATGGTGGATTGTGGCTTCGAGCAGTGACGTAGGAGAAAGAGAGCAACGTTAAGGAGGCCGGTAGGGAGCACGGAGATGGTGTTTGGTTAGAAAGAGTGTTACTTCATGATAGGAATGGTGGATTGAGCATGTAGGGTTTGAACTCCGTTTTTGCTTTAAGCACATAACCAATTATATATATATATATATATATATATATATATATATATATATATATATATATATATATGTATGTATGTATGTATATATATATATGTATGTATGTATGTATATATGTATGTATATGTATACTATGGATTTTTTGTACACAAGCCTTATGGTGTACCTTATACACACATTCGGACCATTGATCTATATTAAATGGAGGGATAAGACGATGTCGCGTGTCTTGGGTGGTTTTAAAAAAATTTGGGAAATTAATTTCAATCTTATCTGATTGAGCGTGAGGCGCGTGAGAGAGACCGAAGGATTTCTCCGATTTGCCAATCGATACCAAGGTGGCCCACACCAAGGAAGCAATTGACAAGAAGGGGGAGGATGGCATCTAGCCGATAATAGAGGGATGATGGCGGCGGCGGCTTCACCAAATCTGGAGGTCGGTGAGGGGGACGAGGGAGATGGTGGAGGCGTGATGGTTGCGACATCGGCAGCGAAGTCGCGGTGGTGGAGATTTATGCTCCTTGACCAAGGCAGGTTGTGGAGATATTTTCCAGCCACAGGAAAAGTTTGGCAGAAGAAGGAGAGGAAGGAGGAGATCTCGAGGCTGAATCCGAGGAGATTGCGAGGCTGCGGGTTGTGGAGATCTGATCCAGCAGTTGCTGAATCCGAAGAAAAGATTGCGAGGCCGTGGGGCTACGGGAGAGAGTGGAGATCGATGAATCCGCCGGTGAGCACCATCCCGCCGACACCATCCACCACCTCCCACCACCAACCGCCTCCTTCTTTCTCCTTTCCGATTTGATCTATGTTCTCCTATCCGTCCTCCCTGGCATTCATCTGTTTTTTTGTGGAGTGGGGTGGAGTGGGTTGTTGGGTGGGTGGGTGGGTGGGCGGGGCGGTGGTACGTGGGTGGTGGTATGTCGAATATTATTCGTTAATTGTTTAGATGTATGTGTCGAATTTTGGTTACTAATGGTAATTATTTGGTTTATTATTCAGTGAAATCGGATTCATTATTCGTCAGTAATGGAGTTTTTGGTTTGAAAAAATATAAAAAAACCTTCATCGCATAAGTATAACTACCAAACTAAATATTATTCGATGAAATGTGAAAAATTATTCGATAAAATTTGAAGCATTATTCGTATAAATTGTAAATATTGTTTAGGGAATTGAGGTTTCTTTTATTTGAAATTGATGAACAAAAAAACAAAACAATATTCGGTAGAATGTTACAAATTATTCAGTGGAATTGGGAAGTTTTCATTTGAACTAAACGGAAAAAGAAAACATAACATTATTCGGTAGAATGTGAAACATTATTTGGTAAAATTGGCCATTTTTTCAAAAGAATGAAATCATATCTGAAAAAAAAAGTGTGTCAGCCTTTTGAACGTGGGTCCCACCATTTTTTTATTTAAAAAAATCATTTTAATCCTAGCCTTCCCTCTCCTTTCAATCAAATGCACAGATTTGTGTATAAGGTACACCATAAGGGATGTGTACACGTGAACCACACCATATATATATATATATATATTATATTATATTATATATATATATAAACCGCTTCATGAGGTTAAAAATCGCCACAATAGGATATTTAAAACCGTTACAATAGATACTATAGTGGTACATGTTCAAAACCACCACATGAACCGCCACAATAGATTAAACTGTTGCAAAAACCGCTTTAATAGATCAATCGTTGTAAAAAGAAGTGTAAGAATAGGTCTTAATTATAGTAGTGAGAGTTTCAGGCTCTTGTCCAGCGGGAAGCTATTGAATGCCGGACTGATCGTAGATATCCCATTAGTGAAAAAAATATGTACAAAATTATAAGTTAAAATTATTCAAACTTAAAAGTTGATTGAATAAAAATTATAAAATTCGAGTGGTTATTACACTTACAAAATTTAAATGCAGACAATTTTTTACTTATGTGCTTAACGTACATCTTTTTTTTTGAATAAATAATAATTCGAGCTTAGATATACCTCAAACTTGAGAGGCCAACAAGTTAACAGACGGGTGAACCATCAAATATACAAATAACCGAAATACAGGAAAAGAAAAAAGGTACAAACATCACATAACAAGCACTCAAAAATGATAGATACTGATAATGCATATCCTAGATAGGCATTATAGGCATTTTTAGGCTAGTTTAGGTTGCATTTAGTTAATGAATTAGAGTTAAAGTGCATCTGACGATTATTTTATAAGTGTTCGGATTTTGTGCGAATTTGTGAGTATTGTTACAGATTAGATTCGAACACTATGGGATGCATGATAGTGGAGACTTGAAGAAAGAAGAGCAAAGAATTGGAGCTGAAGCTTCTGGCAGCGGGATGATAGCAGCGGGGCATATGCTGCGGCTGCAGCATACATGCAGCGGCCGCCGCAAGGAGCTGGAGCGGCGCCTGAATAGAACACGCGTGCAGGGGCCGCGGCACCTATGCTGCGGCCGCCGCATTGGTCATCTGCCGCATTTCGATTTGTGAAACCCTAGTTTTTGTTATTTTCATTTTAGGTTCGGTTTAAACTTTTAAAAGGCCGAGAGTTATTTAGTGTTGAAGCACTTTTCATTTTCATTCTACGTTCATCAAACAATTTAGAGATTTGAGCGATGTCTTCCATGAGGAACTAAACTCATCTGTTCTGTCTGCAATTTGAAGCTTTATTTGGATTGATTGTGAGTTTCTAATTCTCGTTCCTTGTTTCCTATATTTGAATGCTTCAACTTCTTTGCGCTTGTTGATTATTGTTTTGTTCTATCTTATCTGGCCAACTAGTTAGATCAATTCAATTGCTAGGGTTTTGTAGATTCCTGATTGTGAACCTTAACCCAAGTAGCAAACTTATCCCTTTAGGGCTGATTGAACTAATTGGATAGGTAGGAAGTGGAATGTGTTGTTAAATCCCTTTTTAGGGACTGCAAATACCTTGGCTAATCTCTGAACTTAAAGGTATCAATTGGGTTAAATCCTTCTTTAGGGACTGTTCGATTGATAAGGGTTGCTAGGACTGATTGTACTAGTAACTATATTAGGTCGGGACAAGGGCATTCATAGGAAACTTAATAGGACGAGAAGAAGTTACAAGGATCGCTTCAACCAAATAAAGTGGAAAATTGTAGGTAGAACTACTTCTCTCAATTGTTTGAATCACAACCATTTACTCTTGCCTTTCATAACTCGCTTTGCTTTCACGAACCCCCCATTTGGTTACTTTAATTGGCACTTAAATCACATTTGAATAACAAATCTCCCTGTGGATCGACCTCTTACTTATTACTATACTAGTTATAGGTTTGAGTTTTCTTTGATGGATCAACGACAGGTTTTCCCTCCGTCAAATTTGGCGCCGTTGCCGGGGACTTTTATTGATTCTTGTGTGTTTTGGTGCTGATTTTTGGTGTAGACCGTCTTATATGGTGCATACCCGTGCTACTAATTCTTCTTTGTTGCCATTTGATTCAGAGATCGAAAGAACCGCTTCTTCCTTAAGGCGAGAAACTCGTGATCGTTCTCACGGGTTACCTTTTGATCAAGGAAACACTGCAGAGATGGCTAACGAAGCGAACCGCACTCTTAGGGAGCTTTCTGCTCCTGACTTGGCACAGCAGCCCCTTGCAATTCAATTCCCTGCGCTAGGGGAAGGAGTCAACTTTGAGCTAAAATCTGGGGTGATTCATCTTCTACCCATGTTCCATGGGTTGATTGGGTAGGACCCCCACAAGCATCTATCTGAGTTCCATACAGTGGTAGTTGGGATGAAACCTGAGAACGTTACCGAGGATCAAATCAAGCTGAGAGCCTTTCCCTTCTCTTTGAAGAATGAGGTGAATGAATGGTTCTTCTACTTACCTCCTGGGACTATCTCTACTTGGGCTGAGATGAAGAGAGTCTTTCTGGAGAAGTACTTCCTTGCAACAAAGCTTAATGCCTTGATATGTCGAGTAGTACTCTTGTTGTTGCAGGAGGCTTGATATGTCGAGTAATTACAAATAATAAAGATGTAATAAATGTAAACCGACTCCTAGCCTAAGCAAATAATTACAAGACTTCCTCCCGTTGTAGTGGAAGAGTAGTCAGGATCGATCCACGAGGAGGTGTGTCAGCGGGATCCTAGTAGCTTTCTCACGTCTGTGTCGACCAGAAGCCTCGATTTCGACCTTGGGCCTCGATGTCGACCTTGGCTGTCGATGTTCTCCGCAACAGAAGACCTGCAGAGACAAAAAAACAAGTGGTCGATATCGACTGGAAGGGGTCGAGATCGATGTTAGTCCACGAAATCGACTGGCTCAGAAGTCTGCCAGTCGATACAAAGGGGTCGATATCAATGTTTTTAGTCGATATCGATGCTCAGCAAACTCCGCAGCGATGTTCGTCGTTGACTCATAAAACTGTCGATGAATTCAGTGGTCGATATCGATGTCTGGGGTCGATATCGATGTCTCCCTGTAGTGAGTTAGTTCTTCGACGGCAAAGGAAGGCCAAAGAATTTAGAATGGGGAGAGAAGCAATGAACAGAAATAATAGGAGGTTTTTGTGTGTATAAAATATGTAAAAAACAACTCCTAGGATTAGGGATTACCACAACGTTAACCAATGCATGCGATAAGATAAATAAGACGGACAATTGTGCTATTTCACCCAAGGGACAAGCTTTCGCCGTACACCAACTCTTAGGATTACTCTTGCAAATAAACCTAATTGTCTCTACCAATTTTATGTTTATAACTCAAGTTGTTAGCATGAATCCCTTTTCTTTCGATTAGGACTAAACATAACATCGTAGGAGGAGAGATAGATACAACGATATCAACATCAAATACTTACCTCAAGCGCGCATGGCTAACGTCGGGCTCACCCCGACCCTAAGAGCTTTGGGGAACTACTCGCTTCTCATCATGGGATTCATTGTTGATTGAAGAAAATAAACTTGCATTAAAATGAACTCCGAAGCTTTACAACTCAACGTCAACTTTCGCAAACGTCAAACCCTAAAACTTCTCTCTAACTCTAACTCTATTGATGGTATTACTTGCTTGTCAATTGAATTCTAAGATTGGATGAAAGATGATCTAACAAATCAGCCCCTAGGGCTTTATTTATAGGTTACTAATCCTTGCTATCCGAGGATTGTAACTCCTATCTAAACTATGGACTCTATCCGAACAATTAGGATAGATCTTTTATTTTTATAAAAACTTAAAGGAAAAGATAATAAACAGCTGCTAATATCTAAAAGAACGAGATAACTCATAGCTTTGATGATAGACTTCACAATCCGAGTCTCAAAATCGGATTTATCTTCTGTCGAGGTAGGGTCGATATCGACACCAGAGGTCGATATCGATGCTTGTGTTTCTGCTCGACTTGTCCAGCTCCAGTCGATGTTTATGACGATGGTCGATATCGAGGCTTTCTTGTGTGGTCTGTGTGGCCTATCTCGACACTCAGAAGTCGTGTCGAAATCTGGGGTCGATATCGACCTCTTCTCAACTTCACATGGCTTCTTCGTTTTGACTCTGATTTCATCGAATTCCTGCATGGTTAGCTCAAAACTCGTGCAGACTCTATTTCTTATATTTTAGCCCATTCGTACACAAGTTTATATACTTTTGAAACTTTTCTTTGGAAATCGAATGAAATATGAAGTCAAAAGATGCAATAAACAAAGGTACAAATATGTACATCAAAACACCCCATACTTAGACTTGCTTGTCCTCAAGCAATAACCAAGCAATAACCAATACCTACAACACACCCTTCAAGTCTTCGCCTTTGTCAAAAGCAACATCATAAGCGGTAGCAAAGCAAAGCAAGTGAATTTAACGTCATAGCACATATTTTGGCGATCCATAGGCATATGCAATTTTGATCCAACCTCACAGGGATAATGTGTTTGCACTCAACTCTCATGTGTTTAGGCTATGAAGATCAACTCTCAACTCAATTCTATATACAATCTCATAAACATTGCAATTTATAATAATCCACTTCGCAACCAATTATGAAAATGAAATAAGAATCATCAGGAGGACTTTCGCTCAATGGAAGACTTCAAAGAAGACTCCATTCGGCGGGGTTGTAATGGGGCTTGGTATAAAATAAAAGGGTATGGAATTATTTGGCTATGTGGTGCTTTTACAATTCGGGAATCAAGACTCTTAAATCTCAACACTTGCAATACCCAAACCATAACTCTTCAATGTAAGCTCAATCTCTATAATATTCTTTCCCAATTCATCTTTATATAATATGCTCTAGAGATGCACTAAAAGATGCAAACCATACTATCAACCCTTCTTCCAAGTTCTAATATACCTCTCAAAAATATAATACTTGTATGAATAAAAGACTTAAGGATTTTGGCTCATGCACTATATATATATATATATATATATTCGGATTTTTTTTTGCCGAAAATAATAAGTAAATATGTGCATTTATATGGTGGGCCATGAATCCTTTTACAAAATATGACAAAATGTAAATATGCACCAACCCATAATTTCCTTGCTCAAAATTGGACATTATGCACTTTTCTTTCCACAAGGAACTAGTCCAACCAATCTAAGTCTCAATATCCAAATGGGGTCAAGCTCAATTCGGCTTAGGGATAATTTTGTGGAGTTTGCAATTTCAGGCTCAGGCTAATGTTCTGGCTTCAAGCAGGGATAATGCATGGTAGGTAAAGAGAGGATAAAAATGGCTTAAAAAATGCCTCCATCATTTAATTCTCGTAAACATAAACATATATATTCATTGGTTTTGAATAACTATCACAACATTTAGAGATGCATAGGAAGAGTAAATTCTCTCAAGAAAGCGGAGGGATTTTTGATGTTCTCCCTATAGGTGAAAATTCTCACAAGGACAATTTTTGTTGGATTTGCTTTTTAGCCTAGGATCATATGTGCTCAATTTCATCACAAGTTCACAATCTACATAAAAATTTAAAGACTTAGGCTAAACCATCCAAATATGCCATAGGGTTTAGATGATCAAGTCAGCTATTGAGTTTTCATCATAGGACATCTAAGTAGGGTTAAAAAAATAAACTTTAAAAATAAACATGCATTTTTTTTGTCTTTTTGACATTTTTCTATTTTTTTATTAATTTTGACATTTTATAGATGTAAAACTAAGAACAAAAATTTAAACATGAATGCAATGCGAAGAAGAAAACCAAGTTATGACCATAAGACATTGTTTTTCCCCCACCCCATACTTAAAATATACAGTGTCCTCACTGTATTAAAAAGAAGAACAAGGGTAGAGAGAAACTCACAGCGCGACTTGCGGATTCAGGTCGATATATTTTAGATCAGGTCGATGCCAGAAGTCGATATCTAGGTCAGTGGTCGATGTCGAATGCATCTTGTCGAAGTCGAGGAAGAAGATGAAGACAAGGGCTGCCTGATTGGGGTCGATATCGAGTATTAGGGTCGATATCGACCTCTCTTTTTCTCTCCTGAGACCTCAATGTCGACACCAGGAGATGGCTTGACCCTGGGGGGGGGGGGTCGATTTCGACTGGCCCGGTCGATTTCGACTGCCTCTGCAGAAGCTTCTTTTCTTTTTCGTCGTTCCTTTTGCTTGATAACCTGAAATCTTTGTTAGAAATATAGATAAAGCACAAATTATCTCAGTTTTAAAAGTTCAAAATCTAAAAGTTAAATCCTAAAAAACCATTTATGAAAAATATAAAAGCTTTATGTACAAGCTCTAGAGTTTTGAGTCGCTAGGCCGACTTCTCCGTCAATGCTTTATGACCCTTTTATGTAGGGACCCTTTGAGCTTGAGCCTTCTCCTGGATCATCTAGGTCCTTTTGGTAGTAGCTAAGTTCGGCGACTAAGGCTTCTTTGATGTTACGTTCTTCTTTGGGCTCTTTCCTTCTCTTTCTTGACCTAACTTTTGCAATATAGGCAAACCATGGAGCTTTGACCCTCTTATTAGTAGAATTATCAATAATCGGCTTAATTGATTCATCAATAATGGACGGAGGAGGGTTGGGTGTCATACCTGGGCTTACTTGTTTGGGCCCGAAACAGAAATCTTCGGGCTGAGGGGTGGTCGATTTCGACCGTGGTGGGTCGATTCCGAGTGAGTTGGTCGATGTCGACATGTGGGGGTCGATATCGACCTCTGTGACCCCATACTTAAGCTCCTGGCAGCGATCTGGCATACTCGATTTCGACCAAGGAGGGTCGATTTCGATGTTTTTAGTCGATATCGACTGGTTCCAGTCGATGTCGACCCTGCTTGCTGTTTCCGTCCTCGCCAACAAAAATTTTCTAAGCTTCTCCTTAGCCGGCGAGAGGACTACTTGCTCCAGGTGCTTTGTTTCGCTCATGGTTGGGTTGAAAGAGAATTCTATTACTTCATTCCCTATAGTAAAGGTTAGTAATCCTCGACGTACATTGATATTGGCATCTGTAGTAGCTAAGAAAGGCTTACCAAGGATAATAGGCACTACAGGATCTTCAGGCATCTCCAATACAATGAAATCAGTAGGTACAAAGAACTTACCTACCTTTACCGGAACGTTATCAACTATACCTGTGGGTCTGACGAATGAGTTGTCAGCCATATAGAGCTTCATGTCCACAGGTTCAAGGGCACCAATGTTCACCTTCTGCCAAATAGAGAGAGGCATGAGACTTACACTTGCCCCTAAGTCACATAGGGCTTTGTAACGATGTTGGCCAAGTCCCACGGTGATTGCAAACTTCCCTGGATCACTCTTTTTCTCAGGGAAATCCATCTTTGAGCACTCTTCTGCGATCTCTGCCATGGATCTCTTCTTGCTCAGGATGTCTTTGAGGAATCGCACATAGGCGGGCATCTCGCTTAGGGCTTCTGTAAGAGGGATGGTAACATTAAGTCCTTGAAGTATCTTTACGAAGTGCCTAAACTTACCTTTGGTGGGATCCTCCAATGCTTTGGAAGGGAATGGCAACGTCTTCTTTGGTGGAGGGGCCAAAACGGTGGTCGGAGGAGCCTGTTGTACATCGATGTCGACTGGGCTTTGGTTGATATCGACTGGGATGGTCGATTTTGACCTCTGTTGTGGCTCTGATGGCTCTGCAGTGGCCTCGATATCGATTTGTGGGTCGACATGGGGGTCGATATCGACCTCATCCTCGACATCGACTTGTCTGTCGATGTCGACTTGATCTGCTGCTTTCTCCGATTCCGTTCGTGGCCTTTGTACTTTGGTGCCACTCCTTAACTGTATGGCTGCGACATGGCCCATCCCGGATTGTCCCTTAGGATTTGTAGTAGGTTGCCCAGGGAGTGTTCCGGACGGTCTAGGGATTTGTGCCGCCAATTGACCCAGTTGGGTCTCTACGTTCCTTTTCCATATATCCATCTCCCCAATCCTTGTGGTAAGGTGATTGAGTTGAGAATGGATGGCATTGTTGGATTGATCATTCTTAGCTTGATTCCTCCTTATCTCATCTAGCACAAGTTGAAGATCATCCTTCTTTTGGTCTCTCTCCGGGTGCCCAGGAGCTCTATAAGGCGGAGGGTCCCTAGGGTTAACCTGGTTCCTTTGTGGTTGATGGAACCTTTGGTCTCCCCAATATTGGTGATTGGGACCCCTCATGTAGCGCGCCTCTTGGCGAGTCTCCGCTAGGTGTACTTGTTCAGCATGGGGGCACTCGATGGTGGTGTGCCGCTGCGATCCGCATTCAATGCAATCTTGGTTCGCTGAAAGGAACCTCACTTGCTTTTGGAGCTTTCGAAGTTGATCCCTATGAAATTGCTCATTTACATCCGGATCGATTACATTGGAGGGTTCATATAAGGGCATAGATGGGGCAGGCCTCGATGATGATGATGATGTATCGGAAGCCTCAGGAGTCCCATATGTGTTGTCGAACTACACCAACCTCTCTATGGTCTCCCAAGCCTCTTGTGGAGCGAGTTCAAGGTAGCCATAGGAGGTGTAGGTGTTGATCCTCTCCGTAGTTGCAGCGTCAAGAGCATGTATATGATCTCCTGAATTACATACGGTGGTTGGCCATGCGTCGGGCATGATCGTAGTAGGTCCTTAAACCTTTCCCAAATAGTCGCCAGAGCCTCACCAGGCTTTTCTTTGAAAGCCGTGATTTTCTATCGGATCAACGCCGTCTTAGAAGGAGGAAAGAACTTGTTGAGGAACGCGTCCTTGACTTCATTCCAGGTGCGGATCGATCTTGGGGCTAAGCTAAGCAAATAATTACAAGACTTCCTCCCGTTGTAGTGGAAGGGTAGTCAAGATCGATCCACGAGGAGGTGTGTCAGCGGGATCCTAGTAGCTTTCTCACGTCTGTGTCGACTAGAAGTCTCGATTTCGACCTTGGGCCTCGATGTCGACCTCGGCTATCGATGTTCTCCGCAACAGAAGACCTGAAGAGACAAAAAAACAAGTGGTAGATATCGACTGGAAGGGGTCGATATCGATGTTAGTCACGAAATCGACTGGCTCAGAAGTCTGCCAGTCGATACAAAGGGGTCGATATCGATGTTTTTAGTCGATATCGATGCTCAGCAAACTCCGCAGCGATGTTCGTCGTCGACTCAGAAAACTGTCGACGAATTCAGTGCTCGATATCGACGTCTGGGGTCGATATCGATGTCTCCCTGCAGTGAGTTAGTTCTTCGTCGGCAAAGAAAGGTCGAAGAATTAAGAATGGGGAGAGAAGCAATGAACAGAAATAACAGGAGGTTTTTGTGTGTATAAAATATGTAAAAAACTACTCCTATGATTAGGGTTTACCACAACGTTAACCAATGCATGCGATAAGATAAATAAGACGGACAATTGTGCTATTTCACCCGAGGGACAAGCTTTCACCGTACACCAACTCTTAGGATTACTCTTGCAAATAAACCTAATTGTCTCTACCAATTTTATGTTTATAACTCAAGTTGTTAGCATGAATCCCTTTTCTTTCGATTAGGACTAAACATAAAATCGTAGGAGGAGAGATAGACACAACGATATCGACATCAAATACTTACCTCAAGCGCGCATGGCTAACGTCGGGCTCACCCCAACCCTAAGAGCATTGGGGAACTACTCGCTTCTCATCATGGGATTCATTATTGATTGAAGGAAATAAACTTGCATTAAAATGAACTCTGAAGCTTTACAACTCAACGTCAACTTTCGCAAACGTCAAACCCTAAAATTTCTGTCTAACTCTAACTCTATTGATGGTATTACTTGCTTGTCAATTGAATTCTAAGATTGGATGAAAGATGATCTAACAAATCAGCCCCTAGGGCTTTATTTATAGGCTACTAATCCTCGCTATCCGAGGATTGTAACTCCTATCTAAACTATGGACTCTATCCGAACAATTAGGATAGGTCTTTTATTTTTATAAAAACTTAAAGGAAAAGATAATAAACAGCTGCTAATATCTAAAAGAACGAGATAACTCATGGCTTTGATGATAGACTTCACAATCCGAGTCTCAAAATCGGATTTATCTTCTGTCGAGGTAGGGTCGATATCCACACTAGAGGTCGATATCGATGCTTGTGTTTCTGCTCGACTTGTCCAGCTCCAGTCGATGTTTGTGACGATGGTCGATATCGATGCTTATATGTCGATATCGAGGCTTTCTTGTCTGGTCTGTGTGGCCTATCTCGACACTCAGAAGTCGTGTCGAAATCTAGGGTCGATATCGATGTCTCCAGTCGATATCGACCTCTTCTCAGCTTCACTTGGCTTCTTCGTTTTGACTTCGATTTCATCGAATTCCTGCATGGTTAGCTCAAAACTCGTGCAGACTCTATTTCTTATATTTTGGCCCATTCGTACACAAGTTTATATACTTTTGAAACTTTTCTTTGGAAATCGAATGAAATATGAAGTCAAAAGATGCAATAAACAATGGTACAAATATGTACATCAACGCTATGGAGTCGATTCATGAGTACTTTGAGCGTTTCAAAAAACTCTACGCTAGCTGTCCATGCCATGGCTTCCCGCAGAAGGATTTGGTCTTATTTCTATTCAATGGGCTGACTGATGATGAGCGCAAAACGGTGAATTCCTGTTGTGGGGGAAACATGTTGAATAAGACGCCTGCTGCAGCTTGGGAGGTGTTTAAGGAGCTCTCTGAGGGTTCTAGGCAGTTCAATAAGAACACTCGTGCTAGGGGTGTACTTTCTGTTGATGCTCTTGTGGCTGCGCTTCAAACTGATATGGCAGAGGTGAAGGAGATGATCAAAAAGTTGGTAATCGATAGAACACCTCAACAGTTGAAGGCGTGTAGACTCTGCAATGAATTCACTCATCCCATGGATATGTGCCCACTTTTGCAAGAGCATAGCGTGGATGTGAATGCCATGGGGAATTTCGCTCCACAAAGGCCTATACAAGGCAATTTTGGCAATCATGGATACTTCAACAACAACTATAACAGAGGCTATCAGCAAGGCTATGGGAACTACCAGGCCTCTTTCAATCAGCAAGGGGGGCAACAGGGAAGGCCCCAACAATAATTTGAACCTCTACAAGGAGGCCAACCGCAAGCGAATGAGGCTAATGAGGATCCTCTGCAGACTTTGTCACGATTATTCTTGAAGGTTGAGAAACAACAATCGGATCGGATAACAAATCTTGAGAATCAAATGAGTTAACTTATTCAAGCCTCAAGTGCAAAGGAGGCAAACAATGCTGGGAAGCTTCCATCGCAGACGGTTGAAAATCCTAAGGAGAACATCAGCACTGTAATGCTTAGGAGTGGCAAGGAACTGATTTCCTCACCTCAAAAGGATGTCGGGCAAATAATGGACGAGTAAATTGAGATTGTAGAAGAGAATGATGGCGACTGCACAGTGCGGCGGCCGCCGCACATATGCAGCGGTCGCGGCACACCAGAAATGCAGCGGCTGCAGCAACCTGCTGCGCCCGCCGCCCCTGTCTCAAACAGCACCAATGACAACGGTATGCCCTCATGTCCCTTTTCTTCTTCTCTTCCTTCTTCTTCTTCTCCTCCTCCTCCTTCTACCTTACCTCTTGAGACTCCAAAGCCGGTTCCACCCTTTCCGGAAGCCTTGAAGGATACACGAAGGTATGAAAACGATAAGGAGATCTTCGAGACGTTCAGTAAGTGCGAGGTAAATATTCCTTTGCTTAATTTGATTAAAAGCATTCCTATATATGCTAAATTTTTGAAGGAACATTGCACTATCAAGCGGAACCAGAAGTTGAAAGGTAAGCAAAAGGTAAAGGTAAGCAAAAATGTCACTGCTGTGTTTCAGAAGTGGTTGCCTGAGAAGTGTAGTGACCCTGGTATGTTTGCGATTCCATGTGTGATAGGTGATACTAAATTTGACAAAGCCATGTTAGATCTAGGAGCATCTATTAATGTCTTGCCTTCTCATTTTTATCATGCTTTGGGATTGGGACCTCTGAATGATACTCGGGTAGTAATTCAACTTGCTGATCGATCTACTATCTACCCGAAAGGGATTGTTGAGGATGTCTTGGTTATGGTCGACAACTTGATATTCCCTGCTGACTTCTTTGTGATTGATATGGATCCTGGTAACAATGAAGGCCCTATTCTGTTGGGCAGACCTTTTCTGAAAACTGCTAGGACCAAGATAGATGTCTATTCAGGGTCTCTTACTATGGAATTTGATGGTCAACAAGTTGAGTATAATATCTATGATTCCATGAAATTTCCATCTGATGATCCTTCTTTGTTCTTTATGGATGTCATTGATACTATGGCACAAGATTTCTTTGATTTAGAGTGTGTTGATGAGTTGGAGGTCGCTTTACAGGCCCCTATAGATGAAATTTCTAGAGATTATGATTTGTCATCTAATCTGCAGGAGGCTGTATTGGCTTTGGACCATCGATCACCCACCTATGTGCCACCAAGGGGATAACACATCGAGCTGACCATGCCATGTGAAAAGCTTCTTCCATCCATTATCCAGGCGCCTGATATCGAATTGAAACAACTCCCTAGTCACCTTAAATATGCTTTTCTTGGTGAGAATGATACTTTGTTTGTCATTATTTCTAACAGACTCACTTTTGAGCAGGAGGAGAGTTTGGTGACTGTTCTGAAGGAGAAAAAGGAGGCGTTAGGATGGACGATTGCAGACATTAAGGGCATCAGTCCCACTCTCTGCATGCACAGAATACTTCTAGAGGATGATGCAAAGCCATCTAGACAACCTCAGCGGAGACTCAACCCGCCGATGATGGAAGTGGTGAAGAAGGAGGTGCTGAAGCTCCTTCGGGCAGGTATGATCTTTCCTATATCTGATAGCAAGTGGGTGAGTCCTACTCAGGTTGTTCCTAAGAAGGGGGTTATCACTGTCGTTGAGAACCAGTATGGTGAGTTGGTCCCTATCAGGGTCCAAACTGGATGGAGGGTCTGTATTGATTATCGTAAGCTCAATGCGGTAACTCGCAAAGGCCACTTTCCTTTACCCTTTATTGATCAAATGCTTGAGCACCTTGCCGGTCGCTCCTTTTATTGCTTCTTAGATGGCTACTCAGGCTATTTTCAGGTACCCATAGCACCGGAGGATCAAGAGAAAACAACATTTACATGCCCCTTTGGCACCTTTGCATATCGCAGAATGCCTTTTGGGCTATGTAACGCACCTGGGACCTTCCAACGGTGTATGGTAAGCATATTTTCTGAGTATGTTGAGCATTTCATAGAGGTATTCATGGATGACGTCACTGTGCATGGAGATGACTTTGATACTTGCTTGCACCATTTGTCACTTGTTCTTAGGCGGTGTGTAGACACCAACTTAGTTCTTAATTCTGAAAAGTGTCATTTTATGGTTGAGCAAGGCATTGTTTTGGGTCATATTGTGTCTAGCAGGGGTCTTGAGGTGGACAAGGCTAAGATTTAAGTCATTCAGTCTCTGCCTTACCCCGCCAATGTGCGCGAGATTCGTTTCTTTTTTAGGCCATGCAGGATTCTATCGCAGGTTTATTAAGGATTTTTCTAAGATTTCTGCACCTCTATGTGATTTACTTGAAGATGACAAGCCGGACGGTCAAAGCCCCATTCACGGTGACAAGCCGGACGGTCAAAGCCCCATTCACGGTGAGTTTCCTGATGACACGCTCTTTTTTTTAATCATCTTTCGTCTATGCAGCTGCAGGATACCACGGAAAATGCAATGGCCGCAGCATATATGATGCGGCCGCCGCAGGTCATAGAAGCAGCGGCCGCAGCACCTATGTCGCGGCCGCCGCATGGCACTGAAGCAGCGGCCGCATCACTTATGTCGTGGCCGCCGCATGTAGCCAGTTCTTTACTTTGTTTTGACGAGGTAAGCCCCGATGCCTCTGAATTGCTGATGGGTGTCCATACTCCTCGACCTTGGTTTGCCAATATGGTGAATTTCTTAGTCACGGGAGAATTTCCACCTAAGTTGACGAAAGCTCAGAAGGACAAAATTCGACACGACGCTCGCTTCTATGTTTGGGATGACCCCTACCTTTGGAAACATTGTGCTGATCAGGTAATTAGGAGGTGTATGCCAGACAATGAGGTACAATCTGTCCTTACTTTTTGTCATCCTCATGGATGTGGAGGCCATTTTGGTCCTCAAAAGACTACTAGGAAGGTTTTAAAAGCAGGTTTCTTTTGGCCTCACTTGTTTAGGGATGCTAATGCTTTCTGTAGATCTTGCGATAGATGTCAAAGGGTTGGGAACATATCTGCCAGAAATGAGATGCCACAAAATAAGATCATATTCTGTGAAATTTTAGATGTTTGGGGCATTGATTTTATGGGTCCTTTCCCTGGTTCTTTTGGAAATATCTATATTTTGCTTGCGGTGGACTATGTCTCCAAGTGGGTGTAGGCAAAAGGCCACTAGAGCTGGCAAGAATGGACCCGACCCGAAAAAACCGATCCGTCCGATCTGAAACCGACCCGACCGATATTTAATAAGAGTGAAAATTTGATGATCTCCGAGACCGATCCGATCCGAACCGATTCAGACCGGAACCTTAATAAACCCGAATTTGTGATGTACCCGAATATGATTATAACCGAATGGATCAATTCGACATTAACCCGAAACAATCCGAACCCTTTCAAATCTGAAATCCGAAACAGCCCGAACCCAATTAAATATGAAATTTGAAACAAATTCGAACCTAATTCTATCCCGAAATTGAAAAAACCTTGAACTCACTAATATCAAAAATCATAAATGAGGCCATATATATATAGGGACTTTCCAGTGAAACGATTCTTACTGTGTAACGGAGGGAGAATTGTTAACCATTAGATAAAAAACAATGAAGGGTTGAGAAAAAACCAAAAAAAAAAAACTAATAAAGATTTGTACTTTTTAAAAACAACAAAAAAACTGCCTATTATCATTCACCCATTTTTTTAATAACTGCCGGATGTGTGCAAATTTGATAACTACCCATTTTTTTCAAAAACTTTGATGGGATGTAATTAATCTTTCGTTTCTACAAACTTTACTATTCAAATTTAAATAATAATAATTCTTCACATCTATATATCCAACTAAATATATAGATTCGTAATTATGTATTAAAATTATTTTATTGTTTTTGAAAGAAGTAAGTGTTCAAGTTTAATGGGTTAAATATTCACATTTTGTATTCTACATATTCACGTCTAATAAAAAAAATATTCATACGTTTTTCATTCAATATCAAACAATATATTTTTTGTTGTTATTCATTTTTAAAGAAACAAATGTCCAATTTTAATAGCTTAAATATTCATATTTTGTATTCTAAATATTCATTTCTAATAAACAAAATATTCATATGTTTTTCATTCGATCAATATAAAACAAAATGACCAACTCGACTTTTAATTCTATTAAATCCATTTGCCCACTATATAGTTGGTGCAAATTCAATAAGTTCATAGTATCACCATATAATAAAAATGGTAAGGAACAATCGACATATTTTATTAAAAAAAATTACTGTACATATGATGGAGTATATTGTATTAATAAGCCAGAACAATTTATTTTGTTTTAAAAAATAACTGTTTCTTTTTCTTTTTTCTTTTTCCATTTTATTGTTTAATTGTGGCCCTTTGATGTAAAGAATCCAATGACTCACAATTCTCCCCTCGTTACACGGTAAGAGCCGTTTCACTGGAAAGTATATATATATAGAGGATAGATCCTGTGTAAGCAAGTGTTACTGTGTAATTTGTGAGCAAATCTAGAGCGTCGGATTAAGAAGATTAAACGGATGAGATTAAAAGTAACTTGTGAACAGTAACATTATTCGTAGGTACGAAGTGATTATTCGTATGTACATACATATGAATAATCTTTTGTTACTTACAAATAATTACGTTTGTTCATACATACGAATAATTACATTATTATACACGAATAATCGCTTGGTACCTGCTAATAATTTCTCTGCTAACAAATTACACCGTAAGACTTGCTTACACAGGATCCAACCTATATATATATAAAGCTAATTGAAGATAATAAAGCATTAAAACTTATACATGATCGAATAATGTACAATCTTGTAATTCTTGTTAATTTGTCCTCAACAATTTATGACAAGTATATGATAATCTTTTAGAAGTTTTGTTTATAAAGCAATTTGTATCATGATTCATTAGGGAGAACAATTTTCTTGTAAACACGCATATCAACTAGCCTAATAAATTAAGACAAGGTATTATCTATCGATTATGTTCATAAATGAAGAATCATACATTATATATGTATAAATGTCACCATACGGAGTAATATATAACGATGAAAAATGTCACTAAAAATTTAACATTGAAACAAAAAAAAAAAGCGCATGTTAGCTCTTTGGTATTTTTTGCATTTTGACTTATATATAGTCTATCCTATTTATGATATAAAAAAAAAAAGAAAGCCCAATAACTGAAAAAAAAAATGATGAAAGCTGTGAGAAATATATGCCCCACTTTTTTTTTCTTTTTTTTTTCTTTTATTATTTGTCTGGATTGTAATACTACCGTATACCATTTTTTTGGGTAAATAGAGAGCATCCGAGAATTAATTAAGCCAAAATCTGATTAAACTAAAACCCAATTCATCATACTGAATGGAGTTGATATTCAGTTAAATCGAAACTTGATTCATCCGACCCGATTATCCCGAAATCCGATTAATCCGAAACCCGATTCATTCAACCTGAACCCGATCTTGTGTAATTCCAATTCAATCAAAACCCAACTCCACCGACCCGATTTTATCGAAATCCGATTAAGTTGAAACCCGATTAAGCCGAAATCCGATTTAACTTAATCAATTTTTTCGATAATCCGATTTTATCCAATCCAGTCAAACCCCGAATTGACCCGACCCGATCCGATACAACCCGAATTTCAGTCAATCTGGTAAGAATTCAAGTTCGAAACAACCCGAAACCGAAACGTCCGACCGAGACCGATCCAACTTACCTGATTACCAGCTCTAAAGGCCACCAAAACTGATGATTCCAAAGTTGTTGCAGATTTCCTAAAGGACACCATTTTCGCAAGATTTGGGGTGCCGAAGGCTCTAATTAGTGACAGAGGGACACATTTCTACAATAAGACTATCACTGCCCTGTTAAAGAAGTACCATGTCACGCAGAGAGTGTCCACTGATTATCATCCTCAGACCAATGGTCAAACTGAGATATCAAATCGGGAAATTAAGACCATTCTGGAGAAAACAGTGGCACCTAACAGAAAGGATTGGAGTCTAAGGCTGAATGATGCTCTGTGGGCCCATCGGACGGCTTATAAGTCTCCCATTGGTATGTCTCCTTATCGAATTGTGTTCGGTAAGGCTTGTGATCTTCATGTTGAACTTCAGCATAAGGCGTACTGGGCTGTAAAGAATTGCAATATGAGGATGAATGAAGTGGGTGAGTTCAGGAAGCTTCAATTGCAAGAGCTAGAGGAACTTCCCTGGGATGCCTATGATAATGCACTAATCTATAAGGAGAAGACAAGGGCTTGACATGACAAACACATCCTGCGGAAGGAACTAAAGGTAGGAGACAAGGTTCTCCTATCTCAATCACGCATGAAACTCTTCACTGGAAAGCTTCGATCAAAGTGGGAAGGACCCTACATGATCTCTAGGATATTCCCTCATGGAGCAATAGAACTCTTTGACCCTAAGTCTATTGAGCTCTTTAAGGTCAATGGTCATAGAGTTAAGCCATACTTTGAGAACATACCCCGGAATGACGAGGAGGAGTTGGTGCTTGCTGAACCAACCAAATAGGCCACTCAAGGGCCCTTACGTCGAGCCAACGACTTGAAACAAAGGCGCTTCTCGGGAGGCAACCCGAGGTAAGTTTTTCTTCCCTATTATATTAATCACCCTTAGGTAGTTTTTCTTGTTGTTTTGCTTTTATTTTAGAATTGGGACTAACAACTCATGAAAGAGCGGAATTGGATTCGTGCAAATCAAAGAAGGAGAGGAGCTACAGCATAAATGCAGCGGCCGCAACTTAATGTCGCGGCCGCCGCATGAAACCGCAGCATATTGCTTAATGCAGCGGCCGCAGCCTAATGCAGCGGCCGCCGCACCTTGCCCGCAGGAAAATGCCAAATGCAGCGGCCGCTGCACCTTGCCGCGGCCGCCGCATATCAGACCCATGACCTTTGCCTTTTTCTGAGTTCTGAAAAAAAAATAAAAAAAAAATAAATCAAAAAACCGGAAGCCCTTTTCTTTCTTACCCTACCTAGATCTAGCCATCACTTTCTTACTCTCATCACCTTCTCCTCCTCAAAATCTCAAACCCTTTTCAAAATCCCAACCTTCATCTTCCCATTGTCACCTTCATCCTCAACCTTCATCATCTTCAACCTCCCTCCACCAATCTTCACCCCCTCCATCAACTTTCATCCTCCTCAACCAACCCATCACCTTCTCCCAATCAACCCCAAACCGATTCCCACCATCCACCTTCACCCCGCGCTGAATCGGGTTTAGATCCGGTTACTCGGGCCGCCATTAGTGCTCAAGCGAAGGAGACAGCCCCGACCTTGCTGCGGCCGCCGCCCAACGCTGCACCCGCCGCCGCCTGCTGCGCCCACCGCACCTTGCCGTGGCCATCACATCCTTCGCCGCCGCCAGGTTTGTTGTCACTTGTGTTGTAGCTTGTGTCCGATTGCTCCACTTTGTTTATTGGTTGCTTGGTGCTCGGTTTTTTGGTGATTTGTGCTATTGATACTTGTGGTTAGTTTGGAGGATTGAGTGGTTTGATTGGTTCGGTTGGATTTGAGCCTTGTGTTGGTTTGTTTCTCTGAATTGTTGATTTGTGCTTATTGCGGGATTGAAATCTATTGAATATGGTTCGTCAATTGAGAAACTTATCTAGAGGACAGCGAAAGATTTGGGAGAGTTTTGATTCGAAGAAATTCGTGCAAACGAAGTTCTTCGATATTCCGACATTACAGAGGTTGGGGATGTTACAGGTTACCCAGCAGATGCTTACTTGTGGGGGCCTAGGTGCTTTTCTGAATTATAGCGCCCCCACTTATCCTGAGTTGGCCAAAGAGTTTCTCGCTACGCTTGAGGTGTCTGATGATCGGGTTCAGTTCCATCTGTTGGACCAGGTTTATTATTGCACTTTTGCTCAGTTGAGGGCAGCTGTTGGGATTACTCAAGTGCCCATTGAGGATTGGGCTACTTACATGCCAGATCAGCAGGTCCATGATTTTTGGTATGCAGCGACGGGCTCCGCTTTTGATGGACATCGAGGATAGTATAACTATAAGTTCGTCCATCCCTGTTTGCGGTAAGTTCATAAGGTCCTGACAATGGCTTTCAGTGGCCAGGGTAATGTGAACAAGGTGCCGGCTGGAGACTTACCCTGGTTGTGGAGTTTTTCTCCCCAGTCCGCTATCATTCCGGATTGGGTTGAGATCTTTCTGGACAGTTGCCTGCGGATTCAGAGGAAGACGTCAGGTAGAGTGGGGCTAGGAGGAATGATCAGTCTGATCGCCCGCCGTTTCATTGATCACACTCAGAGCGGGGTCCCTATGTCTTGTGAGTTCACTTACACGGAGGACCAGCTGCGGAGGGCCTATTTGCTAGAGGGCTCGGAGGCGAGTGGTTTTGTATGGAAGGCTGGACCAGGGGGAGTCCACCAACTGAGGCTACCTAGGGCCCTTCCTTATGGCCCTACGGATGATGCCTTTTACCTGCTGGCTGATGAGGATGATGATGAGGATGATGATGAGAATGAGGACTATGCGGATGCACATGATCACCCTATGCCTGACTCTCATGGGGGTGGTGCGCAGTTTGCTGCAGGCTCTTCTGCTGCGCCTAGTTCTTCTTATGATGAGTCCACTTGGCGTGAGGACATGTTTGCACAGATGCACCAGCTTTCGATCCGCCAGGACTCCTTTCAGTATGAGCTTAGCGACTTGGGTCGCAATGTTCGTGATATGGCCTCTTCTATAGAGGACATGAGGAGGCAGCAGGAGTACTACTATAGCTTGGGGTGGCCCCAGTTTCCACCCTACCAGCCACCGTCGCCTCAGTGAGCAGTTAGTTTTCTTTACCCTCACCTAGTGTTTATTTGATTTAGTTTTGTTGTCTTTGATATTTCATTGAGGACAATGAAAGATTTAAGTGTGGGGGAAGGAAACTTAGTGTATATAGGTGAGTTTAGTTTATATAGTGCATTGAGTTAGATCATGTTTAAATTTATGCACACATTTTTATTTTTGAATCATTTCATATTTACATTTCCTGTTTACTTATGCATTGAAAAAAAATTCATGCATTGCATCCATATGTGTTATTCAAATACCCATCTGGCTTAGTTTGTCCTCTAATTTAAATTTCAGCATGATCATATAAATCTCATGGAGTTCTGGATGTTTTGGCCTTGTTTATATTCTTTATTTTATATGAAGCATGACCTTGCAAATATAATTGAGCATGTATGATTGAGCTAAAGTATGATTGAAATCCTATGAACATGACCCTTGTGAGAATGTTAGCCTTATTTGAAATCGTTTATAGTTCTTTTGCTCAATTGTGTAATTTACTCTCCTTGTGTTGCTACCTCTTGGCATTGACTTCAGTATCACATAGTTGTTGCTTGCGGAGTATGTTTATATCTTGAGTCTTTTTGTTCTAGTTTATGCATATTTAGGGCAATAAGGTGGCAATGGTTGATGCACTTAGTAACCGGGTCTATACATGACACCCATGTGTATGATTCGCGCAAAACAGTGTTGAAAACTACCCACTAGGAAAGGAAGCTTGATCATTGAGTAACCGGGTTCATTCATGACACCCATGTTTGCAACTCGCGTCAAAAGATGTTCAAGTGGACTTCATTTTAGGAAGTTGAGGTGTTGATAGACCGGGACCATTCATGACACCCATGTTTGCGACTCGCGTAAGGAAAACAATAAAACAAATAAATAGAAAAAAAAGAAAAGAAAAAAACAAGAAAAAAAAAAGTCTCATTTTGATTATTCTTTTTCTTTATTGAGTCACGCAAGTAATGGCAATTTGGTGAAAATTTGGTGATATTGAGGTCAATGTCTATGAGCTTAGTGCATTTTGGATTGAGTTGAGAGTTGTATTTTAAAGCCTAAACACATGAGAGCATGAGTTAAACACATATTTCTGGTGAGGTTGGATGATTTCTACTTATAAGCTTTTGATCACTTGTGTACATGCTATGACGTTTGTTTGCTTGGTTTGTGGTTACACTTGCTATAATGTTGCTTTGTGATGAGGTTGAGACTTGAAGGGATTTCATGTGGGATGCATTGATTTATGTTCACTCTATCATTGCTTGAAGACAAGCAAAGGCTAAGTGTGGGGGAATTTGATAATGCATATCCTATATAGGAATTATAGGCATTTTTAGGCTAGTTTAGGTTGCATTTAGTTAATGAATTAGAGTTAAAGTGCATCTGACGATTATTTTAGAAGTGTTCGGATTTTGCGCGAATTTGTGAGTATTGTTACAGATTAGATTCGAACACTATGGGATGCATGATAGTGGAGACTTGAAGAAAGAAGAGCAAAGAATTGGAGTTGAAGCTTCTGGCAGCGGGATGATAGAAGCGAGGCATATGCTGCGGCCGCAGCATACATGCAGCGGCCGCCGCAAGGAGCTGGAGCGGCGCCTGAATAGAGCACGCGTGCAGCGGCCGCGGCACCTATGCTGCGGCCGCCGCATTGGTCATCTGCCGCATTTCGATTTGTGAAACCCTATTTTTTGTTATTTTCATTTTAGGTTCGGTTTAGACTTTTAAAAGGCCGAGAGTTATTTAGTGTTGAAGCACTTTTCATTTTCATTCTACGTTCATCAGACAATTTAGAGATTTGAGCGATGTCTTCCATGAGGAACTAAACTCATCTGTTCTGCCTGCAATTTGAAGATTTATTTGGATTGATTGTGAGTTTCTAATTCTCGTTCCTTGTTTCCTATATTTGAATGCTTCAACTTCTTTGCGCTTGTTGATTATTGTTTTGTTCTGTCTTGTCTAGCCAACTAGTTAGATCAATTCAATTGCTAGGGTTTTGTAGATTCCTGATTGTGAACCTTAACCCAAGTAGCAAACTTATCCCTTTAGGGCTGATTGAACTAATTGGATAGGTAGGAAGTTGAATGTGTTGTTAAATCCCTTTTTAGGGACTGCAAATACCTTGGCTAATCTCTGAACTTAAAGCTATCAATTGGGTTAAATCCTTCTTTAGGGACTGTTCGATTGATAAGGGTTGCTAGGACTGATTGGCATTCATAGGAAACTTAATAGTACGAGAAGAAGTTACAAGGATCGCTTCAACCAAATAAAGTGGAAAATTGTAGGTAGAACTACTTCTCTCAATTGTTTGAATCACAACCATTTACTCTTGCCTTTCATAACTCGCTTTGCTTTCACAAACCCCCCATTTGGTTACTTTAATTGGCTCTTAAATCACATTTGAATAACAAATCTCCCTGTGGATCGACCTCTTACTTATTACTATACTAGTTATAGGTTTGAGTTTTCTTTGACGGATCAACGACAGGTTTTTCCTCCGTCAGATACCATGCAGAACTAAACTAAAATGTTGAGGACGCTGATGAAGAATAAAGTCAAGCACCACCATGAGGAAGCACCACAGGTCAACAATACAGCAGGACTCAATCTCATGTGGGCAGTGAAGACGAAACTCCAAGGACCATTCTTCCAGATAAGGAGTCGCCCTTTGCACACTACCACGACCCCATCATGTCACGACTCCGAACGCAGCACACTCAACCAAGTTGTAGCCCGCTCAGGAACGCCAACGACCGAGCAACACAATACCCAATGAAAGCACCAAAAATCGGCCAATAAAGGCACGGATTACAACACTCGAAAAAGAAGGGTACCGAACCTTCCAAGCAAGGTGTTATTTATATATAAAAATACAAATGTATTTTTTTTATTAGGAGAGAATTCGGGTGAGCAACCTCTACCCGGCAGCATCCTTGCGGATGAGGTCAAGAACACCGGAATTGTTGTAAATATCGACACCCCGGGCAGAGTGGCAAAGGTGTGCAACCTTGTCCGCCACTCTATTGCCTAACCGGGGAACATGAAAGAAGGATACTTCTTTCAAAGTCGATAGCAAAAGTTTTACATCTAACAATACCAGCTCAATTTCCCATGGGCATGTAGTATTTTTGTTGAAATAATTTATGATTATGGAGGAGTCACCCTCAATATGGATCTTCTCAATACGGAGATGAATTGCCTGTTGGATAGCTAATTTTAAAGCAAGCGCTTCTGCTTTGAGGGGGCTTTGCGAACCAAGTTTCTGAAAATTTATGCATATAGGATTATAGGCCGCCCCTCCCAGTCTCGGATAATGGCTCCTGCCGAGCTGTCCTTATTAGATGGCGAAGAACCATCAAAATTTAATTTGAAGGTTCCCCTTGGAGGTTTGCACCATTTAGTATACTTAACCTTTTTGCTTTTGCTTTGGTGAGTATGTTTTCGGGTAACCTGTGTGGAATCCACATCTAGATTGACTTATGTCTGGTAAGTTTTTTTCCAACTGTGTATTTGATTTTTAATGAATTGTATTGAAGTGGCCCTTTGTGGGATAGGAATCTGTCTAAAGACGAGTTGGTTGTGAGTATACCAAGTATTCCACCAAGTAAAGGCGAGCTCCACTTTAGCCTCGGAATTGAGGTTGTGTCCTAAGAAGGAGATAATAGGTTTTATATCCCGATCTAGATAGATCATGTTAGCTAACGTTGATTCAATTCGTTGAGTAAATTGGTAAAGGGAACGAGCAAATGGACATTCGATTAGGAGGTGAACCTCATCCTCGGTCGCACCCTTACAAAGACTGCAAGAAGAGGGCACTGAAACACCTCTTGAAGCAAGCCTTGTAGCAGTAGGGAGACCATCCTGACATATTTTCCGTAAAAAAATTTGTATCTTTGGTGGAGCGTCAATTTGCCAAATCCAGGCATTTATGTCAACATAATTGGAACAAGGCGAAGTGATAAGCTTATACGCACTTGACGTTGTAAACCAACTTGTTCTGTCAGGCCACCAGTATAAACGGTCCTCAAAGGAGGATATGGGCAGAGGTATGTCCATAATTTCAGTGACGATGTTTGTGGGTAACACGTTGAGAAGTTTCTCCGACCACCACTTACCACCCAAAATATAATCGCTGACCGTTTTCTCTATGTTATCTATTTGGGGACAGTCTTCCCAAGACTGCAGTGCAGACGTTGTAATCCAATTATCAGTCCAGAATTTGATAGATCTTCCATTTCCTACTGACCAAATAAGTTCGGTCTTAAATCTATCAATGAGAGATATAAGTTTTGCCCGTTGCCAGGACATATCCCCACCTTTCTTGTATTAAAAAATTGAAGCAGATTGTAAGTACTTATCTTTAATCAGCGATACCCACACATTATTTGGTTCAGCCAGAATCTTCCATAGTAACTTCATTTGGAGGGCTTCATTCATTTCTTTAGCTTTTCTAAGGCCTAAACCTCCGCACTTTTTTTGTTTACAAATCCGGTCCCAGCTAATGAGGGGCCGGAACTGAAGATCTTTATTCCAGAAAAATTTCCTATTAATTTGATCTAACTCTTAATGCACTGAGTTTGGGAGCATAAAGTGTTGCATAATGTACTGTGGTTTTGCAAAAAGGTTTGAACTGATTAGGACCGCTCGACCTT